>JAWNNU010000318.1:0-385664 GCA_035044585.1 Scaptomyza polygonia
GTAGCCCGTTACGTGTTTGGCCTCAAAAGGGCAGACCACGTAACGGGTTATGCTAACAGATTGTTTGACCTAGATCAAACGTCTTTAATTAATTTTAGAATTCTTCTCTTCCTACACAAAATTATATATACACAAGAACCTGAGTATTTGTATGACAACATAAAGTTTACATCGTCCCAACGTGTTAATAACCTCGTTTGCTTGAGAACCAAACTGGCATGTTCTGATAGGCAGTTCCTTATCTTTGCTGTTCGACTGTGGAACAATCTTCCTCCCAACATTAAATCTATACGAAGCGCACACCA
Organism: Scaptomyza polygonia; assembly: GCA_035044585.1. Lineage (NCBI taxonomy): Eukaryota > Metazoa > Arthropoda > Insecta > Diptera > Drosophilidae > Scaptomyza > Scaptomyza polygonia. The sequence goes on from JAWNNU010000318.1 coordinate 306, forward strand.
TTTTAAAATTAACTTAAAATCCTATTTAAAAACTTAATTTTAACGCTTGAAACTGCATTACAGTCCAACTTACGCATAACTTTAATATGTAATTCTTTAGGTTCCATTTTATTATTATAAATAATTGTTTAATATATATAGTTTAGATTAATACTTTCACAATTTTACATTTAAATATCTGTGATTAATGCTTTAATTAATAGTAGCAAAACTGTAGCATTAAGAACCGTTCCATAACTAAACTAGTAGAAACGTTGCAGTCGGACGCACCCGACTGCGGTTTACTCGATACCAGTAGTAAAACAGATAAAAAGAGAGCTGATTGCAATGGCGTGTGGATACGGCAGGTGTGTACGCTGTCTCAAAGATTGTCTGATGCAGATGGGTATGCCAAAAAGCTATCTTTCTTCCAAATTTGGTGACTCTAGCTCAAAGTTAAAAGAATATGGTGGATGGTAGGCTGGTGGATGTATGGTGGGGGGGGGAGGGGGAGGGGGGGCTTGGCATCAAAATTTTAGCTGAAGATCTGTGTATGATTTCAATTGCTATCCTCATACCAAATTTGGTGACTCTAGCTCAAAAATAGTAAAATTTGTGGCAAGGAGGGCTGTGGATGGTAAGGGGGGGGTGCATGGCATCCAAACTTTTGCTGCAGATCTATTTATGATGTCAATTGCTATCCTCAAACCGAATTTGGTGACTCTAGCTCAAAGTAAGTAGAATATAGTGGAAGGAGGGCTGGGGGCGTTATGGGTGGGGGGCGTCATCCTCATTTTCTGGGTTTCTTCATCACCTATCTTGGCACCAACTTTGGCGGCTCTAGCTCAAAAAATGTGGAAAATATAGGCGTTTTTGATTTCAAAATGCACAGGGCTCGGGAACGGGGGGCGGGGGCGTGGCTCCAAAACTTTGATGCAGTTTTTTGAGGATCGTTAATAGCTATCTTCCTACCAAATTTGGTGACTCTAGCTTTAACGCTTTGGAAACAACACGCATTCCGTTTTTAGTAAAGCATTGGAGCGGGTTGGGGCAGCTTGGGCAGTATGGATTGGCGTGGAATCCAAAGTTTTTATGCATTTTTTTGGGGGCTATAATCACCTATTTTGGCACAAAATTTGGTGGCTCTTACTTAAAAACTGTAAAAGTTATAAGCATTTCTGATTCAGCTGCGGGGGGCTGGGGGCGGAATGGGTAGGTGGGACTCCAAAACTTTGATGCAGTTTTTGAAGGGTCGTTACCAGTTATCTACCTACCAAATTTGGTGACTCTAGCTCAAACACTATGGAATATACACGCACTACCGTTTTTAGCGAAGCGTTGGGGTGGTTGAGGGCGGATAGGGCAGTGTAGATGGGCGTGGCATCCAAAGTTTTTATGAATTTGGTTGGGGATCGTCAACACCTATCTTGGCACCAAATTTGATGGCTCTAGCTCAAAAACTGTGGCATTGTTCGGCAGTACATCAAATGTGTGTAATACTGTTTGCCTAAAGATACGTATGGCACATGGGTCCTTCCCAATGATACAAGTCGATTGTTTCCCAGATCACGGCAGCTCAACACGGTTGACTTCAAGCTACAGGGAGAAGGCTCTTCAGATTGCCGAATAAAACTTCTAGGACTACCCGAGTCAAGGAGGGAGATAATAATGGAAACTCACTGCTTTTCACTTGATTTGACACAAAGGCAACACTCACCATCTATAGATCTACTACTTTATACAACACGAATCGTCAACGGGGTCGGCAGCGGCAGCATTACTGGCGACGGCATTCACAATCTTGAATGGGCAGTTTCTATACACATGGTCAGTCTGCCCACACTTGAAACACGAATTTGCAGGTCTCGTAGGCTTTGGGCACTGGGACTTGTAGTGTCCGAAAGAAGAGCAGTTATAACACCGCACATCTCTTGCGGCAGAGATGGCATTCGTGGACGGAAGAGAATCACTTGTCACGGCAGGCTGGCGAGGCAGAGGCTGGGTCATAGCAGCCGCTTTTCTGCCCGCATTGGATTGGACTCGTCGTCTCTCGTATCTCTCCAGGAGCGTCTTCATGTCGTAAATGGTTCTGGCTGCATATAGCAAGCCCACTGCCGGCGAGCTGTCTCGGAGTCCATCGATGATGAGATCAACCAATTCAGCCTCAGGGGTTGCGGCATTCATGGAAATCTTCGCATCTCGATGGCATACCGCAGATACCCTTCTCCCGGCTTCATACGTCGGTTCCGCAGGGCTGCATACAATTCTTTCGTGCTCCTTGATCGTCCAAACTCGTGTATCAATATATGCTTCAGTTGTTCATAAGTGCGCACAGTCAGTGTGCGCATGAGGAATGCTGCAGTGCCCTCCAGCAACCGGCGACATGCAACCAGTCACAGGCGGGCATCCAGTTGGAGTATCTTACAGGCGTCCTCAGAGTCGCTGATCCACTTGTTGACATCGTAAGCGTTGTCTGCAGAAATCCGCGGGGCCATGGACTCGATCACAATAATGTCTGTTACTCGCTGACAGGGTACGGCAGGAAACACATCGATCTGATGTTGCAATTGGACAAATTTCGTGAAGGCATCAATAACGACTAACAGATATTTTTTCCTGAACTGTATGGACGGAAGCGGTCCTAAGTGGTCGATATGAAGAGTATCAAACGGCAGAGGGATTTTCAGAATAATATGCAGAGTAGCATTAATATTGTGAGCAGAAGGAGCATAATAAATGCATTTGAGGCAGTTTTTAATACAATAATTAACGAAAGATTTCATATACGGAAACCAATAATGCTTTTTAATCTGAGTCTTGCAACTCGAAACCAGCAAGCTCTTGGTTCTCCAAGACACTGCGAAGTTTGACAATCTCTAGATCACGATTTTGCGTCAGTTGTAATAGGAAATCTAGGTTTACCTCATCCACATATGCAGCAGTTTCTAGTCTACTAAGTGCATCAACATGGGGCATACAAGTGCCGGACCGATGTACAATGGTATATTGGTATTGGAATGGCGGGGTCTCCAGTTCATAACTATGCAATTTGGATTCGGGGGCGGAAGCGGTCTTCGAAAAGTAACACACCGGGTGAAATTTATCATCAGTTTGTTTCTGCAGGAGCATCTGACTTCGGGTTGTAAATACATAGCATAGGTGACTGCAGTGTTCGGAAAGACTTAGACACTCATCAGAGAAAACGTAAGGGGCATCTTTTTTCAGCAGACGCAACATCGGATAGGCGATTTTGGCAAAGTAGTGTACAAAACGGCGGAGTAAGAAAAGAGACCCAGACAGTGTTCCTATTCTTTCCTATCCCGAGGTTCTGGCAGACTCTCTATGGCTTGAAAATGAGCTAGTTTCGGCGTGATGCCTGTACGCAAAACGACACTTTGACAATTTAAGTCATAGCCCATTCACTTGTGAGGTATAAAGTGCCTCTTTCAGCACTTGCAAATGGGTTTCAAAATCACTCAACGCAATTAAGATTTCGTCCTTATAAATCACTAGTTGACCTCTCTCTATCAAGACCTTCAGCACAAAGTACACAAATCTAGCGAAAACTGGGGGACCATTTCATAGTCCATACGGCATGCGAACGTACTCAAATTGTCCGTCAGGTGTTGCAAAGGCAGCGTATTTTATTGAGTCAGGGTGCATTTTGACATGGTGAAATCCACTTTCTAAATCAAGTACAGTCAAGAATGATTTGCCCCCCAGATGTTCGACACAATCCTCTAACAGCAGAATCGGGAAGTGGTCACGGACAGTAGTTTTGTTCAGTGGGCGATAATCAACACATCTTTTTTTCTAACTGACACCATAGTGGAAGCGTAAGGGGAACTACTATGACGGATAATGCCGGCATCTAATAAGTCATCACATATCTGGCGCACTTCGTTGCGCTCGTGATGGGATAGTCGGCGGGGACGGCAGAAAATGGGGTCTGACTTGTCAATTCGATTTTCATTTCGTAACTGGTCGGTTTAATCAGTTCTGAAAGGACATCAACATAAGAGGCGGAAATAACAGACTGCAACTTTGCAGCTTGTTCTGACGGCAGAATAAACTCTATATTAAACTCATCCTCACTAACAGCAGGTAACTCAATTGCATTAATAGCCGCCAGGGCATCACTCAGCGAATCATCAGACATGACGGAACAATTTATCTCAGTGGTACACGATTGTGATTCGGCAGGCATAAGCTCATTATCATCAAACGATCGGGTTGACTCTATTGGGGCTATTGTGCGTTTGACGTCTGTTCTACACAAATCAAGTAAATTAGGGACAGCAGTGAGTTTCACGTTACAATCTATTTGAGATTTATTTAGGGCCAACAATCGACTTTTTGAATTATTGATTTTAAATTTACATAATTTTATATTTGTTTTACAAAAGAAATCTCTGCCCAAAATCATTGGCAAATTTGTGGCACTGTTCGGCAGTACATCAAATATGTGTAATACTGTTTGACTAAAGATACGTATGGCACATGGGTCTTTTCCCAAAGACACTAGTCGATTGTTTCCCAGACCACGGCAGCTCAACAGAGGTGACTTCAGGCTACAGGCGGAAGGCACTTCAGATTGCCGAATAAAACTTCTTGGACTACCCGAGTCAAGGAGGGAGAAAATATTTGTAAACTCACTGCTTTTCACATGATTTGACACAAAGGCAACACTCACTATCTGTAGATCTACTACTTTATCTACTAAGGTATCACCGCAACACGAATGGTCAACGGCGTCAGCAGCGGCAGCATTGGTGGCATTCATGGCAATCTTCGCATTTCGATGGCATACCGCAGATACCCTTTTCCCGGCTTCATACGTCGGTTCCGCAGGGCTGCATACACTTCTTCCGTGCTCCTTGATCGTCCAAACTCGTGTATCAATGTTTCCTTCAGTTGTTCATAAGTGCGCACAGTCAGTGTGCGCATGAGGATTGCTGCAGTGCCCTCCAGCAACCGGCGATATGCAACCATTCACAGGCGGGCATCCAGTTGGAGTATCTCACAGGCGTCCTCCAAATCGCTGATCCACTTGTTGACATCGTAAGCGTTGTCTGCCGAAAACCGCGGGGCCATGGACTCAATCACACTAATGTCTATTACTCGCTGACTGGGTTCGGCAGGAAACACATTGATCTGATGTTGCAAACTCGCAATTTGCTGTTGCAATTCCAAGACTTCCTTCTGTTTACGTAAGTTAGCTAAATGCTCATCCAGGTTCAAAGACACGGAAAGCGGGGTGACCGCCATAACAGCAGACGGCAAGACAGCAGCCGGCACAGTTGACAACAACTTTGACTCCGCAACGGCAGACAGCGAGATGGCAGATGGAGCATATGACGGCAAGGTTGACACTGAAACGGCAGACATTGAGGCAGCAGCAGGAGCATATGAAGGCAAGGTTTACGCTGCAACGGCAGACAGACTATATTATGGGATTGCAAGAAATCAGCAAATTCGGCGGAGGTGAAGCACGTACCTCGATCACTAACAATTCGGCGGGGTCGACTATAGTTGGAAAAATTCTGTGTCTCTAGGGTGTGACATGCTTCCAGGGAACTAGTAGTAGCGACAGGGTACTACTAGTTCCCTGAAATATCTGATAGATATTTTTTCCTGGACTGTATGGTCGGAAGGGTTTGTAAGTGGTCGATATGAAGAGTATCAAACGGCAGAGGGATTTTCGGAACAATATGCAGAGTACCATTATTATTGTGAGCGGAAGGAGAATAATAAATGCATTTAAGGCAGTTTTTAATACAACTATGAACGTAAGATTTCATATACGGAAACCAATAATGCTTTTTAATCTGAGTACAGCACTTCTCAGTGGACAAATGACCTAACTTCTCATGCACTGTTCGTATGACATTGTTAATCATTTCAACAGGGACATAAAGCTGAAGTGCTTTGGTTGGTGATCGGCTATACACGACGCCGTCTTGCAACTCGAAAACAGCAAGCTCTTGGTTCTCCAAGACACTCCGAAGTTTGACAATCTCTCATCCACATATGCAGCAGTTTCTAGTTTACTAAGTGCGGCAACATGGGTCATATAATTGCCGGACCAATGTACAATGGTATAATTATAATTTTCCAATAGTAATGAACAGCGGGCAATTTTCGCGGAAGATCCACCAGAAGAGTTAATGCTAATGAATTAAAATATGTAATTATCTTAAACGGAAGGAACTCCAGGCATGTCTCAAAACGTTTTAAGGTATATACAATGGGCGGGGTCTCCAGTTCATAACTATGCAATTTGGATACGGGGGCGGAAGCAGTCTTCGAAAAGTAACACACCGGGTGAAATTCATCATCAGTTTTTTTCTGCAGAAGATCGCTCCAAAACCGGCTAAACTAGCATTACAATGTAGTTCAGTTTCTGACTTCGGGTTGTAAATAGCCAGCACAGGTGACTCGATCAGTTTAGACTGCAGTGTTCGGAAGGACTTAAGACACTCATCGGCAAAAACGTTAGGGGCATCTTTTTTCAGCAGACGCGACATTGGATGGCGATTTTGGCAAAGTTGGGTACAAAACATGGGAAGTAAGAAAAGAGACCCAGACAGCGTTCCTATTGCTTCCTATCCCGAGGTTCTGGCAGACTCTCTATGGCTTGAAAATGAGCTGGTTTCGGGGTGATGCCGGAAGAGTTCGCTAAATACCCCAAATACTCTAACTCTTTGTGCGCAAAACGACACTTTGACAATTTAAGTCGTAGCCCATTCACTTGTGAGGTATAAAGTGCCTCTTTCAGCACTTGCAAATGGGTTTCAAAATCACTCGACGCAATTAAAATTTCGTCCATATAAATCACTAATTGACCTCTCTCTATCAAGACCTTCAGCACAAAGTACACGAATCTAGCGAAAACTGGGGGACCATTACATAGTCCAAACGGCATGCGAACGTACTCAAATTGTCCGTCAGGTGTTACAAAGGCCGTGTATTTTATTGAATCAGGGTGCATTTTCAAATGGTGAAATTCACTTTCTAAATCTAGTACAGTAAAGAACGATTTGCCCCCCAGATGTTTGACACAATCCTCTAACAGCGGGAAGTGGTCACGGACAGTAATTTTGTTCAGCGGGCGATAATCAACACATATCCTTAAAGTAATATCTTTTTTTCTAACTGGCACTATAGCGGAAGCGTAAGGGGAACTATTATGACGGATAATGCCGGCATCTAATAAGCTATCACATATCTGGCGCACTTCGTTGCGTTCGTGATGGGATAGTGCCTTCGGCAGCAGGCGCATATGACGGCAGAGTTGAGGCTGAAACGGCAGACAGGGAGTCGGCAGCAGAACTGGTCGACGGCAAAGTTGTCGCTAAGACGGCAGGCAGCGAGGCGGCAGCAGACTTTGACAATTCTGACACTAGTTTGCGTGTTTGTACTATCGTTGACAGCTGCGGCACTTTCACATTATGTGTCTTCAGCAGTTTCATCATTTCCTCCTTATTCAGGCCCATTGTTGTAGATTGGGCGTTGAATATTTATTGGGCGTTGGGCGTATCCCACTTCTGAGCTATAAACTCTCTATTTATTCGTAAAACGATTAACAATTATATTTATTATTAAAGTTTCTTTCCTTGGTTTCACACAATTGCGCGTGCTTGACATCAGGAGAACCGGAAAGGAGGCAGAGACACGATCAGTGTGGCCAAACCACACTTTTCTCATAACACTTAACACTAACATCGATACTTAAATACTATCTTACTATATATTGATACACTAACATCACATCGGCAGTCAATATAAAAAATATATTAGTAGTAGGGAACTGCCGGTTCTAAACCAAATGGAAATGCCACCTTTTCTTATCACCCCTGTCACATTAAAATTTATCACCTTTTTTCAATTAGCGTGACCCTTTTTCCGTTAGCGTGAACCTTTTTAATTAGGTAGCAAGATAAGAGCCCAGGATGTCTAGGATCACCACCTAGAAGTAGGTCAAGATCAAAGGTCAAGTACATTAGTCGACCTCCTTGTTAAAGATAACACCATACATGTGAGTCATAGCGAAAGGATAGAGACGTCATGTCTGCGCCTGTTTAATGTGCGCACGCACATATTAGATAGGAGTCAAGTGTGCGCCGGTTTGACGGCGCTGCTTTGCACTCCTGCAGGCAGATCATAAACAAGGGCAAGTAAAATCATAGAGCCGCACGCATTGTTATGGTCAACTGCAATACCAAAAACAACATTCGTGAGGGTTATGTGAACACACGATGGGAATTTTTTTCGCAGCAGCAGCAAGATCAATACATAGGTTTAAACAAGAGTATTGATACTTGTATATTAAGATTAGAAAGTGTTAGAGAGGCAAGTGTTAGATGGAAGGTGTTAGGGAGAGAAAGTGTTAGAAGGAAAAAGTTTTAGAAGCAAGTGTGCGCATATTTCCTAACTATCATTTATATTTGCAAATTTCATTTGTATTTGTAGCTAAGACAGAGAGTATGCGCATGGTTTAAGTGCATAAGTAAAAGGAGGGGAAGTGCTAGTGGAGGCAAGTGTTAGAGTGAAGTGTGCACCTGTTTGACGTGCGTTGCCTTGCGTACCTGAATACAGGTCATAAGCCTTCATTGTTATGAACAACAACAACAACAACATTTGTGAGGGTTATGTGAGCAAGGGATGAGAATTTCCTTACCCAACAGCAACAGCAAGATCAATTCAAAGGTTCTTAACAAGACTATTGATTCTTGTAAATTAAGACTAGAAAGTTTAAAAAACAAGTGTGTGCATATTTCCTAGCTTTTAATAAGGAGATAAGAGAGAGTGTCCGAATGTTTTACTTGCGTTAGTTAAAGGGGGTGGTCAGGTACTTTATCAGACTCCTTGTAATGAACACCTACAAGTAGGCTTAGTCGGCTTCCATATTAGTAGAAAAGAGAGACCTGGTTTGATCTACATACGTAAATTTCTAAGCTAGCAATAATTACACTCCTGCAAGCAGGTCATAATTAATGGTAAAGTACAATCATATGATGAAAATCTGCCACTCAGTAAAGAACAAAGGTCAAGTGTGAGCAGGTTTCTTAGCTACTAATAAGTAGATAAGAGACAGTTGTCTAAGAGCCGGTCGCATTATTTAAAAAAAAACTGCAATAACAACAACCACAGTTCCTAGGAAAATTTTATGCAATTAATTATAATACGCTTTTATCAAGCTATTGATTATTTTTTTGATTGGTTTATTTTGTTATTATGATAATTTTATATAGTTCCTTGCATTAGGTTTATTTTTAGATGATTGATGTAAATGCAAAAACATTAGCCAAACATTAAGACTAAACCCGCATACTTATAGCCGGTAGAACACAAAGGTCACACACCATGTTTTCTTAAGGCTTTATTAATAGCTTTATCAAATCAATCTTATAAGCTTTAGTTTAAATACTCAGTATATGATATCTAAGAAAGCTTTTATGTATTTCACTATTTAAAAAGGTTGAAGACGTTCGTTTAACTGGTATTAGGTTAGGTTAGACCGACTGACCCTCCCAGGGGAGTGTCACACATAGACCGCTAAAGGGTCCTTAGTGGGGCCGGTGGTCGGAGATGGTTGGGACTTTTTCGGTGTGAGGTCCTACGGAGTGTGTGTACTTCATGCAAACGCAAGAAGCCTTCTGGGTTCCTGCTTGCTGGCTTCTTCGAGCGAAGCCAGAAATGGAATTTGGAAGTGGCGTAGTCGTTGTGCTGCCAGTGCGGGGCAGCTGCAAAGGAGGTGCTCCAGCGTTTCCTTGACACCTGGATCTTTGCATTTCCTGCATTCGTCATTGTAAGTTATGCCTAGCCTTTTCGCATGTACTGCGACTAGGCAGTGGCCTGTCAGTAGACCCACTAGCCTCCGGCAGTCATGTCTTTGTAGCTTAAGCATATATTGCGCTAGTTTGTGGTTTTATGTTTTGCACATTATTTTAGAGATCTTGCAGTCAGAGGTGTTTGTCGACCTAAGATCTGCTAACTCCCGTGCTTTATTTTCCATGTAGGAGTGTAGCGTTCGCAGAGAGATTGGGACTTCCGCAGTTTCACTGTTGAGTCCCATTGCACCTTGCTTGGCTAGAGTGTCTGCTATCTCGTTGCCTTCGAAGCCCTGATGGCTTGAAATCCAATAGATGCGCACTTTTTTGGAGGTGCTGAGTGCATCTAGTGTTTCTCTGCTCGCCAGGACATTTCGAGAGCTTATGTGGTAGGACTGCAGGGCTTTAATTGCCGCCTGACTGTCCACGAATATGTTTACTTGTTCCTGTGTTGTATTTGTTTGTAGGACTGCTTCTGCTGCTTTCCTTATTGCGAATATCTCAGCTTGGAATATGCTGCAGTGGTCCGAGAGTTTGTAAGTCAGGCTCATAGGTGGTTCGGCGCAGTACACTGCTGCTCCAACCCCGTCCCTCATTTTTGAGCCGTCTGTGTTTATGTTAATGGCTGACTGCTCTGCTCCTGAGCGCCAGTCATCTTTTCAAAGGAGCGTGGGCGTGAAGTTAAAATTTTTTCTTGGGGTCATATAGTCCGTTTCGACTATGTTCGCCCGTCCAATTGTGCTATGCCCGTAGTTGTGTATCGCCATGTTGCCTATCATGCAAAGACGTTGTGCAGTCTTTTTTGCTACTAAGCGTGCCTGTATGTCCACTGGGTTGACATTCAGTATGGTCTGTAATGCTTTAGTTGGTGTAGTCCTCAGCGCCCCTGTGATGCATGTAAGTGCATGTTGCTGGGTTTTTTCCATTCGTTTCAGGTATGTGGACTTCTCTGTGGCTTTCCACCATACCAGTATTATAAAGAGCAGTATAGGACGCACGATCGAGATTAGAATCCAGTGTGTCAGTCTAGGTGATAGTCCCCAAGTGCTACCCAACATCTTTTGCGATATATAGAGTGCATTGGTGGCCTTCTTCACCCTTTCCTCCACATTGAGCTTCCAACTCAGCTTGCTTTCCATTACTATCCCTAGGTATTTGATACTTTCCTTTGGTATCAGCGTTTTATCGTTTATTTTCGGTGGAGTCCAGCGAGGTACCTTGTATCTCTTCGTGACGAGAATGAGGTCCGTCTTGTCCGCGTTGATACTTAGACCGGCTTCCGTGGCCTATGCTAGTATCTCTTTGAGTGTGTGGTCCATGACTGAGCTTATTGTCGATGGACACCTGCCCGTGATAATTATGCTTATGTCGTCTGCATAGGCGGTTATCTTCGGGGCTTTCCGTTTGAATTTTCTAAGTAGGTCGTTGACTACCAAGTTCCACAGTAGGGGTGAGAGCACTCCTCCTTGGGGTGTGCCGCATTTTGCTTCCCTGACTGTGGTAGTGGTTCCCCATTCCGCTAGTATTCTCCTGCTGCACAGTAGGTTCTGTACCCAGGAGTTCACTGCTTCTGTTGGGGTCACAGCTCTAAGGCTGTGCATTATTGCTTCCGTTGACACATTGTTAAATGCGCCTGAGATGTCCAGAAATGCGCCTAGGGCGTATTCTTTTTGGTGTAGTGCTTTCTCTATGGTTGCTACCAGGGAATGTAGCGCTGTCTCCACTGACTTGCCCTTCGTGTATGCGTGTTGGTTCTGTTCTAGAGTCATCTCCGTGTTCTCTCTGATGTGGAGATCTATCAGTTTTTCTAGCGTTTTTAGAAGGAACGACGTCAGGCTTATGGGTCTGTAGTCTTTAGGCAGCACGTGGCTTCATTTTCCCGCTTTAGGCAGGAAAATTACCCGTGCCGTCCTCCAGGCCACCGGCACATAGCCATAACTGAGGCATCCTCTGAATATTTCTCTCAGCCATGGAGAGATCACATGTTTGACCTTCTGCAGCATGGCCGGGAATATCCCGTCTGGACCCGGGGATTTGTAGCTCTCAAAGGATTCTATAGCCCACAATATCCGTCGCGTAGATGTGATATCTTCAGGAATTTCCACCCTTGTGGTTGAAGGTATCGTTTGTGTGTTTGTGTTGACTTGTGTGCAGTTAGGGAAATGTGCCTCCAAGAGCACATTTGCCGCATCTTCACTGCTTTCCGTCCATCTGCCATCTTCGGTTTTTAATTGGCTTTGAACTGTCTGTTGGCGAGTTAGCAGCTTCCTTAACCTTGCGGCGTCAGCTGTCTTCTCAATGCCTGAACAAAAGTTTTGCCATGCGTTTCTTTTAGCTACTCGCACTTTTTTCTTAAAGTCACGAAGCCTTATTCTGTATTCTATCCATACTAGCTCTTCTTCCGCTTGTTTTGCGAGTTTGAAGAGTTCTAGTACGTCTTTCCGTTGTCCTTTGAGTTCTGGAGTCCACCATGGGGGCCTGTGTCTCTTCTTCTCTTGGGTCGATGTGCATGTTTTATGATAGGCCGCCACCAAATTTTTATTGAGTGTCTCCAGGGACTTTTCTAATTTATCTAGTGTGGCTATCTTGGGTGGTCGTGGTAGGTTTCTTTCAACCTCTATACCGAACTGCTCCCAGTCGGTGTTTCGCGGGTTTCTATACACCTTCTTCTTCACTATTCGTTAAAAGTTTACACGGAATTGAATGTACTTGTGGTCTGAGAAGGAATGTCTACTAAGGACTCTCCAATCTTGTACCACAGTATTCGTTACCGACGCTAGGGTAATATCTAAGACGTTGGAGGAGGTGGGGCCAACATATGTTGGTTCTTCCCCCTCGTTTGGTATCTTAAGATTAGATTGTAATATGAAATCAAGCAGTGACTCACCTCTGTCGTTGGTGTCCCCGCTTCCCCATACCGTATGATGTGCGTTGGCGTCTGCTCCGATGATGAGGGCCTGCTTTTTTGGCTCGGCCTCCATCACCATTCGGGTGAGCTCTTGAGGAGGTGCGTCGGTGTCATGCGCCATGTAGCAGGATGCCATCAGTATTGGCTCATCTCTGCCACCTTCTAGCGCTACCACTGTCAGGTGTTCAGTGCTGTAATTAGACAATAAGTAAGCATAGATACCTTTCCTTACTAGGATCACGGTCCTTCCTCTACTCACTGTTGTCGGGTAGAGTAGGTTGAAGTTTGGATGTTTTAGTCCAGAAACCTTGTTCCCTGACGCTATCCAAGGCTCCTGGACTAAGGCAACGTCGGCGTGCTCTGTCTCCATGGTTAGCAGAAGCTCCGCCGAAGCCAACTTGCTTTTATGCAGGTTGACTTGGATGATCCTCAGCTCCATTGTTGGCTGTGGCACCCTCCACGGATCGGACTTCCTTCACAGTTAAGTCCGCATCCTCGTCGTCTTCCAGTTCTAGGCTTTTGGTGGCATGGGTGACCTCTGCCAGGTCGCTCTCCACCTCACCCGCCTCCAACGTGTTGGTGTTTTTATCGTCGGGGTGGCGCTTCTTGAGTCGCAGGTAGACACTACCCACGCCCCACGCCATCTTCCCGAATCTTCCGTAAAGCAAATCGTCGGCCTCCTTGTTGATCTGGATCACCATTTGCTGACCCTTGCTATCGGGCTTCGCAACATGGATCACCTTCCAATCAGCAGTTGGCACGTCCGGGTTTTGCCACTTGAGTAGCTGTAGCGCCTGGTCCACTGGTGCGACCCGCGGGAAGAGTACTTTTGCCTTCAGCACGGACGGAATACATGTTCTATCCACTACCTCCAGCTTGGCACCCACCCACGGAGCGTCCAGAGCAGCCACGACGCCGGTGACCCACTTCAAGGTGTGGTCATCCTTGCAGCTCAAAACTTTGACGCCGGAGAGCCAGCCCGCTCTCCCGCAGGGTCGCTTGCTAGCTGGCACCTCTGCTTTTGCGGTTTCAGCGGATCGCTGGCGTTTGACGGCCAAACTCTCCTCCACCTTATTGGCAAAACCGACGTCCCTCGGCGCCATGTTTTTCCTCTTTTCGAAGTGAGACCTACCCTCTTTGATCTTTTGGTCGGCCCACTCCTGCTGGCGGATCTCATCAGTTGTGAGATCTCGCTTGCATTCTGTGAGCCGAGCCCTGATCTTAAGGGCGGCCTTGTATTGGGCTTTGGCTCTCATGCCTTCCTTTGACCTTTTGAGCCCGACCCTACTAGGGGTACTGGAACTCGTCGGGTCTAGAAGACATGTGTGCTCAACCTCAGACGTATTTGACCCTAAATGCGATTCGCAAACCGAGTCTCCTTGGACTGCGGTATCACGCCACATCTTGGGTTTGTGTGTTGATGTGGCAGTATCTTTACAACCGTCCTGGCCTGCTCCAACCAGTACGGAGGGTGGGTTGCTGGCGACACGCAGAGAGGATTTCTCCCACCCGTGCCCGGCGGTGGTAGCACCCTTTTCCACCGACGTTTGGGTTGACATCCCAACCCGTGCTTGACCGTCCGTCATCTCCATGTGATTTTTTTTTTGGGGAGTCTACCCATAGCATTTTATCCTTACTGCCAAGGACCTCGAGCCATAGTTTGCTCCTCACCCTCGCAATGCCGAAGCTTTTGAGTGGTAAAGAGCTCACCTTAGCTAGGCATCGAACTTCCTCTGCACAAGCGAGTAGATTCACAGTACCTTTGTTTGTTTTGGGGCAGGACGGCATCTGTAGCATTGGTCGGCCCTTCGCCCCCGCAGTGCCGAAGCCTTTGAGTGGTTAGGAGCTCTCCTCCGCCTGGCAGCGATGCCCTTGCCTTGGCTTACCTCTTACCCTCGCAGTGCCTAGGCCTTTGAGTGGAATAGAGTTCACCTTAGCGGGGCATCGATGCCTGTTGCCTAGGCTTGCCCCCCATGCCCTCGCAGTGCCGAAGCCTTTGAGTGGTTTGAGTGGTTCGCTTTGGCCGGACACCGCCCTGTCTCTCCGCAAGGCAAATAGCACCAAGTACCCCTCGCTTGTTTCGAGGCAGCACGATGCCCATTGCCCAGCCGGCACCCTCGTGGAGGGTTCAGCTGAGGAGTTCTGCCATTTGGTATTAAATTAATAATCTTTTGTTTAACTTTATCATTGCAGTATTAGACAATACTTGATTAGATTATCCTTGACAAATAATGTCCATCTGCAGACTATAAGATTATTGTCCAATGTTTATGTGGTTTAATGACACTTTTTACACTTTAAGATATTCGTCAAACTATTTGTTATATTTGGCTATAATTCTTTCATCAAACTCATTTATCAAATCGACTTCTCAAATACGGAAAATGAATACAGTTAGCTGACTGAAAGTATTACAATCTTTTAAGCTGCTTGATTATTGTTTTACTATTCTGTTTCCCAGAGTGTTAATTACGATAAAAAGATATTAAGAATGTGTTTGTACTCATTAAGTGACTTCAAAAATTTTTATTTTAGGTATCGTTTTGATGTTGTGAACCTCTGATACCTCATTTTAACTTGTGTTATGTTGAATTGTTTTCTTCAAATAAGTATTCTTTTGATTTTTAAATCTTTCATGTTATGTATTTAGCTAACTTGACTAGGTTTTACGCTAAAAACGAGATAGAATATATTATTCTCTATTAAATGCCACCTATAACTTAACAGGGAAATCGTTCGGATTTGAATTTTTTCTCTTTATAACTGATAGCTTAAGTATATTTTAATTGTCAACCTACATACCTTTTCCACAGAAGGTTCAGTAATTTATCAATTTTTCATTCAACTACTTTTATGTTAAACATTACACTTTTAATGATTAGACTCGATTTCGGTACTATCCAACTTATTACTAAAACTAAGAATGTTTCATAGTTAATTTCCAATAATTGATGGACGGTTATGATTTTATTATTTGTTTTCACACTCATTGTCGTATTTAATAACGAAGTGTATTAAACTGGCTTCAGTTTTGATTTATGAGTATCTTAAAATCAAATAAGATTCTTAAATACATGAAGCCGTTCTTATATGTTTTATTCTCATTAACATTGTATTATTCCTAGATTGTGATATCAAAATAAGGTTGTGATGTGACAAATGTCAAGACTATGTAAAAAATAGCTGTTTTCCTTAATGGGACGGTAAAGTTCTAAATATATTTAATTGTATTATGTTTTGATCATTATATAGGTCAATTTACACCGGGTTGGTTTAAACACACGTTGATTGCAAGTTGGTATTTGCAGAGGTTTCTATTTCCTTAGTATAAGTCGTTAAATATCGCTTGATCTTTTGTGCTTATTTTAAGGTAAGGACTGATTTTTATAGAGTATTGTTTGGGGAAGGCTCCAGACAAAAAGGTTTGGTTTAGATTTTGGTTGATTTTAAGAAACTGTATGATAGGATTTATCTTGCTTTATATGGTTGTATTGTAGAGCACTTCATGTGTGTAGAAGGTTTCTTGTAAGAGTATGTACTTTATGATTTCACTACTTGCCTTAAGCCTATTTTAACTTTTAATTTCACTAACATAAAAAACGCAGTCATTTACAATAATTAACAGTAGACCAGGAGTCCTGGTTCTAAGACCTTTTAGACTTCATTGTTCTTATGAATGTAGATAATCCAACAAATGTTCATGCTCGGATTCTGACAACTAATGCATTTGGACATTGTGCCAACATCATCTCAAGAGCAATACAAAATTATAATCAAAGAAACGTTCGGCTTTATTTTTTAAGCCACATAATTCGTGAGAGTGCGCAAGAATAGTCCTATATTCATAAAGATAACACAGAAAATTCTTATAGTGCTTGTTAAAGCGGTATTTGATAGGCTATAATCTTTTATGATTCTTGTGGTTTATAGCTCGGACATTGAAAGAGCGGGATAACGTTGTTCTTTATATGAAAGATATTACAAAGGTTACTTCCAAGATTTTAGCTTCACTATGTTCTGATTGATTGCTTAATTATTTTTCAGGGCATCAATTTTTTTTATTTTGACTTCATTTGCCTTGGTAAGACTTCAAAATAGTGTAAAGGGCCATTTTGCCATTGTTTATTGATTTTGTTCTAATTATTTTTTGTATTTTTATTATTTTTTTTTTTTTTTTGCTTTTTGTTCTTATGCATTGGCTCTTAATTTAAGTGCAAGCCAATTTTAGGTCTGTTCGTCCGCTCCTATGCAATCTATTTTTATCAATTTTTAGCTATCGAGATTGAACTTTGTTCAGAATTTAGCTTTATGATGGTTTTTGCTGTGTTGGTTGCAGCTTATTCATTTTTCAAATCCACTGTGTTCCGATCCGTGAATTATATAATTTAGCATAACATAACTGTATACAATACATTCTGCCTTCCGATGATGGTTGCCTTGTTTGTTTATATCGTTTTATTTTTTAATTTCTAAGGTCATTCGACTTAGCTAATTTAAATATTAAATTTTTTTCTGATAGACTAACACGGCGACTGTTTAGTTTTTCTTCGATGAACTTCGGTCGTCGTTTCGTTTTAAAACTGATTTGCTATAAGGCGTGTAATAGCGGCCCCAGGATAAAATTTCGCTTAATAGGCTTCCAAAAGTTTTTTATTCTCATTTCAAGAATAGACTTCACATAAACGCATTCTATTTAAACTATAAACAGTAATATATTGAGTTGAATAATCGAATTCAGATGTATTTCGCTACATGAAAATCATGAGTCTCAAAACTTTCACACTAAAGGAGCTTCATACATTTTCGTTTTAAAGAGTTTAAAGACCAATTTGCTTGGGTATGCTTGTCAAGTTATACAGTTTACAAAACTAATGGAAAGATAAAACTGCCTTATATAATTTCGTCTAGGTTCTTAGTTGGTTCTTTCCCTAAGGCTGTTTCTCACGCACTTTGAGATTGTGTCATTACTTAATGAAATGGGCTTAACATACTCCTGTTTGCTTGCTGACTATTATTTTATTTAATTATTTCTGCTACAGCTCATGATTTATTTTTCTTTTCTTCTTTTTTACTTCGCTTTACTTCTATATATATATATTTTTTTTTTCATGATTTATCACATGTTTCCTCAAATTGATATTCAACGACTATTTAACTTTTTAAAACCGGAACCGGTTAAGCTGTTAAAAGGTCAATTCCCTCAATGCCCGATAGTGAGCCGCTGTTTACCAACGGTGGTCTAAATGAGGTGCCGCGTGGAACGCTTCTAATCACAATTGGACCGCCCCAAGATAAAAATTAGTGCCCTTACGACGTTTTTTGCTGTTTGCAACAACCTGGCGTCCTTCAAACCAAACACACTCACATTCGTTTAAGACTCACACACTCGACGCATCATTTGGCCCCACGGCTAAACTATCCTCAGGCTTTACACTGTGGCCTTCATGCGATAACTACATCACCTGGACCAACACTCGTACACGCATAAGTAACTCATACCTAGATTAAGTATGGCTTGCATGTAACCATCTGAAAGTTTTGTTTTACTCTTCACCGCCTTTATGTCCCCTGATTTCTATTAGCTACTTTCCAGTGCTCACACCTACAACATCTCACACACCAGCCCACAAAACAAATGCAGTGGATACAAAAACAATTGACAAATGGAAATCAAGCACCAAACGTTAATAAAACAAGTAAGAAGGCTCAAGTCGGGATAGCCCGACCGGAAGATACCCTGAACCCAGTTGCAGTCCTTGCATCCTAAAAGTATGCTTCAAATAAATATCACTTTAAACAAAACTCATAACTGACTTAACTTTACGATATCTCTGGTGTTTCTTAACCGATTTGGGAAAAGGTCTGTCGTTACCCATTACACCAACCCCCAATTTTACATTTTCAAAATTCGATAGTTTTTTGTTATCGATTCCATGTGTATATCGAAAACCAGAGTAGTTATCGATAATTTGAAGCAAACTTGTTCTGCTCATGGTATAGGAGACCTTATATTCCAAATCTGAAGTCTTTAGCTCTTGTAGTCTCTGAGATCTACGCGTTCATACAGACGGACAGACGGACGGACAGACGGACATGGCCAAATCGACTCGGCTATTGATACTGATCAATAATATATATACTTTATGGGGTCGGAGATGCTTCCTTCTGCCTGTTACATACTTTTGCACAAAACCATTATACCCTGATTTACCCATTTTATGGGTTCAGGGTATAAAAATGTATAAAGTATTCGAAGGGACTTCGTTCAAAACATGATAATCAAAATATTTATTAGGGTTTGCATTTAGACTTATATCATACTCGAACCTACTACGTACTTTTCATTTTCAAAAATTCACTTCTAGATATGCATGATTTATTCTCATTTAAAATTCCTAAAAATGTATCCGTTTAATCATCTTAATACACACCTTCTAGAAACTGTATTTCAAGTCAGAACCATCATACTCGTCATTCAATATGTGTGCTGTGAAGATTTTAAAGTTTGTATATCTATTATTAACAAAGTTAAAGTTTTCCGGTTTGGTGAGTAGCCAATCTCATTTAGTTGAAATTTAGATTTGCATATGATTTAAGAAAATGGCTTAAACCATTTTTACAATTATTACACTAAGTTTTATATATCTTATTTTAGCTGCTTTATTACATTTCAGATTATTTTCATTTAACAATTGACTGAACATTAGCTCCGTTATGTTTTTTTCCAGCGTATCATTGATTGGTTTTCTTTTTTTATAATCCTCTTTGTCCTTTATGTACTCTAAGATCGGACAAGAGTCATGTTCATAAATCAGGTTACGAAAAGACTAACAAGCAAGATTGAGGGCGAAACGACGTAGGAAGAGACGCAACAAGATAGGAACTAAGGCTCAAAGAGAGTCGCTTGAGGCAAACTGGGCAATGATACCTGACCTCAGGCGAGCCAAATGGTGCTCAGGAGGAAGAATACTCCTTACACATTATAGCAGTGTGCATATCCTTAGCAAGAAAACGAACTGTCTTTTTCTAAAACAACACATAAACCAAATTAGAGGCATAGAAGACCTCGACCTTTCAAAAATACTTGCTTTCGTATAGAACCTGGTTCTGATGGAAATATATATAAATAAATAACAATTTAACAACAAACGGTTTCTTAAAGCCATAACAAAATATCAGCTAAAGAGCATCCTGTTATTAGAAACAAAAATAAAAATATATAACAGCATGACAACCCACTGTTTAAAGAATAACAGCTCCTTGTTTTAAACATCTAAAAAACCTTCTTAAAAACCGATATAACCTGTGTATCAGCTCACGGTTTTAAACAGCTACACCGCCATCTGTTCTCTGTTTTCTGGGTCTACCACTGTTCAAGGATATTGGTTTGGTTCTAGATCTGCAGCTGAAAGAGAATGTATGTTTTTGCTTGGGGAGCGGCGGTTAGCAACCGCTGCCTCACTTTGTAAGTAGTTCTTTCGCTTTAATGTTAAATCAAAGTAATAGTACGGTACGCAGCAGTAATGTTGCAGTACTTCCGTTGGCTTATGAGAAAAAAGAAAATAAACTTACTAGAAGCGAGTTTAAATTTAACAGTTTTATTGATAAGTTCGTTTTTAATAAAAATAAAAACATGTCTAATGTCTGTTAAAACCCTAGTCATCGATGAATAAGTTGGTATCCGCGAGGTCTATTGTGTCCCCTTCCAAGTCTATAGCATTTCCATCAGAACCAGGTTCTATACGAAAGCAAGAATTTTTGAAAGGTCGAGGTCTTCTATGCCTCTAATTTGGTTTATATGTTGTTCTAGAAAAAGACAGTTCGTTTTCTTGCTAAGGATATGCACACTGCTATAATGTGTAAGGAGTATTCTTCCTCCTGAGCACCATTTGGCTCGCCTGAGGCCAGGTATCATTGCCCAGTTTGCCTCAAGCGACTCTCTTTGAGCCTTAGTTCCTATCTTGTTGCGTCTCTTCCTACGTCGGCTCGAGCGCATTTAGGAGTGTTTCGCTCTCAATCTTGCTTCTTAGTCTTTTTGTAACCTGATCTATGAACATGAATCTTGTCCGATCTTAGAGTACATAAAGGACAAAGAGGATTGAATAAGTAGTGATTATAAAAAAAGAAAACCAATCAATGATACGCTGAAAAAAAACATTACGGAGCTAATGTTCAGTCAATTGTTAAATGAAAATAATCTGAAATGTAATAAAGCAGCTAAAATAAGATATATAAAACTTAGTGTAATAATTGTAAAAATGCTTTAAGCCATTTTCTTAAATCATATGCAAATCTAAATTTCAACTAAATGAGATTGGCTACTCACCAAACCGGAAAACTTTAATTTTGTTAATAATAGATATACAAACTGTAAAATCATCACAGCACACATATTGAATGACGAGTATGATGGTTCTGACTTGAAATACAGTTTCTAGAAGGTGTGTATTAAGATGATTAAACGGATACATTTTTAGGAATTTTAAATGAGAATAAATCATGCATATCTAGAAGTGAATTTTTGAAAATGAAAAGTACGTAGTAGGTTCGAGTATTATATAAGTCTAAATGCAAACCCTTATAAATATTTTGATTATCATGTTTTGATCGAAGTCCCTTCGAATACTTTATACATTTTTTTATTAACGTTTGGTGCTTGATTTCCATTTGTCAATTGTTTTTGTATCCACTGCATTTGTTTTGTGGGCTGGTGTGTGAGATGTTCTAGGTGTGAGCACTGGAAAGTAGCTAATAGAAATCAGGGGACATAAAGGCGGTGAAGAGTAAAACAAAACTTTCAGATGGTTACATGCAAGCCTTACTTAATCTAGGTATGAGTTACTTATGCGTGTACGAGTGTTGGTCCAGGTGATGTAGTTATCGCATGAAGGCCACAGTGTAAAGCCTGAGGATAGTTTAGCCGTGGGGCCAAATGATGCGTCGAGTGTGTGAGTCTTAAACGAATGTGAGTGTGTTTGGTTTGAAGGACGCCAGGTTGTTGCAAGCAGCGAAAGTACGTCGTAAGGGCACTAATTTTTATCTTGGGGCGGTCCAATTGTGATAAAAGCGTTCCACACGGCACCTCATTTAGACCACCGTCGGTAAACAGCGGCTCACTATCGGGCATTGAGGGAATTGACCTTTTAACAGCTTAACCGGTTCCGGTTTTAAAAAGTTAAATAGTCATTGAATATCAATTTGAGGAAACATGTGATAAATCATGAAAAAAAAAATATATATATAGAAGTAAAGCGAAGTAAAAAAGAAGAAAAGAAAAATAAATCATGAGCTGTAGCAGAAATAATTAAATAAAATAATAGTCAGCAAGCAAACAGGAGTATGTTAAGCCCATTTCATTAAGTAATGACACAATCTCAAAGTGCGTGAGAAACAGCCTTAGGGAAAGAACCAACTAAGAACCTAGACGAAATTATATAAGGCAGTTTTATCTTTCCATTAGTTTTGTAAACTGTATAACTTGACAAGCATAGCCAAGCAAATTGGTCTTTAAACTCTCTAAAACGAAAATATATGAAGCTCCTTTAGTGTGAAAGTTTTTAGACTAATGATTTTTATGGCGAAATACATCTGAATTCGATTATTCAACTCAATATATTACTGTTTATAGTTTAAATAGAATGCGTTTATGTGAAGTCTATTCTTGAAATGAGAATAAAAAACTTTTGGAAGCCTATTAAGCGAAATTTTATCCTGGGGTCGCTTATACACGCCTTATAGCATATCAGTTTTAAAACGAAACGACGACCGAAGTTCATCGAAGAAAAACTAAACAGTCGCCGTGTTAGTCTATCAGAAAAAAATTTAATATTTAAATTAGCTAAGTCGAATGACCTTAGAAATTAAAAAATAAAACGATATAAACAAACAAGGCAACCATCATCGGAAGGCAGAATGTATTGTATACAGTTATGTTATGCTTAATTATATAATTCACGGATCGGAACACAGTGGATTTGAAAAATGAATAAGCTGCAATCAAAAAAGCAAAAACCATCAAAAAACTAGATTCTGAACAAAGTTCAATCTCGATAGCTAAAAATTGATAAAAAAAAGTTTGCATAGGAGCGGACGAACAGACCTAAAATTTGCTTGCACTTAAATTAAGAGCCAATGCATAAGAACAAAAAGCAAAAAAAAAAAAACTAATGAGTGTTAGAACTCACGAGCGATGTGTTAACAGCTGCTTGTACCTGTTTGGTTGCTTTATATTAGCATAAAAAAGAAAAGAATAGTTTATTGAATTTAGTTTCCCTCTTATTAGTATAATTTTTATTTTTATCAATAATTTTATATATTTATTAAATATTATTTTTTAATACGGACAATATTGGTCTATGATAGCTAGAGTAAGATACATAAACTTTCATTCAAATTTTTCATTTAAATTTCGTGTAAAAACTGCGTCAATGTTTTTTCATGAGGCTTTTTATGCAGTGATCTGTGTAAATGCAACTCTGGTTTAAATTTATGGTCGATAAACATTAATCGTTGCCATCGATTGTTTTATTTGTTAACAAATGATTATTGATTGAGAGAGAAACAAGTAAATAAAATGGATTTAGCAAAAGAACTTTTGAGTGCGACAGGTATGGCGGTTGAGGCATTGGATTTTGGGCTCTTTCACCTTCAAAGTTTCGCAAATTGAATGCAAACTGCTGGAGCGCTTTACCCTGTCCTTATAAATATCGCTCCGAACATTATATAAATGTTCGTGCTGCTCATATTGACTTAACAGCAGTTCAATCAACTGTCTTGTCCAAAACATTTTAATTAATAATTTTAAACCACAGTAATGAACAACGTATTTACTAATTGCGGCAATAGTTGCATGTGCGATATTTCGTATCGATAATTTTATTATTCACATCAAACACTGTGCAACTCTGTGTTTACATGAAATCGGAATAGGGCAAAGCAAAATGAGAAAATTGAATCATTGCTACCAATGTCATGAAGCATTGCTTGCAGCTGTTTCACCACTACCCCCTTTGCCAACAAACGAATGCAGCAGAAGCAAAAAGTTCATCGTGTAAAAGGGGTCTTATTGGAATATACCCGCTGCTTTCTATTATGGAAGGGCGGGATCGACTTACATATATAAACTTTGTGCAATTCTACAGCTTAACGTGAGAGCTTTAATATTATTTCTATTCTACATGTTTATTTATATTCCAGCAATAAGGTTTGGTATTCATATCCAATAAAAGAACTTGCATATAATTATGTAAGTGTTAGAGTGTTCATTGAATATTATTTCATATTGGTACAAAGGGTATTTTTGCATAGGTCATATATGTTTCAAACGCACTTTCATACAATATGTACACCAACAACTTTTTACTGTTCTTGCTGTCCGCTGACCCGCTGCCTCTCCTTTAATCAACGGGCCGCTGAACGCAAAGGGAAACTCAACAAAACAACAACGTGCTGGCTTGTTGTAGCTGAGACGCACAAGCTGCACAAAGAGTAAATACCCCTTGAACCAATATTCAATAATTGTCAATAAAAACTCTAATATTTGATTTTAATATATATATATTGTTTATGCTAGAATATAAACAATAAACAATGCTACAATATAAACAAACATGTAAAATTGAAATTATATTAAAGAATCTCAAGTTTTGCTATTTAATTGCACAAAGTTCTTATTAAGTTATACTACCCTTCAAACTTGGACACATCGTTAGCATGACTTTGTATTTTACAGTTATTCTCTGCCGCTACACCAATACAATCATACTCAGATGAATATGTATATGAAATTTTGCAGTCGGTCCACGAGTGCACGCTAAATTTGTTCGTAGTTCGAGCCCGTTACAGTTCGGCACGCAGAATTTGCCCTTTTAGCAGAGCTGCACGCTGCATTGTTTGCATGTATTATCAAATGGAAGAAACGTGTACCCGTGGCTATAGATGTTAACACATCCGCCGCCTTTCGTTGAATCCACGGGCCGCTGAACGCAAAGGGAAACTGAACAAAACAACAATGCGCTGCCTGGTCGTAGCTGAGACGCACAAACTGCACAAAGAAAAAATACCGTTTGAACCAACATTCAATGATTGTCAATGAAAACTTTAATATATGATTTTGATATTTTTTTCATATTAAGTTTATACTACCCTTCCAACTTGGAAGGCAGATTGAGGCAAAACTCTAAAATTTGTATTATACAGCTATTTTCTGCCGCTACACCAATACAATCATACTCAGATGAATATGTATATGAAATTTTTCAGTCGGTCCACGACACGACTCAAAACTTGTTCCTAGGTCGAGACCAGCGCAGCACGGCACGCTGCATTGTTTGCATGTTTTCAACTGGCAGAAATAGATACCCGTGCCTAAAGATGTTAACACATCAAAAAAGCCACATTTGTCGTGATCAAACAGATTCGGTTATCCGGAGTATCCAAGGTATGAATGTTCAAAGCTTTCAAGTCCATTATTGGATATGTCTACTGATACGATCCTGTCAAATGCGCAAATTCTATTACTTACCGAAACATGGCTTGAAAATAAAACTTACCTAACCCTCACAGGTTTCAAACATTTATCCAAATTCAAACGAAATGCAATCAGATCTGGTGGAGTAGCTTTCTATCAAAATGAAGCAGCAATACTTCTTCAGTCAAAAAAGTACAATCTTTTACAATTCAACACGCAGCAAGTAAGTCGTATTAGTTCCTCCTAAGAAGCTACATATATTGGAGATATATGTTCAACTGAAGTAAACATAATTTCACATTTCGCTTCTAAATCGTTGCTGTTTTCATTACACCAGGGACAAGCCGAAAGGATATTCGTCATTTCCTTCAGATGCATAAAGTCATAAAGCTGCTGGCCTATTTGAATTATCCTTGCCGGTCATCTCAATACCAATTTCAAATACCCAACTTATCAATCATTTCTCACATTTATGAAGGATAATTTAAATTTGGAAATCAATAATTATAACATAATCTCTACGACAAGAAACAATACATGCATTGATGCTGTTTTCACTAGACATTTAACAGATGTACACACAATTAACAATGTTACTTATTTTTCATAACATAGACCACTGATAATGAAAGTTGCATTTGGACGCAACCGACTGTGAAATTCTCGATACCAGTAATAAAACCGACAAAAAGAGACCTGATTGCAATAGGTTGCGGTTAAGGCAGTGGTGTACGCTTCCACAAAGATCAACTGATGCAGATGGGGATGCCAAAAAGCTAATTTCCTTCAAAATTTGGTGAATCTAGGTCAACGTTTGTTAAAAGTATGGAAAGGGAAACTGGGGCGGTATTGGGGCGTGGCAAACAAAGTTTTTATTAAGATCTTTGTGGGATTTCAACCGCCATCCTCCTACCAAGTTTGGTGAATATAGCTTAAAGTTTGTAAAAGGTGTGGGCTGGGCGCGGGATGGTGGCAGTTTGGGGGCGGTATGTGGGCGATTTGCTGCAGATCTATGTATCATGTCAATTGTTATCCTCATACCAAATTTTGTGACTCTAGCTCAAAGGTAGTAAAATATGTCGGAAGGTGGAGTGGGGGCAGTATGAGGGGCATGGCATCAAAATGTTTGCTGCAGATCTGTGGAATGTCTATCCTCCTTCCAAATTTGCTGACTTGCGCTCAAAGTTAGTAAAAGGTGTGGTCTGAAGGTGGTTTGCGGGGGGTGGCATCCAAATTTTTTCCTGCAGCTCTATTTTCGATGTCAATTGCTATCCTCTAACCAAATTTGGTGAATCTAGATTTAAGTTAGTAGAATATGATGGAAGGGGGGCTGGGGGTGGTATGGTTAGGGGGCGATATACAAATTTTTTGGGTTTCTTCATCAACAATCCTGGAACCAAATTTGGTGGCTTTAGCACAATGGCTGTGGAAAATATAGGCGTTTTTGATTTCAAAATGCAGTGGGCTGGGGAACGGGTTACCAGTTATAATCCTACCAAATTTGGTGACTCTAGCTCAGACACTATGGAAGATAAACGCATTCCCGTTTTAAGCGAAGCGTTGGGGCGGTTAGGGCAGTATGGATGAGCGTGGCATCCAAAGTTTTTATGAATTTGGTTGGGGGTCGTCAACACCTATCTTGAAATCAAATTTGGTGGCTCTAGCTCAAAAACTATATAAGATATAGACATTTTAGGTTTTAATCTGCGTGGGGGTCGGAAGGGGAATGGGTGGGCGTGGCTCCAAAATGTTTGATGTAGTTTATTTGGAGTTGCTAATAGCTATCTTCTCCCAAATTTGGTAGATCTAACTGTAACGGCGCGTGAAATAGGAGGATTTATCGATTTAAAGTTATCAAATTTTCGATTTGCCAGCCCCCCAAATATCGCAGAACTCCAATCTTGACACTTTAATTTACTATACCATAGATAAAAACATTTGCAAAACTTCAAGTCTCTTACTTGAAGGGTGTGGAAAAAAGTTGCGAACATACAGGTGGACAGACGGACGGACGGAGAGACGGGCAGACACCATGACGGACATTGCACAAACCCAATATACTTTTTACCTTCGGTATCGAGTATACAAATTATACTAAATAAGAAATCGACGGGCTGCGCTTTCGGCTTTACGTAGAATACGTTCCATTTAAAATTTATTAAACAAAATAGACGTAATGCCAAAACAATTAAATTAATTTAAGTAAAATATATTTTTAAATTCAACACTTGGCATTCGAAATCAATATGTCTGCTGAAAACAATATCAATGCATGTGCTTTAATTGGTTGTAGATGCGACGGGCAATTTTAATTGAAGATTGAAAGTAGTTTCCATAAGTTCCAAGAAGGGTTTGGTTTTTCTCCTGATAATTTTTTGACAAATATAAATTATATAAAAGTATTTTCTGCTCACACTTACTTTCAAAATAATTTGTTAGGAGGCATTTTATTATATCTCTGTTTTATTTTGTATTTTTGTAGCGACTGTGTTGCACTGGTTTATTTTGTGAATACACACACACACGATCACATTTGGTTCCCGAATCACATACATACATAAATAGTCCAAAACAGACATAAACCAACAGCAACACGGGCTGGTTTGTCGTAGCTGAGACGCCCAAAATGCATAAATTACAGCACTTATTGTATATATATGTTCACATAAAACACCCATATGAAAAATAATGAAAAATTTATTGCGCTAAAATTTTATTTACCCATGGTATAATAGTACTATTTATTCGCTAAACGAATGATGATCCGCTTGATTCTCTTGGATTATTCTTTTTGGTCTTCACTTATACGTGCGCTTGGCATAGAGATCGAGATCAGTTAAGTGTGGCCAAACCACACTGAACACTTAAACACTTAACACTTAAACACTTAACACTTAAAACTAACATCGGTACTTAAATACTATTTTACAATATATCGATATACCAACATATAATAGGCAGATTAATATAAATAACATAAATACAATAACATAATTACTTTACAACTCGGCCGTCCTGACAACGGAATCGACCTCGATTCCACTTAAAAGGCTCAGGGCCACTAGACGGTGGGTATTGCCTGCGGTCAGACGTCAAAAGCACACTTTTCATCAGGAGTAAGCCACAATTTTAATTTTGATGACTCCAGCACACCGTCATAGGGAAGTTGTGTAAGCTGGGAGCCTTCGACATCCCGGATGACATACCGATCATTCGGGAGTTTCTTATGGGATGACATAGGGACCACGGAATCGCTTAATGAGTTTTTTGTTTACACCAGCTGTCGTAATAACATTTTTGATAACGACAAAATCACCTTCTTTAAAATTAACGGCAGGGCGATGATTTATACCAAAGTACTCTGTGTTATACTTTTGAGATTTGACAATATTCTGCAGGGCAATCTTACGGATATCCATCCACTGGGGACACTTCCACAGTAAACCTATCATCTAAATTCTCATTCAGCTCATCTATAACAGCGCCGCGCTGTTCAACACCAAACAGCAGGACGGAGGGTGCAAATAAAGTTCTGGAATGGACAGAATTATTCAAGTCGAACTCAATTTTTGCAAGTTGTTTCACCCAATCGGCATGATCCAATGGTTCAGCCAATTTACCAAGCATGGGACCTAAGACACGGTTGACACGTTCTACTTGACCATTAACCCGAGGGGAGGCAGTGGAATTCTGGACATGGAATATATTATGGGATTGCAAGAAATCAGCAAGTTCGGCGGAGGTGAAGCACGTACCTCGATCACTAACAATTCGGCGGGGTCGACTATAGTTGGAAAAATACTGCGTCTTTAGGGTGTGACATGCTTCCAGGGAACTAGTAGTAGCGACAGGGTACAATTTGACAAATTTCGTGAAGGCATCAATAACGACTAACAGATATTTTTTCTGGACTGTATGGACGGACGGGGTCCTAAGTGGTCGATATGAAGACTATCAAACGGCAGAGGGATTTTCGGAATAATATGCAGAGTAGCATTAATATTGTGAGCGGAGGGAGAATAATAAATGCATTTGAGGCAGTTTTCAATACAATTATTAACGTAAGATTTCATATACGGAAACCAATAATGCTTTTTAATCTGAGTACAGCACTTCTCAGTCGAAAAATGACCTAACTTCTCATTCACTGTTCGTATGGTTGGTGATCGGCGATACACGACGCCGTCTTGCAACTCGAAACCAGCAAGCTCTTGGTTCTCCAAGACACTCCGAAGTTTGACAATCTCTGGATCACGATTTTGCGTCAGTTGTAATAGAAAATCTAGGTTTACCTCATCCACATATGCAGCAGTTTCTAGTCTACTAAGTGCATCAACATGGGGCATACAAGTGCCGGACCAATGTACAATGGTATAATTATAATTTCCCAATAGTAATGCCCAGCGGGCAATTTTCGCGGAAGATCCACCATTCTTAAGAGTTAATGCTAATGAATTACAATGTGTAATTATCTTAAGCGGAAGGAACTTCAGGTATGTCTCAAAACGTTTTAAGGTATTTACAATGGCCAGGGTCTCCAGTTCATAACTATGCAATTTGGATTCGGGGGCGGAAGCGGTCTTCGAAAAGTAACACACCGGGTGAAATTTATCATCAGTTTGTTTCTGCAGGAGCATCGCTCCAAAACCGGCTGAACTAGCATCACAATGTAGTTCAGTTTCTGACTTCGGGTTGTAAATAGAAAGCACAGGTGACTCGATCAGTTTAGACTGCAGTGTTCGGAAGGACTTAAGACACTCATCAGAGAAAACGTAAGGGGCATCTTTTTTCAGCAGACGCGACATCGGATAGGCGATTTTGGCAAAGTTGGGTACAAAACGGCGGAAGTAAGAAAATAGACCCAGACAGCGTTCCTATTGCTTCCTATCCCGAGGTTCTGGCAGACTCTCTATGGCTTGAAAATGAGCTGGTTTCGGGGTGAAGAGTTCGCTAAATACCCCAAATACTCTATCTCTTTGTGCGCAAAACGACACTTTGACAATTTAAGTCGTAGCCCATTCACTTGTGAGGTATAAAGTGCCTCTTTCAGCACTTGCAAATGGGTTTCAAAATCACTCGACGCAGTTAAGTTATCGTCTATACAAATCACTAGTTGAAATCTATTAATAAAGTCTTTCAGCACAAAGTACACAAATCTAGCGAAAACTGGGGGATTATTACATAGTCCAAACGGCATGCGAACGTACTCAAATTGTCCGTCAGGTGTTACAAAGGCACTGTATTTCATTGAATCAGGGTGCATTTTGACATGGTGAAATCCACTTTCTAAATCTAGTACAGTAAAGAACGATTTGCCCCCCAGATGTTTGACACAATCCTCTAACAGCGGAATCGGGAAGTGGTCACAGACAGTAATTTTGTTCATCGGGCGATAATCAACACATATCCTTAAAGTAATATCTTTATTTCTAACTGGCACTATAGCGGAAGCGTAAGGGGAACTACTATGACGGATAATGCCGGCATCTAATAAGTCATCACATATCTGGCGCACTTCGTTGCGCTCGTGATGGGATAGTCGGCGGGGACGGCAGAAAATGGAGGTCCGACTTGTCAATTCGATTTTCATTTCGTAACTGGTCGGTTTAATCAGTTCTATAAGAGGCGGAAATAACAGACTGCAACTTTGCAGCTTGTTCTGACGGCAGGGTAAACTCTATATTAAACTCATCCTCACTAACAGCAGGTAACTCAATTGTATTAATAGCCCTTAGGGCATCACTCAGCGAATCATCAGACATGAAGGAATTATTTATCTTAGTGGTACACGATTGTGATTCGGCAGGCATAGACTCATTTTCATTAAGCGACCGTGTTGGCTCTTTTGGGATTACTGTGCGTTTGACGTCTGTTCTACACAAATCAAGTGAATTAAGGACAGCAGTGAGTTTCTTGTTACAATCTATTTGAGATTTATTCAAGGTTAACAGTCGACTCTTTGAGTATTTTATTTTAAATTTACATAGGTTAATATTCATTTTGTCGAAGAAATCTCTGCCCAAAATCATTGGCAGATCTGTGGCACTGTTAGGCAGTACATTTCATGTGAGTAATACTGTTCGATTAAGTAGGCGGATGGCACATGGGACTTTTCCCAACGACACCAGTTGACGGTTTCCTAGACCACGGCAGTTCAACGGTGTTTTTTTAGTTTTAAAGACGGAAGGCACCTCGGATTCTCGAAAAAAACTTCTAGGGCTACGCGAGTCAAGGAAAGAGAAAATCTTTGTAAACTCACTGCTTTTCACTTGATTTGACACAAAGGCAACACTCACCATCTGTAGATATTCAATCTTATCCACCAGCGTATCCCCGCAACTCGAATGAGTGACATCGTCAGCAGCGGCTGCGTTCGAAGCGATGGCATTCATCACCTTAAACGGGCAGTCCTTGTAAATGTGGCCCGTCTTCCTACACTTAAAGCACGAGTTAACTGCTCGGATCGGCTTTTTGCATTGAGACTTGTAATGCCCGAACTGAGAGCAGTTTTAGCAGCTTACCTCACTCGCGGCAGGGGCGGCAGTTGTGTACGGCAGGGGGACACTATTGACGGCAGGCGGTCCATGTAGAGGCTGGGTTATCGCATTTGCTTGTCGGTTGGCGCTGGACTGGATGCGCCGTCTCTCATACTGACCCAACAGCGTCTTCAGATCACCAATGGCACGGGCTGCGTAGAGCATACCCACTGCCGACGAGTTATCCGTAAGTCCGTCGATTATTAAGTCGACCACTTTGGACTCTGGGATCGAGCCATTCATTGCTATCTCCTGCATTTCAATGGCGTATCTTAGGTATCCCTCTTCAGGCTTCATGCGTCGGTCTCGGAGCGCCGCATAGACTTCCTCGGTGCTCCTTGTCCTTCCAAACTCTAGTATTAACACGTTTTTCATATGCGCATACGTACGCACCGTTAATGTGCGCATGAGGACTGATGCAGTTCCCTCTAATAATCGACGACATGCAACCAGTCGCAGGCGGTCATCCAGTTGCAGCAGCTCACAAGCATCCTCCAGGTCGCTGATCCATTTATTTATATCGTACGCGTTGTCTGCGGAGAACCGAGGGACCATTGACTCAATGACACTGATGTCGGTGACTCGCTGACTGGGTGCATTAGAAAGGTTGCCAATTTGTTGTTGAAGGCTCGCTATTTGCTGTTGCAATTCCAGGATTTCTTTTTGTTTGCGCAATTCAGTTAGGTGTTCGTCCAAGCTGAGCGACACTGGAAGAGGGGTGGCGGCGAGAACAGCAGACGGCGAGGCAGCAGCTGGCACATGTGACTGTAAGATTGCTGTTGGCATGGCAGACAGCGAAGCAGCAGCAGTAGTATCAGAAGACGACGTTAGTTTGGTGACAGCAGACAGCGAGGTGACGGCGGGCGTGTGTGACGGCGCAGTCGGTTCGGTGGCGGCAGACAGCGAGGTGACGGCAGGCGTGTATGACATCAAGGGTGATGCTGGCGTTGAGGCGGCAGATAGCGAGGTAGCAGCAGGGGCCTGTGACTGCAGAGTTATATTGGCATTGGATATTGGCACAACAGGCAGCGAGATGACAGCAGGGTTGGTCGACGGCAACATTGACGCTGGAGCAGCAGGCAGCGAAACAGCAACAGAGCTGGTCGACGGCAACATTGACGCTGAAGCAGCAGGCAGCGACACAGCAGCAGAGCTGGTCAACGGCAACATTGACGCTGGAGCAGCAGGCAGCGAAACTGCAGCAGAGCTGGTCGACGGCAACATTGACGCTGGAGCAGCAGGCAGCGAAACAGTAGCAGAGCTGGTCAACGGCAACATCGACGCTGGAAAAGCAGGCAGCGAGACAGCAGCAGAAACGGTTGACAGCGGAGTTGTTTCTGGGACAGCAGATGACGAGGTGGCAGCCGACTTCACCAACTAATTTCCTGACCTGTACTAAAGTGGCCATCGGCGGCACCTCCACGTTGTGTGCCTTCAGCACTTTCAACATTTCTTCTTTGCTTAGGCCAATCGTTGTGATTTACGTTCAATATTTATTGATCGTTGGGCGGATCCCACTTCTGAGTTATAATAGTACTATTTATTCGCTAAACGAACGATGATTCGCTTGATTCACTTGGAGTTTTCTTTTTGGTCTTCACTTATACGTGCGCTTGGCATAAGGGTAACCGGAAAAGAGACCGAGATCAGTGTGGCCAGACCACACTTAACACTTAAACATTTAACACTTAAAACTAACATCGATACTTAAATACTATTTTACAATATATCGATATACCAACATAAAATAGGCAGATTAATATAAATAACATGAATAATATAACATAAATACTTAACAATGGATTCAAGAACATAATATGTAGCGATACTATACTTTATATACTGATCGAAAGCTAACATATTCAATTAACTCCTTATAAATGAGATTTCATTTGGGTATGCATAAAGTAAAAAAAATCAAAATGAACGCGGGGAAAGTGGTCGCAAAAATTTTTACTTCAAATTGCACCCCTAACCTGCCGAATAACGTTAAAACTCTAAAAAATATAATAGCACGAACTCCCAAGACATATTTATGATACCTTGCTTTTTCCCTTAAGGGGCAAAACTGCAAAATTTTTTTAAATTCCCATTTTAGTTTATTTTGAACTTCGATTTATCATTGAGAATAACTATGTAACGTTCTGTAATCCGTTTTTATTGAGAAGTGTCGGCCATTTATGTATGTATGGTCGGAAATGAATTTTTGCCCAGTGTATGGCAGCTAAATCTTGTTCTGTCGTACTCTTGTTACTTTCGCCTTTATTGAATGTTTATTGAATGCTCTTGATGCATAAGCAACTGGAAGTTGGAGTCTAATGTTGTTTTGAGTGATAACTGTTCCACAAGCTTGTTTAGTTGCATCTGTGATAATGCAAAATTATTTTCTAAAATCAGGATATTTTAATGATGTTTTATTTTCTCATGCCTGTTTCACCGTAATAAAATCAAAATGATTTTTTTCGGCCAACCTCCAAAGGCATGGTCGCGACTCGACAGATTTAATAAGCCTTACCTTGTCCTCGTGTGTAAAATTTTCAACACGCTTTTTGGTTTTTCTTTCCATTATTTTGGTTGCTGGGCACAAAAAGATTTACGATTTGGTATTTCCTGAGCCCAGAGCCAGTGTGTACATATTGTATAAAAACGATACTATCGATAAGCACTTTAGTATTTTTCGCTACGTATCTGAATACCTAGAAAACACGTCCCGCTGCGACGATTTTGTATGTAAAATTATTTTTTTCTCTGTGCAGGATACCTACCTAAAGGAAATAAGCAAGATATCATGAATATGTCTTGGCACTTCATGCTATTCTTTATATTTTATAGCGTTTTTATTTTTTTTTATTGAAATATGTATGTATGTCTGTATAATGTAGATATCGACTGTATGTATGTATATATATATATATATATATATATATCTGTAATAAATATATAAAATGGTACTTAACTTATTTCTGAATTTACTTTCATTATCAGTGGTCTACGATATGAAAAATAAGTAACATTGTTAATTGTTTGTACATCTGTTAAATGCCTAGTGAAAACAGCATCAATGCATGTATTGTTTCTTGTCGTAGAGATTATCTTATAATTATTGATTTCCAAATTTAAATTATCCTTCATAAATGTGAGAAATGATTGATAAGTTGGGTATTTGAAATTGGTATTGAGATGACCGGCAAGGATAATTCAAATAGGCCAGCAGCTTTATGACTTTATGCAACTGAAGGAAATGACGAATATCCTTTCGGCTTGTCCCTGGTGTAATGAACACAGCAACGATTTAGAAGCGAAATGTGAAATTATGTTTACTTCAATTGAACATATATCTCCAATATATGTAGCTTCTTAGGAGGAACTAATACGACTTACTTGCTGCGTACTGAATTGTAAAAGATTGTATTTTTTTGACTGAATAAGTATTGCTGCTTCATTTTGATAGAAAGCTACTCCACCCGATCTGATTGCATTTCGTTTGAATTTGGATAAATGTTTGAAGACTGTAAAGGTTAGATAATTTTTATTTTCTAGCCATTTTTCGGTAAGTAGTAGAACCTGCTGGACAAAACCAATATTTAAGGCAGCTTAAACGGAGCCATCCCCTAGACTTGCCTTTCAGACATGAGTCGCATTGGTGACCTATTTCTGTTCATTATTATTTTTTTTTTTTTTTATTATTATTATTATTATTATATACAGCTAGGTTAAAGTTAAAAGCTTAGTACCTAACTTAGATACTGTAGCATGGCTCCGTTGAGGCCTTCAGCTAGATATTTATAGGTGTTGCTTAAAACTATAAGATATTTACAGATTAATGAATGATTATTTTAACTTATAGATAGTGTAGCAGTTTTGAGGCTTTTAAGTATTTTTCTAGTACTTTTACATTTTCTAGTGTCGGGTTGGCTAACATTTCAATGGGATCTTTATGTTGAAGAATTTGTAGCCGGTGATTTGTGAAGGTTGGGCATTCGGTTAGTATGTGTGTAATGGATGTGTTTGTGTTCGTTGTGCAGAAGTTGCATATGTTAGATAGGTTATTGTTCATGTAGGTTTGGTGAGTGAGTTTGGTATGTCCAAGGCGTAATCTTGTTATTTTCGTTTGTGTATATCGTGATATTTTGTTTTGTAGTATTGATTTTGTAAAGTTATCAGCTTGATAAGTAGTGCTTAGATTTTGGTACCATGTTGAGGTTTGGTTTAAACGGTTTCTTCTTTGGTGTGCTAATTTATTTTTTATTAGTTTTGTGATATCGGATGTGTTGTTATTTTGGGTGTATATGAGGGGGTAATTTGCAGCGTTTTTTGCATGCTGGTCTGCTATTTCATTCCCTCTTATATTTTGGTGGCTGGGTATCCATAGTATTTTAATGTTTGGGTGTTGTGTTAAAAGGGATCGTATCGAGGATTCGTAGAAGTTAGAGTTGTTTATGTTATTGATTGATTTTTTTTTTTGTATTGTGAGGTAGCAAAACTACCGCACATCTGTTATGTTTCGTCCGTGACGTCATCCCTATCCACCTTTCATGTAACAACCACTGACACAGTGCGCAGCTCACTCTCGGAAGCTGGCTGCTTTTGCGTGCAAGCGCAAAAGCTTTGCTCGCGATCAACGCACGAGCGAGCAAAAAGCTGGTCGTTGCGCGCGCGCAAACACAAAAGCTCGCCCTACGCGGATAGAAGCCGGATAATAGAAAGAAGAGGAGTACAAGCTGGCCGGCAGAAGGGAATGATTTAGCAAAATCAGTTTTCCGCAAACTGAGACACCGAGACGAAGTGGAAACAAACCCTCGCGAGCAAGTGAGAATACTAAGCAGCAGCAACCACAGCTACAACAGCAACAACAACAACCGGCACAGTGCGCAGCGACTGCAGTGGGCAGCAGCAGCAGAAACAACAACAACAGGAGTGGACGACAGTAGGCAGCAGCCGCAATAGCTACCACAGCAACAACAACAACCTGCACAGTGCCCAGCGACTGCAGCGTGCAACAACGGCAGCGTGCAACAACAGCAGCAGCAATAACAACAGTGGAAGATCGGGACAGCAGCTGAGTCAGCGAGCCAGGGCAGAGAACAGTGGCACCAAAAAGTAGGCGCACACACACTTTTTGCACACACTCTGGACCCACGCACTCAACGGCACACACATTTCGGCACACATTTTTTGGCACACACTCTGGACACACACACTCTTGGCATACACACACACGGCACACACTTTTGGCACACACTCTGGACACACACACTCTTGGCATACGCACACACGGCACGCACCCCAACGGCACACACATTTTTGGCACACACTCTGGACACACACTTTTCGGCACACACTCATCGGCACACACTCTGGTACATACACACTGGAATATACACATACGGACACACTCTCGCACACACACCTTTGGCACACACATTTTTGGCACACACTCTGGACACACACTTTTTGGCACACACTCATCGGCACACACTCATCGGCACACACTCTGGCACATACACACTGGAACATACACACACACACACCCGCAGGCATACATACACACACACCCACAGGCATACACACACACAAGCGCACATACATACACACACATTCGTAGATCGGGGTAAGTGACGGCCATATTCGATGGGCCAAATGGTTGCTCAGGCAGCCTCACCGAGATTTGTTGTGGCCCTAGGGTAACATATCCATAGTGTCGTGTTATATGTTGTATTCGTAAAGAAAATATATAATAAGGAAACTAAATGTAGACCGAGTTTGTGTATTTTACGTGTCCCCCTCTTCTACCCCTTTTTAGCGAGTCGGCCTCGGGCTAGTAGTTCAGGGTGCCTCACCATATGGCTCACGTGGGGCAAACCTGAGGGGTATGTTAGCGAATCTTCCGAGTCTTACTCTGGATTCTGCGACGCTTACCTCTTGGGTATGTCCCACGTGTAGCGACAAGCGGGTAATACCCAGGCGTTGTAGTGGTAAGGGATCGAGTGGGGAGGAGGAACACGCATTCTGAGTCTTACTCTGTGCGTGGTAAATCCTCTCACTCGCGTCTCTCACACGTGTCTGAGGGATTTTTCTCAAAGACGCGGCCGGTGACTGGTGCGGGCGGGTGAGATTGCACGGTCGGCGCGCAGGCTCCCGGGTCTTACCCTCAGGCTGTTCGACGAGCCGTCTAACCCTCGCCCACCTCGTACCCCCAGAACTGTGCTCGGCGCCCTGGTCGGTGACTAAGAGGCCTTCGGGGGAATAGGTGGTTGGTTCTCCGAGTATCACTCTGGACTAACCCACCTACTTCTTTGAAATGCCTCCCCAATCGCCGCCAGCCCGTGGGTTATGCTCGTGAACCCCCCCCCCCCTCTTCTATTTCACCTACGCTTTTTCCCCGTTGGTTCGGCCCCTAGGTATACTCCGGTACAGCTCCTCCAGTGTCCCAGCAATG
Organism: Scaptomyza polygonia; assembly: GCA_035044585.1. NCBI lineage: Eukaryota > Metazoa > Arthropoda > Insecta > Diptera > Drosophilidae > Scaptomyza > Scaptomyza polygonia. The sequence goes on from JAWNNU010000318.1 coordinate 38,470, forward strand.
TTACAAATAATCTGTACAGACCCTGGAAGAGACTGAGACGCCGACCCCGGCCAACGAAATTACGTCGTTACAGATGGCGCCCGAGCAGGGACACTGGAATGCGCTTTTGCGTTTTTTGTGCCTTAAAGACCCACCACCGAATAGTACCTAGGGAGTCACCAAAATTTTATTTCATATGTTTGTGTTGATATATATGTCCTTATATGTTCGTCTGAACTATGGTTTTGTTGTTGTTTTGTATCTTTTCCCTTTGTTGTTGGCATTCCCGAAAATGTAAGTTTTTTTGCCCCTTGCCCGTCCCTTAAAATACCGACCCCCCTTTTGCCGCAGAAAGTCTTTGTTTGGCTGTCTCCGCAGGCTGAGGCTCCAGAGGAGATGCGCCGACGCTCAATAAGCGCAGCGCTGCCGACGCCCGATAAGAGCAGCGCTGCCGACGCCCGATAAGGGCAGCGCTGCCGGCTTTGTCTGGAACGGCGCCGGCTGGGCATATAAGGCCGGCCGTGAGCCAAGGAGAGGGCAGTCGAGACACGGTCACCGAAGTGAACGCAACGCAGTGCAGCGTGATGAAAAGTTCTACAGATCCTTCCGAGGATAATAAACTCTACATATCCTTCCGAGGATAATAAACTCTACAGATCCTTCCGAGGATAATAAACTCTACAGATCCTTCCGAGGATAATAAATTCTACAGATCCTTCCGAGGATAATAAACTCTACAGATCCTTCCGAGGATAAAAAAAAAAAAAAAAAAGTGTTTCATTTTTTTACAGATCCACATCATGGTGAACGTCAGCTGGGTGTACTACTGCAGGAAAGACGAGCCGGTATACATGGCCAGCGAGAACGGACTCGACGCAGAGGGCACCGTGACGGAACTACGCAGCCGGGTAGCGACCTTTGTGTCCAAAGCTGGGAAGGTCACCGTCCGTCACCGCCCCCCGAAGTAAGGAGAGGGTGTGAGGTAGCAAAACTACCGCACATCTGTTATGTTTCGTCCGTGACGTCATCCCTATCCACCTTTCATGTAACAACCACTGACACAGTGCGCAGCTCACTCTCGGAAGCTGGCTGCTTTTGCGTGCAAGCGCAAAAGCTTTGCTCGCGATCAACGCACGAGCGAGCAAAAAGCTGGTCGTTGCGCGCGCGCAAACACAAAAGCTCGCCCTACGCGGATAGAAGCCGGATAATAGAAAGAAGAGGAGTACAAGCTGGCCGGCAGAAGGGAATGATTTAGCAAAATCAGTTTTCCGCGAACTGAGACACCGAGACGAAGTGGAAACAAACCCTCGCGAGCAAGTGAGAATACTAAGCAGCAGCAACCACAGCTACAACAGCAACAACAACAACCGGCACAGTGCGCAGCGACTGCAGTGGGCAGCAGCAGCAGAAACAACAACAACAGGAGTGGACGACAGTAGGCAGCAGCCGCAATAGCTACCACAGCAACAACAACAACCTGCACAGTGCCCAGCGACTGCAGCGTGCAACAACGGCAGCGTGCAACAACAGCAGCAGCAATAACAACAGTGGAAGATCGGGACAGCAGCTGAGTCAGCGAGCCAGGGCAGAGAACAGTGGCACCAAAAAGTAGGCGCACACACTTTTTGCACACACTCTGGACCCACGCACTCAACGGCACACACATTTCGGCACACATTTTTTGGCACACACTCTGGACACACACACTCTTGGCATACACACACACGGCACACACTTTTGGCACACACTCTGGACACACACACTCTTGGCATACGCACACACGGCACGCACCCCAACGGCACACACATTTTTGGCACACACTCTGGACACACACTTTTCGGCACACACTCATCGGCACACACTCTGGTACATACACACTGGAATATACACATACGGACACACTCTCGCACACACACCTTTGGCACACACATTTTTGGCACACACTCTGGACACACACTTTTCGGCACACACTCATCGGCACACACTCATCGGCACACACTCTGGCACATACACACTGGAACATACACACACACACACCCGCAGGCATACATACACATACACCCACAGGCATACACACACACAAGCGCACATACATACACACACATTCGTAGATCGGGGTAAGTGACGGCCATATTCGATGGGCCAAATGGTTGCTCAGGCAGCCTCACCGAGATTTGTTGTGGCCCTAGGGTAACATATCCATAGTGTCGTGTTATATGTTGTATTCGTAAAGAAAATATATAATAAAGAAACTAAATGTAGACCGAGTTTGTGTATTTTACGTGTCCCCCTCTTCTACCCCTTTTTAGCGAGTCGGCCTCGGGCTAGTAGTTCAGGGTGCCTCACCATATGGCCCACGTGGGGCAAACCTGAGGGGTATGTTAGCGAATCTTCCGAGTCTTACTCTGGATTCTGCGACGCTTACCTCTTGGGTATGTCCCACGTGTAGCGACAAGCGGGTAATACCCAGGCGTTGTAGTGGTAAGGGATCGAGTGGGGAGGAGGAACACGCATTCCGAGTCTTACTCTGTGCGTGGTAAATCTTCTCACTCGCGTCTCTCACACGTGTCTGAGGGATTTTTCTCAAAGACGCGGCCGGTGACTGGTGCGGGCGGGTGAGATTGCACGGTCGGCGCGCAGGCTCCCGGGTCTTACCCTCAGGCTGTTCGACGAGCCGTCTAACCCTCGCCCACCTCGTACCCCCAGAACTGTGCTCGGCGCCCTGGTCGGTGACTAAGAGGCCTTCGGGGGAATAGGTGGTTGGTTCTCCGAGTATCACTCTGGACTAACCCACCTACTTCTTTGAAATGCCTCCCCAATCGCCGCCAGCGCGTGGGTTATGCTCGTGAACCCCCCCCCCCCCTCTTCTATTTCACCTACGCTTTTTCCCCGTTGGTTCGGCCCCTAGGTATACTCCGGTACAGCTCCTCCAGTGTCCCAGCAATGTTACAAATAATCTGTACAGACCCTGGAAGAGACTGAGACGCCGACCCCGGCCAACGAAATTACGTCGTTACAGTATTATTTATTTGTTTATTTTCTATATATTTATTTTTATTTAGCTTTTATACTCGATAACGAAGGTAAAAAGTATATTGGAATTGTGCAATGTCCGTCATGGTGTTTGTCCGTCCCTCCGTCCCTCCGTCTGTCCGTCTGTCCGTCTATCCATCCGTCCTTCTGTCCGTCTGTATGTTCGCAACTTTTTTCCACACCCTTCAAGTTAGAGACTTGAAACTTTGCAAATGTCCTTATCTATAGCATAGTAAATAAAAGAGAGAGATTTGAAACCCCTCTAGGGGGCTGGCAAATCGATAAATTTGATAACTCAAAATCGATAAACCCAATTATTTCGCATGCCCTTACAGCTAAAACTACCAAAATTTAGGAAAAGATACCTACTAACAACCCCCAAATAAATGGATCAAACATTTTTAAGCCATGCCCACTCATTCCGCCCCTAGCCCACCCGCAGTTTGATGCCGAAAATGCCTATATCTTCTACAGTTTCTGAGCAAGAGCCTCCAAATTTGGTGCCAAGAAAGATGTTGACAACCGCCGTACAAATTTTTAAAAATTTTGGATGCCACGCTTATCCATTCTGCCCTAGCCAGCTCCAACCGCCCTAACGCTTCGCTAAAAAAGTAATGCGTGTATCTTCCAAAGTGTTTGAGTTAGAATCATTCAATATAGTAGGATGATAACTGGTAACGACTCCCACAAAACTGCATCAAAGTTTTGGAGCCCCACCCACCCATTCCGCCCCAGCCCCCCCACGGTTTAAAACCAAAAATGCTTATATCTTCTTCAGTTTTTGAGCTAGACCCATGCCATGCCCCCCATACCGCCCCAGCCCCATTCCACCATATTTTACTAACTTTGAGCTAGCGCTATACCGCACACCGCAAACTCGATGAGTATACTGATTGAAAATACTCAGCAAATAGATAGAACTGTTTTGGATCACGAAAAAAATTAATCTGCAACGATTGAGATAAATGTTATAACAAAAAGTGTTTACAGACATAAAATTAGACTTTGCTATAATAAATGATGATAAATCTATTGTATTTCCAGATTTTTAAAATTTTTTAATGGATCTAGTCTTCACGTTTTTTAATTTTGATAGTATCCTTTTAAACCAAGGTGGTTTATTTTCATTTGATGGACAAGTGAGGGGAAAACTTATATCTTAATGTAAATTCAAAGTCCTTTAAAAATGGCAATGGCAGTTTCTATATCACTACAAGAATAGATGTGAGACCAATTAGTATGTTGAAGAAAGTCATTCAATTTTGTAAAGTTTGTTTTACAAAAACAACGTGTCTTTAAAGAATTATTAGATGCTGGACTAGGGCTAAGAATTTCAAAGGAAAGTTCTGAGGTTGAATGGTAGGTATCTTCTGGAAGCACTAGAGGGGGTACTCACCAACATTACAACAATTCGAGTCAGAAACAAATATCAAATCTAACATTTTATTACTACAGTTATACACCCTGTTAACTTGTGATAGGCCTTACTCTAGAAGTAATAGTTATATGTATTAATAGAGTTCAACTAATTAAAACACATTTAATAGTGTTCAACTAATTAAAAACCAATACACACAAAACAATAAAGTGTCTGAAGACAAAAAAACAATCAACTAAAAATTAAATGACGCAGAAGTTAATCAGGCCTTGTCACAAATAAGCAAGTGTCACAGTTCAATGGAAATCATGACGAATTAAGCGCATTCATCAGGAGGATCGAATTTTTACTAAAACTTTATCCCATTACAAATACACGTCAAAAAAGCATAATTTATGGAGCCATAGAAGTACAAGTCGTCGGAGAAGCACAATGGATTTCACAATTGTCATTAGCCAATAACTGGACGGAACTGAAGAGGGCATTACCTGCAGAATATAAAACACAAACACCAGTTGAGGAACTACTAGCACAACTATACAACACACACTACAACGGAAATCTACTTAAGTTCATCGAAGAATTAGAAGGAAGGTCTTACATTATAACAAATAAGTTAACTTAAGAGAACAACAAAGTAAATATGCAAGTGTATGTTAACGCAATGAATAATACTATAAAAGATGTAATTAAAAGAAAAATTCCGAATAGAATTTTTATGATATTAGCTAGATATGATATAACAACCAGCCACTTACTTAAAGTAGCAGCACAACTAGAGAGATTATACGAAATAGTGTGATTGATACAACAAAAAAAAAAATATATATATATATATATCAAAATGCAAATAAAAGTAATTCAGGTCAAGGTATCAAGCAAATATTAGCCAAATATCCCAATAATCAAGTTAATCACAACTATCCAAATAATAATCATATTAACACACATGGAGGCAGTCCACAAGATAACAAACAAGCATTTAATCAATTTCAACAAAAGCTATATCAGGGAAGGCAGCAAAATCCAATAAATTAACAGAACAATAGAGCTTCAAATGCACAATCATTTAATTATCCAAACTTATCCCAGAAAAGGCAAAGAGAAAGTTACAGCGGAGTGTCAAAAATGGACACCACAGAAAGTTTTCAACCAGTAGCCTTGGACCGATAAACAATAATAATCCATTCATCATTGTGATTATGAATGACAACCCATTAAAGTGTGTAGTAGACACAGGGTCTACTATAAATATTATAAATAAAAAGTATCAAAATTTTCCAATAAGGAAAGAAGAACTATATGTTCACACAATAAATGGTAATATAAAACTAACAGAATACATTACAAAAAGTTCATGTCCAAAACGGCGGAAGTAAGAAAAGAGACCCAGACAGCGTTCCTATTGCTTCCTATCCCGAGGTTCTGGCAGACACTCTATGGCTTGAAAATGAGCTGGTTTCGGGGTGATACCGGAAGAGTTCGCTAAATACCCCAAATACTCTAACTCTTTGTGCGCAAAACGACACTTTGACAATTTAAGTTGTAGCCCATTCACTCGTAAGGTATAAAGTGACTCCTTCAGCACTTGCAGATGGGTTTCAAAATCACTCGACGCAATTAAAATGTCGTCCATATAAATCACTAGTTGACCTCTGTTGATTAAGTCCTTCAGCACAAAGTACACGAATCTAGCGAAAACTGGGGGACCATTGCATAGTCCAAACGGCATGCGAACGTACTCAAATTGTCCGTCAGGTGTTACAAAGGCAGTGTATTTTATCGAATCAGGGTGCATTTTGACATGGTGAAATCCACTTTCTAAATCTAGTACAGTAAAGAACGATTTACCCCCCAGGTGTTCGACACAATCCTCTAACAGCGGAATCGGGAAGTGGTCACGGACGGTAATTTTGTTCAGCGGGCGATAATCAGCACATTTTCTTAAGATATTATCTTTTTTTCTCATGAGTACTATAGCGGAAGCGTAAAGAGAACTTATAAGACGGATAATGCCGGAATCTAATAAATCATCACATATCTGGCGCACTTCGTTGCGCTCGTGATGGGATAGTCGGCGGGGACGGCAGAAAATGGGGGTCTGACTTGTCAATTCGATTTTCATTTCGTAACTGGTCGGTTTAATCAGTTCTATAAGAGGCGGAAATAACAGACTGCAACTTTGCAGCTTGTTCTGACGGCAGGGTAAACTCTATATTAAACTCATCCTCACTAACAGCAGGTAACTCAATTGTATTAATAGCCCTTAGGGCATCACTCAGCGAATCATCAGACATGACGGAATTATTTATCTTAGTGGTACACGATTGTGATTCGGCAGGCATAGACTCATTTTCATTAAGCGACCGTGTTGGCTCTTTTGGGATTACTGTGCGTTTGACGTCTGTTCTACACAAATCAAGTGAATTAAGGACAGCAGTGAGTTTCTTGTTACAATCTATTTGAGATTTATTCAAGGTTAACCGTCGACTCTTTGAGTATTTTATTTTAAATTTACATAGGTTAATATTCATTTTGTCGAAGAAATCTCTGCCCAAAATCATTGGCAGATCTGTGGCACTGTTAGGCAGTACATTTCATGTGAGTAATACTGTTCGATTAAGTAGGCGGATGGCACATGGGACTTTTCCCAACGACACCAGTTGACGGTTTCCTAGACCACGGCAGTTCAACGGTGTTTTTTTAGTTTTAAAGACGGAAGGCACCTCGGATTCTCGAAAAAAACTTCTAGGGCTACGCGAGTCAAGGAAAGAGAAAATCTTTGTAAACTCACTGCTTTTCACTTGATTTGACACAAAGGCAACACTCACCATCTGTAGATATTCAATCTTATCCACCAGCGTATCCCCGCAACTCGAATGAGTGACATCGTCAGCAGCGGCTGCGTTCGAAGCGATGGCATTCATCACCTTAAACGGGCAGTCCTTGTAAATGTGGCCCGTCTTCCCACACTTAAAGCACGAGTTAACTGCTCGGATCGGCTTTTTGCATTGAGACTTGTAATGCCCGAACTGAGAGCAGTTGTAGCAGCTTACCTCACTCGCGGCAGGGGCGGCAGTTGTGTACGGCAGGGGGACACTATTGACGGCAGGCGGTCCATGTAGAGGCTGGGTTATCGCATTTGCTTGTCGGTTGGCGCTGGACTGGATGCGCCGTCTCTCATACTGACCCAACAGCGTCTTCAGATCACCAATGGCACGGGCTGCGTAGAGCATACCCACTGCCGACGAGTTATCCGTAAGTCCGTCGATTATTAAGTCGACCACTTTGGACTCTGGGATCGAGCCATTCATTGCTATCTCCTGCATTTCAATGGCGTATCTTAGGTATCCCTCTCCAGGCTTCATGCGTCGGTCCCGGAGCGCCGCATAGACTTCCTCGGTGCTCCTTGTCCTTCCAAACTCTAGTATTAACACGTTTTTCATATGCGCATACGTACGCACCGTTAATGTGCGCATGAGGACTGATGCAGTTCCCTCTAATAATCGACGACATGCAACCAGTCGCAGGCGGTCATCCAGTTGCAGCAGCTCACAAGCATCCTCCAGGTCGCTGATCCATTTATTTATATCGTACGCGTTGTCTGCGGAGAACCGAGGGACCATTGACTCAATGACACTGATGTCGGTGACTCGCTGACTGGGTGCATTAGAAAGGTTGCCAATTTGTTGTTGAAGGCTCGCTATTTGCTGTTGCAATTCCAGGATTTATTTTTGTTTGCGCAATTCAGTTAGGTGTTCGTCCAAGCTGAGCGACACTGGAAGAGGGGTGGCGGCGAGAACAGCAGACGGCGAGGCAGCAGCTGGCAAATGTGACTGTAAGATTGCTGTTGGCATGGCAGACAGCGAAGCAGCAGCAGTAGTATCAGAAGACGACGTTAGTTTGGTGACAGCAGACAGCGAGGTGACGGCGGGCGTGTGTGACGGCGGAGTCGGTTCGGTGGCGGCAGACAGCGAGGTGACGGCAGGCGTGTATGACATCAAGGGTGATGCTGGCGTTGAGGCGGCAGATAGCGAGGTAGCAGCAGGGGCCTGTGACTGCAGAGTTATATTGGCATTGGATATTGGCACAACAGGCAGCGAGATGACAGCAGGGTTGGTCGACGGCAACATTGACGCTGGAGCAGCAGGCAGCGAAACAGCAACAGAGCTGGTCGACGGCAACATTGACGCTGAAGCAGCAGGCAGCGACACAGCAGCAGAGCTGGTCAACGGCAACATTGACGCTGGAGCAGCAGGCAGCGAAACTGCAGCAGAGCTGGTCGACGGCAACATTGACGCTGGAGCAGCAGGCAGCGAAACAGTAGCAGAGCTGGTCGACGGCAACATCGACGCTGGAAAAGCAAGCAGCGAGACAGCAGCAGAAACGGTTGACAGCGGAGTTGTTTCTGGGACAGCAGATGACGAGGTGGCAGCCGACTTCACCAACTAATTTCCTGACCTGTACTAAAGAGGCCATCGGCGGCACCTCCACGTTGTGTGCCTTCAGCACTTTCAACATTTCTTCTTTGCTTAGGCCAATCGTTGTGATTTACGTTCAATATTTATTGATCGTTGGGCGGATCCCACTTCTGAGTTATAATAGTACTATTTATTCGCTAAACGAACGATGATTCGCTTGATTCACTTGGATTTTTCTTTTTGGTCTTCACTTATACGTGCGCTTGGCATAAGGGTAACCGGAAAAGAGATCGAGATCAGTTAAGTGTGGCCAAACCACACTTAACACTTAAACATTTAACACTTAAAACTAACATCGATACTTAAATACTATTTTACAATATATCGATATACCAACATAAAATAGGCAGATTAATATAAATAACATGAATAATATAACATAAATACTTAACAATGGATTCAAGAACATAATATGTAGCGATACTATACTTTATATACTGATCGAAAGCTAACATATTCAATTAACTCCTTTATAAATGAGATTTCATTTGGGTATGCATAAAGTAAAAAAAATCAAAATGAACGCGGGGAAAGTGGTCGCAAAAATTTTTACTTCAAATTGCACCCCTAACCTGCCGAATAACGTTAAAACTCTAAAAAATATAATAGCACGAACTCCCAAGACATATTTATGATACCTTGCTTTTTCCCTTAAGGGGCAAAACTGCAAAATTTTTTTAAATTCCCATTTTAGTTTATTTTGAACTTCGATTTATCATTGAGAATAACTATGTAACGTTCTGTAATCCGTTTTTATTGAGAAGTGTCGGCCATTTATGTATGTATGGTCGGAAATGAATTTTTGCCCAGTGTATGGCAGCTAAATCTTGTTCTGTCGTACTCTTGTTACTTTCGCCTTTATTGAATGTTTATTGAATGCTCTTGATGCATAAGCAACTGGAAGTTGGAGTCTAATGTTGTTTTGAGTGATAACTGTTCCACAAGCTTGTTTAGTTGCATCTGTGATAATGCAAAATTATTTCCTAAAATCAGGATATTTTAATGATGTTTTAGGCAAAGGCATGGTAGCGACTCGACAGATTTAATAAGCCTTACCTTGTCCTCGTGTGTAAAATTTTCAACACGCTTTTTGGTTTTTCTTTCCATTATTTTGGTTGCTGGGCACAAAAAGATTTACGATTTGGTATTTCCTGAGCCCAGAGCCAGTGTGTACATATTGTATAAAAATGATACTATCGATAAGCACTTTAGTATTTTTCGCTACGTATCTGAATACCTAGAAAACACGTCCCGCTGCGACGATTTTGTATGTAAAATTATTTTTTTCTCTGTGCAGGATACCTACCTTAAGGAAATAAGCAAGATATCATGAATATGTCTTGGCACTTCATGCTATTCTTTATATTTTATAGCGTTTTTATTTTTTTTTATTGAAATATGTATGTATGTCTGTATAATGTAGATATCGACTGTATGTATGTATATCTGTAATAAATATATAAAATGGTACTTAACTTATTTCTGAATTTACTTTCATTATCATTGGTCTACGATATGAAAAATAAGTAACATTGTTAATTGTTTGTACATCTGTTAAATGCCTAGTGAAAACAGCATCAATGCATGTATTGTTTCTTGTCGTAGAGATTATCTTATAATTATTGATTTCCAAATTTAAATTATCCTTCATAAATGTGAGAAATGATTGATAAGTTGGGTATTTGAAATTGGTATTGAGATGACCGGCAAGGATAATTCAAATAGGCCAGCAGCTTTATGACTTTATGCAACTGAAGGAAATGACGAATATCCTTTCGGCTTGTCCCTGGTGTAATGAACACAGCAACGATTTAGAAGCGAAATGTGAAATTATGTTTACTTCAATTGAACATATATCTCCAATATATGTAGCTTCTTAGGAGGAACTAATACGACTTACTTGCTGCGTATTGAATTGTAAAAGATTGTACTTTTTTGACTGAATAAGTATTGCTGCTTCATTTTGATAGAAAGCTACTCCACCCGATCTGATTGCATTTCGTTTGAATTTGGATAAATGTTTGAAGACTGTAAAGGTTAGATAATTTTTATTTTCTAGCCATTTTTCGGTAAGTAGTAGAACCTGCTGGACAAAACCAATATTTAAGGCAGCTTAAACGGAGCCATCCCCTGGACTTGCCTTTCAGACATGAGTCGCATTGGTGACCTATTTCTGTTCATTATTATTTTTTTTTTTTGTATTATTTATTTGTTTATTTTCTATATATTTATTTTTATTTAGTTTTTATACTCGATAACGAAGGTAAAAAGTATATTGGAATTGTGCAATGTCCGTCATGGTGTTTGTCCGTCCCTCCGTCCCTCCGTCTGTCCGTCTGTCCGTCTATCCATCCGTCCTTCTGTCCGTCTGTATGTTCGCAACTTTTTTCCACACCCTTCAAGTTAGAGACTTGAAACTTTGCAAATGTCCTTATCGATAGCATAGTAAATAAAAGAGAGAGATTTGAAACCCCTCTAGGGGGCTGGCAAATCGATAAATTTGATAACTCAAAATCGATAAACCCAATTATTTCGCATGCCCTTACAGCTAAAACTACCAAAATTTAGGAAAAGATACCTACTAACAACCCCCAAATAAATGGATCAAACATTTTTAAGCCATGCCCACTCATTCCGCCCCTAGCCCACCCGCAGTTTGATGCCGAAAATGCCTATATCTTCTACAGTTTCTGAGCAAGAGCCTCCAAATTTGGTGCCAAGAAAGATGTTGACAACCGCCGTACAAATTTTTAAAAATTTTGGATGCCACGCTTATCCATTCTGCCCTAGCCAGCTCCAACCGCCCTAACGCTTCGCTAAAAAAGTAATGCGTGTATCTTCCAAAGTGTTTGAGTTAGAATCATTCAATATAGTAGGATGATAACTGGTAACGACTCCCACAAAACTGCATCAAAGTTTTGGAGCCCCACCCACCCATTCCGCCCCAGCCACGGTTTAAAACCAAAAATGCTTATATCTTCTTCAGTTTTTGAGCTAGACCCAAAAAATGTGGATGCCATGCCCCCCATACCGCCCCCAGCCCCATTCCACCATATTTTACTAACTTTGAGCTAGCGCTATACCGCACACCGCAAACTCGATGAGTATACTGATTGAAAATACTCAGCAAATAGATAGAACTGTTTTGGATCACGAAAAAAATTAATCTGCAACGATTGAGATAAATGTTATAACAAAAAGTGTTTACAGACATAAAATTAGACTTTGCTATAATAAACGAGGATAAATCTATTGTATTTCCAGATTTTTAAAATTTTTTAATGGATCTAGTCTTCACGTTTTTTAATTTTGATAGTATCCTTTTAAACCAAGGTGGTTTATTTTCATTTGATGGACAAGTGAGGGGAAAACTTATATCTTAATGTAAATTCAAAGTCCTTTAAAAATGGCAATGGCAGTTTCTATATCACTACAAGAATAGATGTGAGACCAATTAGTATGTTGAAGAAGGTCATTCAATTTTGTAAAGTTTGTTTTACAATAACAACGTGTCTTTAAAGAATTATTAGATGCTGGACTAGGGCTAAGAATTTCAAAGGAAAGTTCTGAGGTTGAATGGTAGGTATCTTCTGGAAGCACTAGAGGGGGTACTCACCAACATTACAACAATTCGAGTCAGAAACAAATATCAAATCTAACATTTTATTACTACAGTTATACACCCTGTTAACTTGTGATAGGCCTTACTCTAGAAGTAATAGTTATATGTATTAATAGAGTTCAACTAATTAAAACACATTTAATAGTGTTCAACTAATTAAAAACCAATACACACAAAACAATAAAGTGTCTGAAGACATTAAAAACAATCAACTAAAAATTAAATGACGCAGAAGTTAATCAGGCCTTGTCACAAATAAGCAAGTGTCACAGTTCAATGGAAATCATGACGAATTAAGCGCATTCATCAGGAGGATCGAATTTTTACTAAAACTTTATCCCATTACAAATACACGTCAACAAAGCATAATTTATGGAGCCATAGAAGTACAAGTCGTCGGAGAAGCACAATGGATTTCACAATTGTCATTAGCCAATAACTGGACGGAACTGAAGAGGGCATTACCTGCAGAATATAAAACACAAACACCAGTTGAGGAACTACTAGCACAACTATACAACACACACTACAACGGAAATCTACTTAAGTTCATCGAAGAATTAGAAGGAAGGTCTTACATTATAACAAATAAGTTAACTTAAGAGAACAACAAAGTAAATATGCAAGTGTATGTTAACGCAATGAATAATACTATAAAAGATGTAATTAAAAGAAAAATTCCAAATAGAATTTTTATGATATTAGCTAGATATGATATAACAACCAGCCACTTACTTAAAGTAGCAGCACAACTAGAGAGATTATACGAAATAGTGTGATTGATACAACAAAAAAAAAAAATATATATATATATATATCAAAATGCAAATAAAAGTAATTCAGGTCAAGGTATCAAGCAAATATTAGCCAAATATCCCAATAATCAAGTTAATCACAACTATCCAAATAATAATCATATTAACACACATGGAGGCAGTCCACAAGATAACAAACAAGCATTTAATCAATTTCAACAAAAGCTATATCAGGGAAGGCAGCAAAATCCAATAAATTAACAGAACAATAGAGCTTCAAATGCACAATCATTTAATTATCCAAACTTATCCCAGAAAAGGCAAAGAGAAAGTTACAGCGGAGTGTCAAAAATGGACACCACAGAAAGTTTTCAACCAGTAGCCTTGGACCGATAAACAATAATAATCCATTCATCATTGTGATTATGAATGACAACCCATTAAAGTGTGTAGTAGACACAGGGTCTACTATAAATATTATAAATAAAAAGTATCAAAATTTTCCAATAAGGAAAGAAGAACTATATGTTCACACAATAAATGGTAATATAAAACTAACAGAATACATTACAAAAAGTTCATGTCCAAAACGGCGGAAGTAAGAAAAGAGACCCAGACAGCGTTCCTATTGCTTCCTATCCCGAGGTTCTGGCAGACACTCTATGGCTTGAAAATGAGCTGGTTTCGGGGTGATACCGGAAGAGTTCGCTAAATACCCCAAATACTCTAACTCTTTGTGCGCAAAACGACACTTTGACAATTTAAGTTGTAGCCCATTCACTCGTAAGGTATAAAGTGACTCCTTCAGCACTTGCAGATGGGTTTCAAAATCACTCGACGCAATTAAAATGTCGTCCATATAAATCACTAGTTGACCTCTGTTGATTAAGTCCTTCAGCACAAAGTACACGAATCTAGCGAAAACTGGGGGACCATTGCATAGTCCAAACGGCATGCGAACGTACTCAAATTGTCCGTCAGGTGTTACAAAGGCAGTGTATTTTATCGAATCAGGGTGCATTTTGACATGGTGAAATCCACTTTCTAAATCTAGTACAGTAAAGAACGATTTACCCCCCAGGTGTTCGACACAATCCTCTAACAGCGGAATCGGGAAGTGGTCACGGACGGTAATTTTGTTCAGCGGGCGATAATCAGCACATTTTCTTAAGATATTATCTTTTTTTCTCATGAGTACTATAGCGGAAGCGTAAAGAGAACTTATAAGACGGATAATGCCGGAATCTAATAAATCATCACATATCTGGCGCACTTCGTTGCGCTCGTGATGGGATAGTCGGCGGGGACGGCAGAAAATGGGGGTCTGACTTGTCAATTCGATTTTCATTTCGTAACTGGTCGGTTTAATCAGTTCTATAAGAGGCGGAAATAACAGACTGCAACTTTGCAGCTTGTTCTGACGGCAGGGTAAACTCTATATTAAACTCATCCTCACTAACAGCAGGTAACTCAATTGTATTAATAGCCCTTAGGGCATCACTCAGCGAATCATCAGACATGACGGAATTATTTATCTTAGTGGTACACGATTGTGATTCGGCAGGCATAGACTCATTTTCATTAAGCGACCGTGTTGGCTCTTTTGGGATTACTGTGCGTTTGACGTCTGTTCTACACAAATCAAGTGAATTAAGGACAGCAGTGAGTTTCTTGTTACAATCTATTTGAGATTTATTCAAGGTTAACAGTCGACTCTTTGAGTATTTTATTTTAAATTTACATAGGTTAATATTCATTTTGTCGAAGAAATCTCTGCCCAAAATCATTGGCAGATCTGTGGCACTGTTAGGCAGTACATTTCATGTGAGTAATACTGTTCGATTAAGTAGGCGGATGGCACATGGGACTTTTCCCAACGACACCAGTTGACGGTTTCCTAGACCACGGCAGTTCAACGGTGTTTTTTTAGTTTTAAAGACGGAAGGCACCTCGGATTCTCGAAAAAAACTTCTAGGGCTACGCGAGTCAAGGAAAGAGAAAATCTTTGTAAACTCACTGCTTTTCACTTGATTTGACACAAAGGCAACACTCACCATCTGTAGATATTCAATCTTATCCACCAGCGTATCCCCGCAACTCGAATGAGTGACATCGTCAGCAGCGGCTGCGTTCGAAGCGATGGCATTCATCACCTTAAACGGGCAGTCCTTGTAAATGTGGCCCGTCTTCCCACACTTAAAGCACGAGTTAACTGCTCGGATCGGCTTTTTGCATTGAGACTTGTAATGCCCGAACTGAGAGCAGTTGTAGCAGCTTACCTCACTCGCGGCAGGGGCGGCAGTTGTGTACGGCAGGGGGACACTATTGACGGCAGGCGGTCCATGTAGAGGCTGGGTTATCGCATTTGCTTGTCGGTTGGCGCTGGACTGGATGCGCCGTCTCTCATACTGACCCAACAGCGTCTTCAGATCACCAATGGCACGGGCTGCGTAGAGCATACCCACTGCCGACGAGTTATCCGTAAGTCCGTCGATTATTAAGTCGACCACTTTGGACTCTGGGATCGAGCCATTCATTGCTATCTCCTGCATTTCAATGGCGTATCTTAGGTATCCCTCTCCAGGCTTCATGCGTCGGTCCCGGAGCGCCGCATAGACTTCCTCGGTGCTCCTTGTCCTTCCAAACTCTAGTATTAACACGTTTTTCATATGCGCATACGTACGCACCGTTAATGTGCGCATGAGGACTGATGCAGTTCCCTCTAATAATCGACGACATGCAACCAGTCGCAGGCGGTCATCCAGTTGCAGCAGCTCACAAGCATCCTCCAGGTCGCTGATCCATTTATTTATATCGTACGCGTTGTCTGCGGAGAACCGAGGGACCATTGACTCAATGACACTGATGTCGGTGACTCGCTGACTGGGGGCATTAGAAAGGTTGCCAATTTGTTGTTGAAGGCTCGCTATTTGCTGTTGCAATTCCAGGATTTATTTTTGTTTGCGCAATTCAGTTAGGTGTTCGTTAAAGCTGAGCGACACTGGAAGAGGGGTGGCGGCGAGAACAGCAGACGGCGAGGCAGCAGCTGGCACATGTGACTGTAAGATTGCTGTTGGCATGGCAGACAGCGAAGCAGCAGCAGTAGTATCAGAAGACGACGTTAGTTTGGTGACAGCAGACAGCGAGGTGACGGCGGGCGTGTGTGACGGCGGAGTCGGTTCGGTGGCGGCAGACAGCGAGGTGACGGCAGGCGTGTATGACATCAAGGGTGATGCTGGCGTTGAGGCGGCAGATAGCGAGGTAGCAGCAGGGGCCTGTGACTGCAGAGTTATATTGGCATTGGATATTGGCACAACAGGCAGCGAGATGACAGCAGGGTTGGTCGACGGCAACATTGACGCTGGAGCAGCAGGCAGCGAAACAGCAACAGAGCTGGTCGACGGCAACATTGACGCTGAAGCAGCAGGCAGCGACACAGCAGCAGAGCTGGTCAACGGCAACATTGACGCTGGAGCAGCAGGCAGCGAAACTGCAGCAGAGCTGGTCGACGGCAACATTGACGCTGGAGCAGCAGGCAGCGAAACAGTAGCAGAGCTGGTCGACGGCAACATCGACGCTGGAAAAGCAAGCAGCGAGACAGCAGCAGAAACGGTTGACAGCGGAGTTGTTTCTGGGACAGCAGATGACGAGGTGGCAGCCGACTTCACCAACTAATTTCCTGACCTGTACTAAAGTGGCCATCGGCGGCACCTCCACGTTGTGTGCCTTCAGCACTTTCAACATTTCTTCTTTGCTTAGGCCAATCGTTGTGATTTACGTTCAATATTTATTGATCGTTGGGCGGATCCCACTTCTGAGTTATAATAGTACTATTTATTCGCTAAACGAACGATGATTCGCTTGATTCACTTGGATTTTTCTTTTTGGTCTTCACTTATACGTGCGCTTGGCATAAGGGTAACCGGAAAAGAGATCGAGATCAGTTAAGTGTGGCCAAACCACACTTAACACTTAAACATTTAACACTTAAAACTAACATCGATACTTAAATACTATTTTACAATATATCGATATACCAACATAAAATAGGCAGATTAATATAAATAACATGAATAATATAACATAAATACTTAACAATGGATTCAAGAACATAATATGTAGCGATACTATACTTTATATACTGATCGAAAGCTAACATATTCAATTAACTCCTTTATAAATGAGATTTCATTTGGGTATGCATAAAGTAAAAAAAATCAAAATGAACGCGGGGAAAGTGGTCGCAAAAATTTTTACTTCAAATTGCACCCCTAACCTGCCGAATAACGTTAAAACTCTAAAAAATATAATAGCACGAACTCCCAAGACATATTTATGGTACCTTGCTTTTTCCCTTAAGGGGCAAAACTGCAAAATTTTTTTAAATTCCCATTTTAGTTTATTTTGAACTTCGATTTATCATTGAGAATAACTATGTAACGTTCTGTGATCCGTTTTTATTGAGAAGTGTCGGCCATTTATGTATGTATGGTCGGAAATGAATTTTTGCCCAGTGTATGGCAGCTAAATCTTGTTCTGTCGTACTCTTGTTACTTTCGCCTTTATTGAATGTTTATTGAATGCTCTTGATGCCAACCTCCAGGCATGGTCGCGACTCGACAGATTTAATAAGCCTTACTTTGTCCTCGTGTGTAAAATTTTCAACACGCTTTTTGGTTTTTCTTTCCATTATTTTGGTTGCTGGGCACAAAAAGATTTACGATTTGGTATTTCCTGAGCCCAGAGCCAGTGTGTACATATTGTATAAAAACGATACTATCGATAAGCACTTTAGTATTTTTCGCTACGTATCTGAATACCTAGAAAACACGTCCCGCTGCGACGATTTTGTATGTAAAATTATTTTTTTCTCTGTGCAGGATACCTACCTTAAGGAAATAAGCAAGATATCATGAATATGTCTTGGCACTTCATGCTGTTCTTTATATTTTATAGCGTTTTTATTTTTTTTTATTGAAATATGTATGTATGTCTGTATAATGTAGATATCGACTGTATGTATGTATTTCTGTAATAAATATATAAAATGGTACTTAACTTATTTCTGAATTTACTTTCATTATCAGTGGTCTACGATATGAAAAATAAGTAACATTGTTAATTGTTTGTACATCTGTTAAATGCCTAGTGAAAACAGCATCAATGCATGTATTGTTTCTTGTCGTAGAGATTATCTTATAATTATTGATTTCCAAATTTAACTTATCCTTCATAAATGTGAGAAATGATTGATAAGTTGGGTATTTGAAATTGGTATTGAGATGACCGGCAAGGATAATTCAAATAGGCCAGCAGCTTTATGACTTTATGCAACTGAAGGAAATGACGAATATCCTTTCGGCTTGTCCCTGGTGTAATGAACACAGCAACGATTTAGAAGCGAAATGTGAAATTATGTTTACTTCAATTGAACATATATCTCCAATATATGTAGCTTCTAAGGAGGAACTAATACGACTTACTTGCTGCGTGTTGAATTGTAAAAGATTGTACTTTTTTGACTGAATAAGTATGGCTGCTTCATTTTGATAGAAAGCTACTCCACCCGATCTGATTGCATTTCGTTTGAATTTGGATAAATGTTTGAAGACTGTAAAGGTTAGATAATTTTTATTTTCTAGCCATTTTTCGGTAAGTAGTAGAACCTGCTGGACAAAACCAATATTTAAGGCAGCTTAAACGGAGCCATCCCCTGGACTTGCCTTTCAGACATGAGTCGCATTGGTGACCTATTTCTGTTCATTATTATTTTTTTTTTTTGTATTATTTATTTGTTTATTTTCTATATATTTATTTTTATTTAGTTTTTATACTCGATAACGAAGGTAAAAAGTATATTGGAATTGTGCAATGTCCGTCATGGTGTTTGTCCGTCCCTCCGTCTGTCCGTCTGTCCGTCTGTCCGTCTGTCCGTCTATCCATCCGTCCTTCTGTCCGTCTGTATGTTCGCAACTTTTTTCCACACCCTTCAAGTTAGAGACTTGAAACTTTGTAAATGTCCTTATCTATAGCATAGTAAATAAAAGAGAGAGATTTGAAACCCCTCTAGGGGGCTGGCAAATCGATAAATTTGATAACTCAAAATCGATAAACCCAATTATTTCGCATGCCCTTACAGCTAAAACTACCAAAATTTAGGAAAAGATACCTACTAACAACCCCCAAATAAATGGATCAAACATTTTTAAGCCATGCCCACTCATTCCGCCCCTAGCCCACCCGCAGTTTGATGCCGAAAATGCCTATATCTTCTACAGTTTCTGAGCAAGAGCCTCCAAATTTGGTGCCAAGAAAGAAGTTGACAACCGCCGTACAAATTTTTAAAAATTTTGGATGCCACGCTTATTCATTCTGCCCTAGCCAGCTCCAACCGCCCTAACGCTTCGCTAAAAAAGTAATGCGTGTATCTTCCAAAGTGTTTGAGTTAGAATCATTCAATATAGTAGGATGATAACTGGTAACGACTCCCACAAAACTGCATCAAAGTTTTGGAGCCCCACCCACCCATTCCGCCCCAGCCACGGTTTAAAACCAAAAATGCTTATATCTTCTTCAGTTTTTGAGCTAGACCCAAAAAATGTGGATGCCATGCCCCCCATACCGCCCCCAGCCCCATTCCACCATATTTTACTAACTTTGAGCTAGCGCTATACCGCACACCGCAAACTCGATGAGTATACTGATTGAAAATACTCAGCAAATAGATAGAACTGTTTTGGATCACGAAAAAAATTAATCTGCAACGATTGAGATAAATGTTATAACAAAAAGTGTTTACAGACATAAAATTAGACTTTGCTATAATAAACGAGGATAAATCTATTGTATTTCCAGATTTTTAAAATTTTTTAATGGATCTAGTCTTCACGTTTTTTAATTTTGATAGTATCCTTTTAAACCAAGGTGGTTTATTTTCATTTGATGGACAAGTGAGGGGAAAACTTATATCTGAATGTAAATGTCAAGTCCTTTAAAAATGGCAATGGCAGTTTCTATATCACTACAAGAATAGATGTGAGACCAATTAGTATGTTGAAGAAAGTCATTCAATTTTGTAAAGTTTGTTTTACAAAAACAACGTGTCTTTAAAGAATTATTAGATGCTGGACTAGGGCTAAGAATTTCAAAGGAAAGTTCTGAGGTTGAATGGTAGGTATCTTCTGGAAGCACTAGAGGGGGTACTCACCAACATTACAACAATTCGAGTCAGAAACAAATATCAAATCTAACATTTTATTACTACAGTTATACACCCTGTTAACTTGTGATAGGCCTTACTCTAGAAGTAATAGTTATATGTATTAATAGAGTTCAACTAATTAAAACACATTTAATAGTGTTCAACTAATTAAAAACCAATACACACAAAACAATAAAGTGTCTGAAGACATTAAAAACAATCAACTAAAAATTAAATGACGCAGAAGTTAATCAGGCCTTGTCACAAGCAAGTGTCACAGTTCAATGGAAATCATGACGAATTAAGCGCATTCATCAGGAGGATCGAATTTTTACTAAAACTTTATCCCATTATACACGTCAACAAAGTATAATTTATGGAGCCATAGAAGTACAAGTCGTCGGAGAAGCACAATGGATTTCACAATTGTCATTAGCCAATAACTGGACGGAACTGAAGAGGGCATTACCTGCAGAATATAAAACACAAACACCAGTTGAGGAACTACTAGCACAACTATACAACACACACTACAACGGAAATCTACTTAAGTTCATCGAAGAATTAGAAGGAAGGTCTTACATTATAAAAAATAAGTTAACTTAAGAGAACAACAAAGTAAATATGCAAGTGTATGTTAACGCAATGAATAATACTATAAAAGATGTAATTAAAAGAAAAATTCCGAATAGAATTTTTATGATATTAGCTAGATATGATATAACAACCAGCCACTTACTTAAAATAGCAGCACAACTAGAGAGATTATACGAAATAGTGTGATTGATACAACAAAAAAAAATATATATATATATATCAAAATGCAAATAAAAGTAATTCAGGTCAAGGTATCAAGCAAATATTAGCCAAATATCCCAATAATCAAGTTAATCACAACTATCCAAATAATAATCATATTAACACACATGGAGGCAGTCCACAAGATAACAAACAAGCATTTAATCAATTTCAACAAAAGCTATATCAGGGAAGGCAGCAAAATCCAATAAATTAACAGAACAATAGAGCTTCAAATGCACAATCATTTAATTATCCAAACTTATCCCAGAAAAGGCAAAGAGAAAGTTACAGCGGAGTGTCAAAAATGGACACCACAGAAAGTTTTCAACCAGTAGCCTTGGACCGATAAACAATAATAATCCATTCATCATTGTGATTATGAATGACAACCCATTAAAGTGTGTAGTAGACACAGGGTCTACTATAAATATTATGAATCACACAATAAATGGTAATATAAAACTAACAGAATACATTACAAAAAGTTCATGTTAACTTTGCCCATGCAAACTAAAATTTTATTTACATCAGTTTTCAAATCGAAATGCTTTATAGATTGGATAATATTATTTAGAAGCTTTTAAGGCAAAAATTTATTATGAAGAAGGTGCAGTAATATTAGGAGAATACAGATTCATTTTTATATATGATCCATGTATAAATTTCAAGGAAGAATCAGCACCAGAGTGCCTAGATCCACCTTCAATTGAAGATTTTAAATTCAATTTCGCAATAAACGAAGAATTAACAGAATTAAATGAATTGCGACTAGATCACTTAAATGATGAAGAAAAAATATGTATTTCAAAGTTATTACATAAATTTCGAGATATTCAGTACCACGAAGGCGACAATTTGACTTTCACCAGTACTGTTAAACACTCGATAGTAACCAAACATTAAGATTCAATTTATAAAAAGCCGTATAAGTATTCACAAATACAACTCGAGGAAATAGACAAAAAAGTCAAGGATATGTTAAATCACGGGATAATAAGAAAATCTCAAACAGGCAAACAAAAATATATAGTAGTAGGTTAGGTCAGGTTAGGTTAGAGTGGTAGTGGGCAGTTTGAAATAAACCCCTCCCTCACATAGGCCGCATATTGGCCCGTTGTGATGCCGCGTCTTGGGCATGGTCCACAGACAGCGTCTACCCAGACGCAGAGTGTGTCACACCGGCGTGTTCCCAGCCCGAGGCCTGAATAAAGGACTGGATATTTTTCAGTTTAGTGTCGGCCAGTGGAGAGAGGTCCGATAAGGAGAAAGAACCAAGGTAGCTCTTTCTGTTTTTGCAGAGAGCTGGACAGTCGTAAAAGAGGTGGGCGACCGTTTCCTCCTTCTCCTCATCTAGCCAGCTTCTGCAGAAATCATTAAAGGTAAAGAGTATATTGGGTTTGGGCAATGTTCGTCATGTCTGTCCGTCTGTATGAACGCAACTTAGCCGCCCTCAACCGCCCCAACGCTTCGCTAAAAACGAAAGTGCGTGCATCTTCCATAGTATTTGAGCTAGAGTCACAAAATTTGGTAAGTACATAACTGGTAATGACCTTCCAAAAACTGCATCAAAGTTTTAGAGCCGCACCTACCCATACCGCGCCCAGCCCCCTCGCAGTTTAAAAACAGAAATTCTTATATCTTTTACAGTTTTTGAGCTATAGCCACCAAATTTTGTGCCAAGATAGATGATTAAAACCTCCAAAAAAATCCATAAAAACTTTGGATGCCACGCCAATCCATACTGCCAAAGCTGCCCCAAACCTCTCCAATGCTTCATTAAAAACGGGAAAGCGTGTATTTTCCAAAGCGTTAAAGCTTAAAAACTGCATCAAAGTTTTAGAGGATAGCAATTGATATCATAAATAGATCTGCAGCAAAAATTTTGGTGTTAGGTCCCCATAGCGCCCCAGCCCCTCTATCCACACCTTAAACAAACTTTGAGCTAGAGTCACCAAACTTGGAAGGAAGATAGCTTTTTGGCATCCCCATCTGCACCAGACAATCTTTGAGGCAGCGTAAACCCCTGCCTAATCCGCACACCATTGCAATCAGGTCTCTTTTTATCGGTTTTCTTACTGGTATCGAGTATACCGCAGTCGGTTGCGTCCGACTGCAACGTTTCTACTTGTTATCTATAAATACTGATAATTTCGTTAATAAAAATAAGAGTTTTTAAAAGACAAGTCTTATATTTTGATAAATATTTCGCAGGGATTTTATTAGATGTGGAACGTCTTACATTGAATTGATTTCTTTCCCATTAATGCAAAAATTTAGTTTGGTTGTGTCAAACCCCAATCTTTTAAAAACAGCTCTATTATTTGAGCCCTGGTCGCAAAAAGGTGCTCTAATATTAGGGTTTTATTTTAAGACCTGTCCAATATTTGCCTGCAATTTATTTAAAAGCGCATCGTGCTTTATACCATACCAACATATTTTCAAATTTGATAAAGCCCCTTTAACAGGAAAACACAAACGTGTTGGGGCACAACACGCATTTTGTTTTTTGCATACGCTGCACCTATATAAACAAATAATATAGTTGATGCAATTGTTCGTATGTTTATAAATTGACAAACAAAAAAATTTTGCAGTGTTTGCCCTTTAGGGAAAAAGCAAGATATCATGAATATGTCTTGCGAGTTCATACCATTTCTTTGAGTTTTTGATGTGTAAACATCTATAGGCGCGGTAGGCTAAAAAATCAAAGCCAATACAAACATAAAAACTCCATATAAAAAAAGGTTAGACTTTTTGATTGGTTAAGAACGACGGTGTGTGGTAATGCGCGTGCCTTCTGATGTTTGTATTAGTTCCTAACATATGCTACATTTTATATTGAAACAGCTGATTGACATTTGCTCGATTGGTTTATGACCGTACTACACTTGAACAACTGATCGGGTTGTGTCCATACTACATTTGCACTGCTGATCGGGTTGTAACGTTAAAACACAGCTGATCGGTGTTCTCTAAATTTTGACATTCAATGTGAATTATATTAAAGTGAACAATTACAAATATCAATTTCCAAGAAAAAGTTATATTATATCAACAAAATGCAGGTAATTTTCATAATTATTAGTCATAGGTCAAATGTTATTATAAATGAACATAGTAGAGAGCATACAAACACCAACTGCATATAGAAGAGCCAGAACCGCTGCATATCAGCGGGCCTACCGAGAGCGTCAACGCCAAAAAGAAATTGATAGATTTCGCGAAAATTTTACACAACAACAACAATCAAAACCACAACAACAATCACAACCGCAACCACCGAATGTAACCTCTGTAATGACACTTAATTGTCAAAGCCTTTCAGCTCACAGTAACGATCTCCAAGACGTTGTTACAAGAAATTGCGACATTCTATTACTAACGCTGCAACACCCTCTTCTGTTCCTCAGAAGAGGCTGCAGAAGAAGACGCCTCTACCGGCACCAGGCCAGCCTGGCGGCTCTGGCGACCCGCTTAGGCAAGGCCTCAGCGGAGCCGGGCGCAAATGGTACCTCAGGTACCTCGAGCGTGGTTTCAAACCTGAAGAGGCACGCAGGCGTGCACTGGAGCACCGGGCCCCGACCGCGTCTCCAGTAGAGCGTAGTGACGGCCAGGCCGTGGCGGGAAGAAAGCGACAGCTCCACCTTACGTCGCCAACAGAACTCCCCAAGGAGGACTTCAAGAGAGCGAAGGGCAGAGGCAACACAGCTCCTGAGGGCCAAGGAACCTCACTTGGTTCGAAGCGAAAAAAGGAGGCCACGTACGCCAGTATAGCCAAGGGTATTAACCTAACCATACTGGCCCATGACTTTCCGAGGAAGCGGCTGAGCAAGGAGGAGCTGTCGGCGGTGGAGACAGCCCTTGTCGAGGAGATGAGGAAGGGCTGGACCGCCCGGCTGCACTTCAATGGCATCCAATTCCGGGATGGGCTAGTCCTAGTGGACTGTCTGGACCAGGATGCCAGAAAGTGGCTGGAGCTGAAGGCGCCCAGCTTCAGTGCCGCGGTGGGAGTTGAACTCCGTACATGCCCGCAAGCAGAAGTACCGCAAGCAAACATCGTGACGGTATACCTGCCACGCACAGCTGGGGAGACTGGACCTCCTCACTGAGACGTGGCGCGGGCTCAGGCGCCTAGAGACCAAGGGCGGCAAGGTGCTAACGCTTGGGCTGGAGGATGAGGCCCTTACGCGTCACAAAAGCAGAGAAATGCTGGTAAGCTTCAGATTCGGCCAACTGAAGTGCCGGCTACACAAGAAGCAAGCCGCGATGGAGACGGTTGCAAAGGTGCTGGCAAACGATGTGCCTGGCACTTCATCTGAAGCCAAAGCAGCACCCACCTGCCCCGATGAGGCAGCAGAAGCCGAAGCCATTGCAGCCTGGGAAGCCGAGTTGGACTTGGACCTGTCGCGGCTTTACGTGGGCAACGAGGAAGACCACTTGTGTGATGAGCAGCCATCCGATAATGAGCAGACACCCACCGGGACGCTGTCAGAAGCATATCTGACGCTCTCGGAGGGGGAACCGGAGCTCTAGGGATGGGGCCCACCAGCGTGGCACAGATCAACCTGCATCACGCGAGGGCAGCTTCGGATGTCATCAGCAGGTTGATCTCCAGGTCTGACCTGGGGCTGGTGCTCATTCAGGAGCCATGGGTCGTCAGAGGCAGAATCTGCGGCCTAAACCATGTAAGTTCGCAACTAGTTGCAGACATTAGGGAGACTTCACCAAGACCTTGCATCTTGGTGCGAAAGAACACAAACATTCTTTGTCTCTCCAAATTTCTCAGTAGGGATCTTGTAGCGGTGCAAATCACTGGCGAGTCCGGAAGTTTTGTGGTGGCATCAGCCTACTTCCCGGGTGTTACTGCAGAAGCCCCTCCAACAGAGATTCAGGACCTGGTGGCACACTGCAGCAGCAATAGACTTCCCTTGCTGATGGGATGCGACGCTAACGCGCACAGTGTAGCGTGGGGCAGCACTGGAAATAACAGTAGAGGTGAGTGCTTACTTGACTATCTCGTAGCTAGTGACCTTACGGTGTTCAATGTGGGGTCTGAACCCACTTTTATCACCAAAAATAGTGCCGAAGTGCTTGACATTACTTTCGGCAACTTGGGGGCCTCCCAGTTGGTCAGCATTTGGAGGATCTCAACAGAACCGTCAATGTCGGATCACAATATCATCCTCTTCGACATTATCAGTAATTTCGGGTTTAGCAAAGTCATCAGGAATCCCCGGCGAACCGACTGGACGCTCTACCAGTCCTGCCTCGGCTTAAATCTGAGCAGACTGAACCACAGTAAAAGGGTCTCTTCTCATGAAGAGCTAGAGCAACTCTCAGTAGACATGATGAGACGATTCTGAATGCCTACCATTCAAGTTGTCCAGCCAAATCCATAGTGTCCAACAGGGACAACCCTTGCTGGAATAAAAAGGTAGGGATACTTCGGGCAGAAGTTAGGAAGCTGTTGAATACAGCCAAAAAGAATAGTGACAGGTGGGAGCTGTACACCAAGAAACTAACAGAATACAACAAAGAAATCCGGTACAGCAAGCGTGCTCACTTCCGGAGTTTTTGCTCTAACATAGAGCAGGCTACACCAGCCGTTAGAGTCTTTAAGGCAATCTCGAAAGGCAAAGTGCTGTCCGAGCTCTGTCTAAAAAAGCCAGATGGTTTCTTTACGGAAAATGAGGTGGAGAAGGCAGAACTTCTCCTGCAAGCTCACTTTCCACGATGTAGAACCATCCCCAACACTGACAATTGCTACGTTACGGTCCCCATCAGGAGACCGGACTGGAGCCTGGCTGCAGCCATTATAACAAAGCAAAAGATTAGATGGGCTATTGGATCGCTCAGTCCCTACAAGGCCCCAGGTACGGATGGAATCCTTCCCGACCATCTTCAGAAGGGGATAGAACAGCTAATGGTTTTCCTCATTCGAATTTTCCGGGGAAGTCTAGCTATGGGCTACATACCTAGAGCATGGACGATGGCCAGGGTGATTTTCATCCCGAAGGTGGGGAAAAAAGACCCTTTTCACCCTAAATCCTTTAGGCCGATCAGCCTGACATCCTTACTGCTAAAAACCCTCGAAAAGTTAGTTGACATTCACATTAGAACATCGCACCTAATGTCAAGTTCCTTGCATGATCATCAGCATGCCTATAGAGTTGGTAAGTCGACCGAATCGGCTCTCCTAGATCTAGTAAACAGCCTCCAATGCTCAGTGAGGGCCAAAGAGGTTGCTCTCTGTGCCTTTATGGACATAGAGGGTGCATTCGATAACACATCACATGATGTTGTGGCTAGGGCGCTTCAGAATAAAGGGGTTGAGCCAGGACTCACTCTCTGGCTAGGCAAGCTCCTTGACACTAGAATAGCGGAAGTCACTGTCAACAATTTGACGGTCAGGGCCCAAACCACCAGAGGCTGTCCACAGGGGGGTGTCCTGTCACCAATCCTCTGGAGTCTCGTGGTGGACGAGCTACTAGTTAAACTAACAGATAATGGTTTTGAATGCCAAGGCTACGCCGATGACATTACCATTGTCTGCAAAGGCAAATTCGTGAACACGCTATGCGATAGAATCACGCTGGGTCTTACTTTGACTTTGCTGGGACTGGTGTAGTGACGTGGGGCTGAACATTAATCCAGCAAAAACCACAATTTTCGCTTTCACAAATCGGTACAAGCTAAAATCCATAAGACCCATATCTATTGGGGGGACGTTAATCCCACTCTCTACGGAGACAAAGTATCTGGGGATAATCCTAGACAAGAGACTAGGGAAAAATTGGGGGTTGTCCCCTAAAATCCTTTTGTGGATGTACACAGCAATGGTGAGGCCCTTAATCAGCTACGGCGCTGTGGTCTGGGCGAGTCGTGTAGACCTTGAGGTCACTAAACAGCAACTGGGTAAACTCCAGAGACTTGCCTGCACGTGCATCTCAGGCGCAATGCGTACGTGCCCGTCTTCAGCACTGGACGTACTGCTAGGACTTCCGCCTCTGCGAATTTTCATCAAACACAGTGCGAACAGGTCAATTGTGAGAATGGCAGGAGCGAACGCATTCGCTTCTGTCACGAGTGCAACTGGCACACTGTTGGCCTTTCCGCAAGATGCGCAGATGGCCCTTTTTAGTTTCTTGAAGCTTTTTAAAATGGAGCTCAGTAATAAAGCAGAGTGGACTAGTCTGTCGACCACCTATAATGTGAAACCGCATGCTATTAGATGGTAACGGACGGATCACTAACAGATGAAGGTGCTGGAGCTGGGATCTGCGGACCCCGGCTCATATATCATGAACCCCTTGGCAGATTCGCTAGCATATTCCAAGCGGAAGTGCATGCGATTGAAAGATGTGCCTCCATAAACATCGAGAGGGGATACGCTCATAGAGACATTGCCATTTTCTCTGACAGCCAGGCACCGATCCAAGCACTCAGTGCTCACAAGATCGTCTCCAAGCTGGTGTGGCAATGTATAGAAACACTCAACAGGTTGGGCAGTTCTAACACAGACACCATCTATTGGGTACCAGGACATGCGGGCATTCCCGGCAATGAGGTTGCCGATATAATGGCCAGGAAAGGCGCTAGCACTCCCTTCCACGGCCCTGAACCTTTCTGTGGGCTAGGACCAGGGACTATCAGTCAGAGCAGTCGCATCGATCTGCTTAATGCTTGCGAGGATGCGTGGCGGACTTCGCAGGGGGCACAGGGGGACAGAGCAAGCGACTGCTAGGTAGATATTACAAGAGAAGAACTGAAGACTGTCTGAAACTGAGCAAAGGATCTCTTCGGATAGTCACGGGTTTCTTGACCGGGCATTGCAGAATGCGCAAGCATCTGCACAATTTTAAATTTGGGGAAGACAGTCTTTGTAGAATGTGTCTGGAGGGGGATGAGACTCCAGAGCACTTACTTGAGGAGTGTCCCGCCACCAGTCGACTGCGGATCTCTCTTTTGGGGAGCCTCTCACTGTCTACAGAGGAGATGAGGGATCTCAAACCATGCCACATCATCGCGTTCCTGCGATCGATTGGGCTATTCGGGGAGCTGTAACTCACATAAAGTAAGAGGGCACAATAGATCCTAGAGGTCGCAGTGCACGATACTAGAGGTCGCAGTGCACGATACTCATTCAATAATAATAATAAATAATAAATTACTAACAGAAACTTGGCTGGAGAATGAAACCACTATACATATCAATTCATTTGAGCGCTGAAATCTATACAAACGATCAGGGCAACGATTTGGCAGAGTTGCGATATATCGAAATATAGAAAATAATCGAACAATTCAATCACACCCGAATATTACACTCACACTATCATCATCTCTTTCATGTGTTACCGAAACAATTGGAGACGTTTGCTGTACTGAACTTAAATTATTATCCGGGCTTAAAATACATTGCATTGCAGTATTCATTTCTTCAAAGCAAACAGTAAACAATATAATCAGATTCTTGCACTATACTCTACTCCCGTACACGGAAGCTGGTGCACGAGAATTAGGCAACAATTTTTATCTTGGGTGGAGATTTTAATATTAATTTCCTGGACACTGAAGCACTACCACTCCTTAAATTTTTATTCGATGTTTTTAAATTGACAATGAATAATTTAGCGGATATTTCAAAAACAACCAAGTCCACTGCTATTGATGCCGTTTTTTCTAGACACCTAACCAGTATTGAAACAATGGATAACATCTCTTATTTAAGCTATCATAAGCCTATTTTAAGTATTGCATCATAAGAATAGTTCAGTTTTACATATTCAACAATATAAAAAAACTAATGAGTGTTAGAACTCACGAGCGATGTGTTAACAGCTGCGTGTACCTGTTTGGTTGCTTTATATTAGCATAAAAAAGAAAAGAATAGTTTATTGAATTTAGTTTCCCTTTTATTAGTATAATTTTTATTTTTATCAATAATTTTATATATTTATTAAATATTATTTTTTAATACGGACAATATTGGTCTATGATAGCTAGAGTAAGATACATAAACTTTCATTCAAATTTTTCATTTAAATTTCGTGTAAAAACTGCGTCAATGTTTTTTCATGAGGCTTTTTATGCAGTGATCTGTGTAAATGCAACTCTGGTTTAAATTTATGGTCGATAAACATTAATCGTTGCCATCGATTGTTTTATTTGTTAACAAATGATTATTGATTGAGAGAGAAACAAGTAAATAAAATGGATTTAGCAAAAGAACTTTTGAGTGCGACAGGTATGGCGGTTGAGGCATTGGATTTTGGGCTCTTTCACCTTCAACGTTTCGCAAATTGAATGCAAACTGCTGGAGCGCTTTACCCTGTCCTTATAAATATCGCTCCGAACATTATATAAATGTTCGTGCTGCTCATATTGACTTAACAGCAGTTCAATCAACTCTCTTGTCCAAAACATTTTAATTAATAATTTTAAACCACAGTAATGAACAACGTATTTCCTAATTGCGGCAATAGTTGCATGTGCGATATTTCGTATAGATAATTTTATTATTCACATCAAACACTGTGCAACTCTGTGTTTACATGTAATCGGAATAGGGCAAAGCAAAATGAGAAAATTGAATCATTGCTACCAATGTCATGAAGCATTGCTTGCAGCTGTTTCACCACTACCCCCTTTGCCAACAAACGAATGCAGCAGAAGCAAAAAGTTCATCGTGTAAAAGGGTTCTTATTGGAATATACCCGCTGCTTTCTATTATGGAAGGGCGGGATCGACTTACATATATGAACTTTGTGCAATTCTACAGCTTAACGTGAGAGCTTTAATATTATTTCTATTCTACATGTTTATTTATATTCCAGCAATAAGGTTTGGTATTCATATCCAATAAAAGAACTTGCATATAATTATGTAAGTGTTAGAGTGTTCATTGAATATTATTTCATATTGGTACAAAGGGTATTTTTGCATAGGTCATATATGTTTCAAACGCACTTTCATACAATATGTACACCAACAACTTTTTACTGTTCTTGCTGTCCGCTGACCCGCTGCCTCTCCTTTAATCAACGGGCCGCTGAACGCAAAGGGAAACTGAACAAAACAACAACGTGCTGGCTTGTTGTAGCTGAGACGCACAAGCTGCACAAAGAGTAAATACCCCTTGAACCAATATTCAATAATTGTCAATAAAAACTCTAATATTTGATTTTAATATATATATATTGTTTATGCTAGAATATAAACAATAAACAATGCTAGAATATAAACAAACATGTAAAATTGAAATTATATTAAAGAATCTCACGTTTTGCTATTCAATTGCACAAAGTTCATATTAAGTTATACTACCCTTCAAACTTGGACACATCGTTAGCATGACTTTGTATTTTACAGTTATTCTCTGCCGCTACACCAATACAATCATACTCAGATGAATATGTATATGAAATTTTGCAGTCGGTCCACGAGTGCACGCTAAATTTGTTCGTAGTTCGAGCCCGTTACAGTTCGGCACGCAGAATTTGCCCTTTTAGCAGAGCTGCACGCTGCATTGTTTGCATGTATTATCAAATGGAAGAAACGTGTACCCGTGGCTATAGATGTTAACACATCAATATAATTTTTTTTTGGGTTGAGGCGGCGAGAATGCCTTTCGCATCTCACGTTGCCATCGCAACGTGGTATGTAGGGCCCTCACCCACTCAAAAACCCCGCCTCCCTAGGCAGTGTCCACTTCGAAAAAGCTTTCGCATTACTTCGAAGTGGGGCCCCTTCGCGCCAGAGCGCTCTCTTTTTGGTCTGCGTCCAGGCTACCCGTTGCTCTTATCCAGATCCTTCTTTTTCAGCCGGAGGATTTCTCCGACGTAAGCAGCTATTTGCTTCTATATTTCGTCATCGCTCCCGATTGTTTCATAGAGTCGAAGTCGCTTTTCTGCGAAACGTACACAGTGGAACACAGTGTTTTCTGCATCATCTCTTTCGGCGTCATGATATATACAGCTAGCTTGTGTACTTTTTCCAATCCTTTGAGGATAGGCTTTAAAGTATCCATGACCAGTGAGCATTTGTGTCACAAAGTAGTCAACATCTCCCCCCTTTCTTGCTATCCATTGTTTAATGTCGGGTTATAGTCTCGCCGTCCATATTCCGGTGCTTTCGTTTGTCCATCTTTTTTGCCAGAGGTCGATTGTCTGCTGTTTATATTGTATAAGTGTCTGTCTGTTTGCCTGTCCGGATACTCGTAGCTCGTAGATTTATTTTCGTTCTCTTGCCAATAGATCAATGGGCGTCGCGCCTGCTAAGACCAGCGCAGCGGCTGCAGAGACCGTCCGATAAGCACTTATTATTCTCAGCGCTGATTTTCTTTGTACAGCGGCAAGTTGATTTACCCGTGTTTTTATATTCAGGGTGTTTGCCATATCTCACAGCATGATGCTATTGGTTGCTTCCATCAAGAGCTTTCTGCGGCATTGTAAAGGGCCGCCAACATTTGACATGAGTCTGCTGAGAGAGCGTGTGGCGGCAGCAGCCCTAGTTACTGCGTGAATTATCTGTGACTGGAAGGACAGCTTTGAATCCAGTCGTACTCCTAAATATTTAATGAACTTTTGTGTCCAGATCGAATTCCCTAGGAGGGTAAATTCTGTCTCTATAAGAATCTGCTTTCTCGTGACCAATAAAATTTTTGTTTTCCGCTGCTAGCTGTAGCCCATGGTCATCTAACCACCACTTAACTCTTGTCATAATCTGTGTTACCTTGCGTTGCGCATATATATTAGATTGCGCGCGTTGATCTGCGTAGCCGACGAGAAAGGTGTCATTCGGCATCTCTATTCATATGCATGCATATTCCAGAGATCAGGCCCTAGTATGGATCCTTGCGCCGCCCCCGCAGTTATCTGGAAAATCTTTTCGCCTGTCATGGTTTGGTAGACAAGCTTTCGGTCCTCTAAGTAGCTGCTTATTATCCGAAGCAGGTAACTTGGGATGCGAAATCGGGCTTTAAGTTCCTCAATCATAATTGACCACTTGACGCTGTTGAAGGCGTTCTTAACGTCTAGTGTGACCAGCACCACGATTGGCCTTGTGCGTTGCTACAAGAGCCTTAAGTACTTCCGTAGGGACATTGTAAGGGCCTGGTGCTTTCCCGCTTCTTAAACTTCTGGCCGCCGTAGTAAGCTCATTTTCGGTAAACAGCTCGAATAGGTCATCATATCCTTGCTCTGTATTACTAGTTCTAGTCGGATGAGACGGAAACAAAGCTTTTACAATATTCTCTAGTTTTCCATCCTCCATGATGGGAGTTGTGTTGTTGGTCCTAAGCTTTTTCATAACAATTTTATACCCAAGACCCCACGGGTAGTTAATATCGTCGCAAAGGCCTTTCCACTTTTCCTGTTTACTATTACGTACGACTGCATTAAATTCTTTTTTTTGCTCTCCGACTTTGAGCGTCCTTTTCCGCGAAATTTCCCCGTCT
Organism: Scaptomyza polygonia; assembly: GCA_035044585.1. NCBI lineage: Eukaryota > Metazoa > Arthropoda > Insecta > Diptera > Drosophilidae > Scaptomyza > Scaptomyza polygonia. The sequence continues at coordinate 72,177 of JAWNNU010000318.1, forward strand.
TCTTGCTCTGGTTAGACGCCGCCTGCACCTTACACAGTTCTATCTTAGGGCGTCAATTTCTTGCGTCCACCAGTAAACTTCCTGTCCAGCTCTGTGCCTATTTCCCGATTTTGGCATTGATGCTTCACAGGCTCTTTTGATAGCGTTCATAGTGCGGTCAACTATGTCCTCTGTGGTCTCAGGACTTGAGCTTGGAGCGATCCATCTGTTAAATTCGTTAATGAAGGCGTCTATGTTTAGGCGTCGGACGTTCCATTTTTGCTGCCTAATCGAAGTTGGTGGTCTCTTTATTATGGAGATGGATTCCAATTCAAACGAGATTTACTGATGGTCGCTAGCGGTGTAAATATCTAAGACTTTCCAGTTCTGTATCTCTTCAGACCGTCTTTCAGAAACTAGAGTGATATCAGGAATTGTACCTTCACATCCGTCTCTACAAAAGGTTGGGGTTGTTCCTATGTAAGCTACTACAAGGCCAGTTCTAGCCGCCATTTCTACCACTCTTCGACCCCTGTTATCAGTTGATGGCATGCCCCATTCTTCCGCTCTTGAGTTAAAGTCGCCGGCTACGATACTTTTGCCTTGTAGCTGCACAACAATGTCTTCTATTCCATCCAATTTATGCTTAAAGGTTTGGATATTATCGCTTGGTGTTAGGTAGCAACTAAGTATGTTATAGTCGCCTACTCGAATGCTGACGTACCCATTGCCTTGTCTTGCCTCCTTATGCCGTGTTCAGCTTCTTTTTGGAATCCATATAGCGGCTGTTTTAGTGAGATCGTCAATCCAGATACCATCTTGCCTGTTTTTATATTGTTCACTTATTATTACCATGTCAGTTTGATGTTCTCGAACTATTTGTGACAGGAGAGAGTCTGCTGTTCGACTTCTGTGTAGATTAGCTTGAATGATCTTCACATTTTGGCTTGCCTGGTACTGGCTATGCAGTTATGCGCGCCCAGGAAGTGACTGAGCTCTTTTTGATTTTCGTATGCACATACACAGCACCTTGGGGGCTTTATGCATTCTTTCATTTTATGTCCGGCTTCTCCACATTTAATGCATAGGTTTCTTCGATCCGGCCCCGTGCAGCTACTCTGGACGTGATTGTTACCGAAGCATCTGAAGCAGCGTTTAGTGCCTTCACAGCGGTTTACTCGGCATCGGGTCCATCCGATTTTATTTCTCGGTTCCTGAAGCACTTTTTCTGCGTATTCTGCTGGGAGTATGACGAAAGCTCGTCTTTGTTCCTGCTCATTCGTATTTGTCAGTCGTACCCGTATTTCATCGATTGATCCGTTTGTTGCGGCTGATATTGCAAGCTTGACCTCCAATTCTTCTGTATAACTGTCCAGATCCCGGATCTCTATGTTTACGGATGGTCTCAGATTTTTTGCTGTGGCTGTCTCTTTAAGTAGGTCCTGAATGCCATTGCAAACCTTTTGAGTTTGGCTTCCTCTAGTAAATTCCAGCAGCATATCTCCCGTTCTAGTTTTTCTAATGGCACGTATTGAACTCTCGCCGTCGTCAGCTATTACGTTTTTACGTAGGTTGCCAAGCACTTCTGCATAGGTTTTACCTTCAGCTGGTTTAATTAGAACAGCATCGGGTCGGATTCGCGTCCTTTGCTTGACATCGGCTCGTGTCTATGTTCTGGTGAGCTCTTTGTTGTTTTCCACGTTTTTACTATTCGCATCTCTTGCAGCTTCAGCTTTCTTGTTTTTTCGTTGTCTGTTCTTTTTCGAACCAACTATTTGGAAAACGTCTGGCTCCTTACTTCTTACCTTCTTTGCAGATGCTGGCACGACTGGGCTGGTAGCGAGCCTCTTTGGGATAGGGGTCCTTGGAGTGTTGTTCTTCTCTCTTTCTGCCTTTGCCGCCGCTTTTCTATGAGCTTCGTCTGATCTTACCTTTTCAGCTGCTTTCCAACTTCTCCTGTGGCTGTCAAGCACGTCAATAAGCTCGCAGAGCTCTGACACTCCATCTGTGACATCCATGCTAATGTTCTTTTGCTTGCTAATTGCATGCTTCATCTTGCGGAGTACACTCTTGCATTGTGTCACTGTTTCCTCTTCAAGTGCTTATTTTATATATCAGCTCCTGTCGCGGCGAGCTGTTTGCTTAATTGCGTTTATGTGCAGGCTCAGGGTTGCATCTGGAGTTTCCACGCATTGTGCTCCTCTGTTGGGATCTGCTTTACTGTCAAATTCCACTTCTCTCTGTTGGTTGACCGAATGGGTTGGTAGCCTTGCCAAAGCGCTGGTTTCCTTATCTGGTGCTACTCCGATTGAAATTGGCGTTGTCTGGTTTGCGGTTTGTTTGACCACCTTCTCTGTATCCGTGGCCATCTGTGTCGGTGACCTCGTCTTCTTCTGGCTTCTGCCGAAAACTCCTGTCTCTTCCTCGCATTGGTTTTGTTTGTTTTGATTGTTCATGTAGTATGGGTCCAAATTTTAGGCCGCTATCTCCTCTCATGTGTACAGTCCTTCGTTTTGTCGCCATGGGTCCCTTTGCAAGCAGTGAGGTTCATGCGAGGGTTGACACAAGACTTTGTGAGTGCAAGTGTTCAGAGCCAGGACGAAAGCTAAGCAGGAGTCCTCTCAACTGCACATGTGCCATCAATTCAATGATGATGAGATTTGAACGTACCTAAAGACTCGCCTGGTTTTAAAAGGACGGAGACAACTGCAGCATTAGCCCAGCAGCCATTTTACCAGGGGTTCAGTCTGGGTGCTAAAGTACTGGAATGCCTTAGTCATCGGCGACGGATCTTCTTTTATGTCTACCGAATCGGAGAAAGACCTGAAAAGTAGCCGCCCACAATGGGTCAGACGCTAACTAGGATGCCGCCCGATACGGATGCAGTCGCGTCCTGGATTTTCTCTGCCAGCCTTCTTCTCAGATATGGCTGAACTGCAGAGCGCCTTCTCACCTTAGCCAGCTCTTTTTGTCTGGTAGCAAAAAAAAAAAAAAGGTGTTTCCGGAGTCGCCACGTGGAGGCGGTGAGATGCTTGGAGTTTGTCAGATAAGGATCACGCTGGGTTTTATGTAGATAAAACCGGTCAGTCGCTTTGCCATACCGACAGAACTCCGACTCCTTTAAATATACATATGTATATAAATTTAAATACATAATTCTTTATACTGCACATTTATATGTTTACACATCTACCTTGAGTACAAAAACTTCACAATTTTTTTTTGGACACAGCATCAGCTAGAATGTATTCCGTCATTCTTGTACGTCTTGCTGGGCGAGCTTTAGTTCGTCCACTTGGTTTCCAGCAAGACGCTTCCGTTTTTCCCGATATCGGTAATTCGACTAAGATCTTCGAAATCGTCTTTCTTGATTAGCAGCAACTGAATCAATGTAATCATCGTTAATTTGGTTTATTAACCTGCAATTTAGTGCACTGTTGCTTAAATTATTAATTTTAATATAAAATAAACCATATTTACCTTCTATTTCGCGTATTTGCATTATATTGGTTTGTCGGTGTTTAGGGGTATATATATTTAAGTCACAACAGAAACACATGAGACACAATAATAAATGCAATAAAATATGCTAATTAAATACAACATAAATATGTCAATAAATATCTAAATTCATTAGGTCAGTACATAAAATAGGTCAACTTAAAACAGCACAGTAAGTCAAATTGTCTTATTAACGGAACTTGCTGGTATTTTTATATATTTATTGTTATATTTATGTTAGAGCAATTGTGTTTTCTGCATATATGTAGGTGAGTGGATTTTTCCTGTGATATTTTTGTCCCAGTGATATTGCACCAATCGTGAATTTTAGAGAATGGATTATTTATTTGGATGTTATAACCGTTGTTTTGTTTGAAAAAGAGGCAAAGGTTGTCTACGTTCATAGTGTGTTTGAAAAATTTTTTTTGATTTAGCAAGTGATTTAATTTATTGAAGGCGATGAGAAAAAGCGTGACTGAAAGTGGGGAGCCTTGTGGGATGCCGTTTTTTAAGTTTTTTTCATTGTTATTTACTTTAACTCGTATTCTACGGTTGTTTAGGTAGCTTCGAATGTAATTAATGATTCTTTGGCCGAATTTCCAATCACATAGTTGCTGTATGGTACAATGAGCACCCACCCTGTCAAAAGCTTTTTCCATATCGATTGAGAGTACCGATATGTGGTTTTTTGTGGCTAAATTGTTACATATAAAGTTATCTAATATAAGTAAGGGATTCATGGTCGACGTGTTTTATCTGTATTTATATTGGTTAGGACATATGACGTTCTCTTGGTTAAGCATCCACATAATTCTTTTTGATATGATTTTCTCTAGTATTTTGGAAGTGCAAGGGAGCAGGGATATTGTGCGATAACTGTTAAGTTAGTGTTTTGCTTTGTTAAGTGGTATTATTGTTGATATTTTCCATTGATATTTCTGGTGTCTAGTATTGTATTATACAGGTCTTAGAGTTTGTTTCTTGCAGATGGTGGGAGCCTTTTTATTATTTGATAATTGATATTGTCTTGTACGGGTGTTGACCCTTTAAGAGTATCTTGACAGGATTGCAATTCTAAAAGTGCTATGGGTTTCAATGGTTTTAGCTCTGTTTCCTGAAGTATATGTGATTGATGTTTGGGCTATGTGTTGTTGTTTGTTATTAATGAAGGTGTTTGAGAAATGTGAGTCGTTTGAATAATTTGACCATGTTTTGCAAAATGCTTTGGCTATTTTTGTTGGGTCGCAGGTGTTTCCTGTTTCTGTTTGTATTGCATGAATGTGTGATTTTACTTATATTTGTATACGTATTGGGTAGTGGTCGCTCCCGTAGAGATCAACATATATAGCCCTGGTGGCTTTAAGGTTAAGTGGTGGTGAGCAAAACGCTAGGTCAACGTGTGTGAAGTTGTTATGGGTGGATTAATGTGTGTGGTCTCCTGTGTTTAGTTCAATTAGATTGCTGTTATGTACAAAATTTGCTATAATATTTTCTCTTGGATTGTTGGAGGGTGATCTCCGGAAAGAATGCTAGGCGTTAAAGTCTCCTAGCAATAGAACTTGCTTATTTAAACTGTTTATCTGGTTAAGAAGGTCTTGCTCTATGAACCTGTCCGTGGGAGAAAGGTAGGTGTTAATTATTATTACCGGTGTTTTGGTTTGTATTTCTGCACATGTTGCTAAGATGTTTGATTGGTGGTTAACTATTTTATGTTGTTTTTTTTTTTTTTGATATTAGAAGCGCTACTCCTCTGTTAGCTTTAGGAGCTAGCGAATTAATATGATTCCTATGATATAGTGAGAATTGGTTTGGTATGGGAATTTTTGAGTAAGGATCGGTTATATGGGTCCTTTGTAGGGCTTTAACATGAGGGTTTTTGTTTTTTATTAAGAGAGAGAGATTATGGTATTTGTTTTTAAAACCATTAATGTTCCATTGTAATATTTTTAAAGTCATTATTTTAGTGAGTGAGTTATGTTAATTCAATTTGCATTGGTTTTTGTATTTTTTTTTTATAATCTCTCTTCCTCTTGGTTCGTAGTTGATGTCTGTGTCTGTTTCTGAGTCGATTGAGATAGTCTTTTATGTGTGAGTTGAGTGTTTCGTTTTCTTGAGTGTTTGTTTTTTCGGTTTGCTTAAGCTATTTTCTAGTTTTGCTTTTGTATATTTTGTGTTTGATGCAGTTTTTTGGAGGTTGTTGGTAGCTATCTTTCCTCCAAATTTGGTAGTTCTTGCTGTAAGGGCGTGTGAAATAACTGGCTTTATCGATATTGAGTTATCGAATTATTCGATTTGCCGGCCCCTAGTTATCGTAAAACCCCATTCTTAACAATTTATCTTACACGGCCATATATAAAGACATTTGCAAAGTTGCGCACATACAGACACACAGACGGACAGACGGGCAGACATGGTTCATGAGCAATAATCCATCCATTAGTTCATGAGCAATAAGCGATTTTGTGAAACACTCATATTAGGTTTGGCTAGGTTAGAGACGTAGTGAGCAGTTTGGCATAAACACCCACTCACATAGGCTAAATATTGGCCCATTGTGATGCCGCGTTTTGGACATGGTCTACAGACAGCGTCTACCCAGACGCAGAGTGTGTCACACCGGCGTGTTCCCAGCCCGAGGCCTGAATAAAGGACTGGATATTTTTTGGTTTAGTGTCCGCCAGTGGAGAGAGGTCCGATAAGGACAAAGAACCAAGGTAGCTCTTTCTGTTTTTGAAGAGAGTTGGACAGTCGTAGAAGAGGTGGGCGACCGTTTCCTCCTTCTCCTCATCTAGCCAGCTTCTGCAGAAATCATTGAAATGTTTTAGAAGTCTCGCTGCGTTTGTCCCCACTAACCAGTGCCCAGTAATGGCCCTGATTACGGCAGCACAGCCTAGTCTTTTCAAGTGAACAAGGCGTGAGGACCACTTTTTACTGCGCGTTGGCCATGTTTGCCTGGCAGTCCTACCCGTGGTGGTGAAGAGTTGCCATCTCTTGTTTGCTTCAAGTTCAAAGTGCGATCGGACTCTAAGCTTGCAGCTGGCCATGGCTTTAACTATTCTTTCCTTGTCTGTGAGGAGAGGCATGGTAGTACCATGCCTTGCCAGCTCGTCTGCTTTGTCGTTGCCGTCGATGCCTTTGTGTCCGGGCACCCATATGAGGTGTATATTGAACTGCTCGGCCATCTCCTTCAGAGATTTGCGGCAGTTTGTGACAGATATCGAGTTAGATGATATCGCTTTGAGAGATTTGATAGCCGCCTGGCTATCAGAAAATATGAGATTCGGGCTGCAGAGCAATTTATTTCGGAGATGCAGGAGAGTGCCTCGTGTATTGCAGCGAATTTAGCTTAAAGCACACTGCAATGGTCAGGGAGGCTGAAAGATTTGTTAATGGATAGCTCATCGCAAAAGACGCAGCCCCCTACCCGGTCGTCTAGCTTTGAGCCATCAGTGTATATTTTAATTGAGTTTGTCGGCCCTGGCGTGACTGAGCACCAATCGTCCCTTGAGGGGGTTAGTTTATAGAATGAAGTTTTGGGGAATTCCTAAGGACGACAATAGTCCGTGTTTTTGGGAGCAAGTGGGTTTCCCGCAAGAACCTTGGAGTGTCCGTTAGTCTGTTCGGACCACTGCTTTGTTTTCCTCATGCGTAGGGCAGAGAGAGTTGCTAGTAACTTCCCCACTTGATCTATTGGCAGAAGATTAAGTATGTTATCAAGAGCTTCAGTTGGGGTCGTACTGAGGGCTCCTGTTGTGTTCAGTCCAGTGGCATGCTGTATCTCGCCAATCTTGTGGACTGTTTTCTTCTTTGATAGAGCTGGCCACCATACCGACACTCCGTAAAGTAGGATAGGCCTGACGATGGCTGTGTACAGCCAGTGGTGATGTGAGGCGCCGTTCCCCATTTTAACCCAATGGATTTCCTGCATGTAAATAGTGCGACTGAAGCCTTCTAAACTTGTTTCTCCGAGTTGAAGTTACAATTTAGTTTACTATCAAGATTGAGCCCTAGCTTTTTTGCTGATTTATTGCAGGCAAGTTCTACCCCATTCAGGGATGGCGGTCTGAGGGTGGCAATCTTATACCTCCTGGTGAAGAGGACTAATTCAGTTTTGGCTGGGTTCAGCCATAGTCCCTTTAATGTGGCCCATGAGGACAGTTTTTGAAAAGCAGTGGTCATGCATTCGTACAAGAATTGGGGATACTTGCACGAGAAGGCTATGGCAACGTCATCTGCGTAAGCGATCACTCAACAGCTCCCTCCCTCTATAGAGTGCATCAGGCTGTTTACCGCCACATTCCAAAGGAGAGGGGAGAGAACACCTCCTTGCGAGGTGCCTCTATTAACAGATCTGGATATGATCGAGAACCCCAGAGTGGCCCAGACTATCCTGCTCGTGAGCAGTTGATCAATCAGTCCCACAATGCGGTGTCCAACCCCCAGCCCTGAGAATGCTTCGGTGATCGCCCACGGTACGACGTTATTGAAAGCGCCCTCAATGTCTAGAAATGATATAAGGCAATATTCCTTGTGGTGGAGTTTTTTTTCTATTGTGGAGACAACAGCATGAAGTGCTGTCTCGGTAGATTTGCCTTATTGGTAGGCGTGTTGTGCTTGGGAGAAGTGATCGTGTCTGAGAAAATTTTCTGAAGCCAGTTTATGGCGATGTCCCCTGCATACTGCAGTTGGGCTGGGATAATTTCATCCGGCCCAGATGACTTGATAAGTGAGAAGCTACGAATAGCCCACGAGATGATATCTCTGGAGAATAAGTCGGTGGAAACGTGTTCCTGAAATTCTCTTTGGATAGGGGGTAGTGGTACTTCAACTGAGCATCCGGGAAAGTGGGCTGCCATTAAAAGTTCTAGTGACTCTAGACTGGCCGTTGTCCATGAGTCATGATGTTTTTTGAGGAAGCCTACGGTTGCTTGAGTACTTGAGAGAACCCTTCTGAGCCTTGCTGTTTCTGCAGTGTTCTCGATTTTGGAGCAAAAATTTTGCCATGTGGAGCGTTTAGCTTGTCTAAGATTCTTTTTGAAAGTGGATAAGCTGGCATTGTAGAGACTCGACTGAGCTCAATTAAAGAGCTTTAGCGAGGTTTTACGAAGCTCGCCTAATTGCGAGGACCACCATGGTGGTTTTGTTTTGCCTCTTGGTTTGCTCTGAGGGCATGTCATGTTTAGGGCAGACTTGCATGCCCCCGTGAGCTTGCTTGTGAGTAACTCGGTGTTATCGGGAGGAGGGTCCCGCTGGGGAGTGCTCTGGGATAAGTTTTTCGAGGCATTCTTTAAAATTGGTCCAGTTTGTACGCTTAACGTTTCTGCATCATTTGGGTCTGGTTATATCAAGACAGAACTCTTTGTCGATATACCTATGGTCGGAGAAGGAGTGCTCTACTAGTACCCTCCATTTTGTTAGTCGTTGATAGAGGGAGGTTGTGGCTAGCGTCATGTCTAAGACCTCTTCCCTATTCTTTATAATAAATGTCGGGCCGTTACCTATATTACAAGTTTTTAGGTCTGTAGTGAGGATATAATTAAAAAGTAACTCACCTCGTTCATTTATATCCGAGCTGCCCCACTTATGGTGGTGAGCGTTGGCGTCGTAGCATTTGATGAGCTCTATGTGAGTTATATCGCTGTCAGCGATTAACGCCTGTTGCATGTCCTGTGGATAGTGCCTTTGGTGGTCGTGGGCCGTGTAGGTAGAGCTGAGTCTGACCTGTTCAGACTTCAACTCAAGGCATACAGCCGTGTTGTCACCATCAATGAAATTCGGAAGAAGAAAAATCTCTAGTTGTTTTCTTGCTCGGATGTAGGTGCGGAATTTATCTTCGCTGCGGGCTACAAGAAGCTTATAGTCCTTAGTCCCCAGTCCAGAAACCTTGCCATCACAAGCTCAAGGTTCCTTGAGCCTGCAGCCGCTCTACAGTGGTGGAGGTTGATCTTGAGGAGTGTCTGTGACATCTTTCGTTTTCAACTCCACCACTGTGATATCAGCATCTTCGTCAGTGTCCTCCTCAAGGCTGATCATTTTGGCCGCGTCAGCAAATTTGCATACTTCCAATAGCTGACCGGTCTGGCTATTGCCAATCATGAGTTACCAGGTCTGGGTTACTCACCTGAAAGAGTTTGAGAATTCTCTCGGGCTCCTCTGGCTTACCAGAAACCCAAACTCTCGCACAAGGTCGACTTGGCACGTCTTTCCAGTCGACCGCCTCCAGCTTAGCCCCGGGGTACACTTCTCCCAACACGGCCACCGCTATGTCGTCTCCGCTTTTATATTGCCCTGATGCCAACCAGCATCGGAGCAACGAGGAGGCGGATCGCAATTTCGCTCCATGAGGTCGAACACCTAATCCTGTAGCTCGTTTTCTAGAGCCCCCCACTTTTTCCGCGGGATATGGCCCTCCTTGTGGGCCCTGTCGAGGACCCCAATGAGAATCTTCTCCCTAGCGGCTTAAGCGAAGGACCGAGTGGTGTTCCAAACTTATGTTGCAACCTCCGAGCTCCAGGAGCCGTTCCAGGTCGGCGTCCGGGGTGTGAGGATGAATGGCTTGATCGTCCTGCACCTGTGCCGCTTGCGGCGTTGCGAGCACCTGCTGGCGTACCAGGTGTCGAGGAAGAGGTGCAAGCACCTGTAGAGGGATTGGGTGCAAGCACCTGTAGAGGGATTGGTGTTTCCCATGGGCTTTTGAGTGTCCCGGACACTGGGTTTGTTGTTTTTTTCAGATTCATAATTTTGGTCCCATGACTAGACGGGAGTGGAAAGTCACCCGCGGCATAGCTCGTGTACCGTGGGAAGCCTAGTTAAAGGAGGTCGGCAGGTATCCAGAGTTCGCAAAGTAACGACTGAGCTCCCCCTCAGCCACGAGTCCCTCGGCACGATGCTGTTCCACCTTGGACTGGGGTAATTTTAAAGAGCTTTCTTCTCTCGCCCGAATACCATTAGTCAGCACCCTTGGCAGAAACCTGACCTTACCAAAGGCCTGCTTCCAGCCGCCCTCTTGTGGAGAGTGTAGTCGCACTACCAGTTGTGAGCCTAAAGGACAGCATGTACCGCCCGGGTGCGCTTTCATAATGGCGATATGAGTGCGTTCCCCGCAGCGCGTGTTATTGGGCGTGACTTCAAAACTTTGATGCAGTTATTTGGGGGTCGTTACCAATTTTCCTACATCTGGTGACTCTTACTCAAGCACTGTGGAAGATGCAGGCATTCCCGTTTTAAGCGAAGCGTTGGGGCGGTTGGAGACGGCTAGGGCAGTAAGAATGGGCGTGGCATCCAAAGTTTTTATGAATATTTGGATATCGCCATCACCTATCCTGGCACTAAATTGAAGAAGGTATAGTCATTTTTGATTTAAAACTACGAGGGGCTGGGGGTTGGAATGGGTGGGCGTGGATCCAGTTTTTGATGGAGTGGGGTTTGTAAGTAGCTATCTTCTCACTAAATTTGGTAGTTTTAGCTGTAAGTTCTTGCGAAATAGGTGGATTTATCGATTTTGAGTTATCAAACTTATCGATTAGCCAGCCACCGAATCATCGTAGAACCCCAATCTTGATAAAAACACAACAGATTCAACTATGGTATTTTAAGCAAGATATGAACATTGAAGAGCTTAAATTTAAATATCTAGTAAATATGGCATCGATTGTCGTGCCGCTTTTAGTTGTAGCTTCATTTCTTTTATTATTAATTTTTAATGTATCTGGTAGAAATTCTACAAACAGATTTGCGGATTGATGTGCAAAATTTATATTGATATCTCCATTTAAAACAAGTATAAACGTTATAGTCGGACGCAACCGACTGCGTTATACTCGTTACAAGTAACAAACAGATGAAAAGAGACCTGATTGCATTGAGGTGCGGATGCAACAGGGTGTACGCTGCTTTAAAGATTGTGTGAAGCAGATGGGGATGCCAAACAGCTATCTTCCTTCCGAATTTTATGACTCTAGCTCAAAGTTTGCAAAAGGTATGGAAAGGGGGGCTTGGGCAGCATGGGGGTGTGGCATCCAAAACTTTTTATTCAAAGCTCTAAAACTAAGTGGCAGTTTTTTGGGGGTCATATACTGTTATCTTCCTACCAAGTTTGGGGACTCTAGCTCAAACACTATGGAAGATACACGCGTTCTCGTTTAAAGCGAAGCGTTGTGGTGGTTGAGGGCTGATAGTGCAGTATGGATGGGCGTAGCATCCAAAGTTTGTATGCATTTTTTTGGAGGTCGTCATCACCTATCTTGTCACTAAATTTGGTGGCTTGAGCTCAACAACAGCAGAAGATATAAGCGTTTCTGTTTTGAAACCGTGAGGGGGCTGTGGGCGGAATGAGTGTGGCTTCAAAATTTTAGATGCTGTTTTTTGGGGGTTATTAGTAGATATCTTCTCCAAAATTTTGGTATTTCTAGCTGTAAGGGCGTGCGAAATAGATGGATTAATCGATATTGGGTTATCGAGCTTCTTGATTTGCCAGCCCCCTAGTTATCGTAGAAATCCAATCTTGACACTTTAATTTACTATGCCATAGACAAAGATATTTGCAAAGTTTCAAGTTACTAACTTGAAGGGTGTGGAAAAAAGTTACGAACATACGGACGGACGGACATACACCACGGCGGACATTGCACAAACCCAATATACTCTTTACCTTCGGTATCGAGTATAAAAATGGTAGTGTTTAGTTTCAAGTTTTTTTTAGTTGCTAAGCTGCAGCATCAGTAAATGGCAACAAATGAATGTGAGTGATGTCAATGATTGTATTGATGCGAACATACGGACGGACGGACAGACACCATGGCGGACATTGCACAAACCCAATATACTCTTTACCTTCGGTATCGATATAAAAATGGTAGTGTTTAGTTTCAAGTTTTTTTTAGTTGCTAAGCTGCAGCATCAGTAAATGGCAACAAATGAATGTGGGTGATGTCAATGATTGTATTGATGTTTGTATTAGGTGAAATGTACATGGTAATGATAACAAATTCTTGTCCCTGTGAAGTTGATGCATCTGATGCACGGTGCCACAGAATACCGAATGATTTCATTTTGTTAGTGTGGGCAACAACCTTATTAGACTTGGCTGCTAAGGGTGTCACCTTGACAGACTAAATAAGCCAAGTGTTTGTTTAGCAAATTTTTCATTTTAACGTTTTATAATAAGTGATTAGCAGCTGTAAAGTAGTTATATAGCCGGGGTGCAGATCTCAGTCTGTCCACGGTTCACGTCACAAGATATTTGTATTTAATATCAGGGACGCTCGCGAAATGGAGGTAAATGTCGCGATGTTCGTTATGCAGCGCGGAAAGCAAGTGCCTCGACGGCTTAGAAGGAAACGAGGTCGACTAAACTTTCTGATCGCGCAGCGGCGCTTTCGTTAGCAGTTTTATTTGATACATTTATAGTCTACGCCTTTCTTATTTCTAATAACCTCAAACGAAACGCACGCGGGTTTGGGGTCATTTCATCTTCCTTTTATTCTTCAAATCTTGCTCGATACTTATACTTTAGTCGTTCTCTAATCTAATTAGTAACTATCCTCTTTCCATTTTGTATTACTCCGCGATCGCGTCTGCTCAGTTGCGTGTTCTCATACTAACTCCTTCGCCGATCTCGCACTTGAGGTCAGCGCGCTTTTTTGTCTGCCCTTGCACGCGACAATTGGGTCGCGTGTTGCGAGCGTGCCCTCGCTCTTTTGTCGCCGGCTTCGCTGCCCGGCCCTCTTGCTGCGCTGCGTTCTAATGCCTTGCCGAACCTCTGCTCGCTCTCGCGTCTGTCTTACATTAATTTATACATACATATCGAAAGTAATAGTAATGATTCGTACATAGTTCAGTAACAAGTGTGTAAATACTAATTCATAAGTAAGTTTGTATTTCAGCTTAAGTATGTAAGTAATGATAAGTAATAAGTATTTAAGTAATAATTCATATTTCAGCGTGAGTATGTAAGTAATGATAAGTAATAAGAATCTATATAATATCTTTGTTAATAACTCAATGTGTGGGAGGCTCGCGCCGGGCCTACCTCACACCCCCCCCCCCCACCGCCCCCCCCCCCACCTTTCGTCGTGATCGCGACCCTGCCATCCGGGTGTTTGGTCACGGAATAGACCACTTCGCCTACCGTCACCCTGAGTCGGTCCCGCGATGTCCGTCTTCTCCGGGGACGCAGCTCCCGTATAATCTCCTCGACCACCTGTTGGGCTACGATGCTTCTGTCTGGGTGGCATGTCCAGTTCTCCGGTACTTCGGGTGGTGCTCCTGCATTCTCATCGACATCGTTGGGGCTCGTTTCTTCCTTCGCTTTTATAAATGTTGTTGTTGTGACGACCGTTTGCATCACGTGGACACCTCCCACCGTGTTTGTTACCGTGTCTTCGTGCACGTATTTTGTAATGGCTGGTCCGTTTGCGCCCCAAGCCTCTTCCACCTTCTTTAATTTTTTCGCCAGTGGGTGCCTTCTTCAAACTTCAAGACTGTTTCCTTGTTCATTTCTACTGTTGAGAGAAACGTAATTGTTGGTTATTACGAAATTATATTTGAAATTCTAGATGTTTGTTTTTGAAAAGTTTTGGGTTAGTATAGGAGGTTTGCTGGTTTATTTTTTTTTTTTTTTTGTTGTTGTTGTTGTTAATGTTGTGATTATGCTTGGCGATTTGTGCTTTTCGGAAGTTGGTGTGTCCTTAACAAGACAAGTTCGTTGATCGTCGGTCTCCATTCCGTTCGTCTCAGGTTGTAATTTCTACCTTGATCCTTTGAAGCTCGCTGCTGGTTGCTTCGCGCTATGTCGAAAACCTCCTTTAGCCTGTTTGCCTTTTGTTCTGGCGTTTGCGATGTGCTTTCTGTACCTGGCGTTTTCTCTTCGTACAATGTTGCTGGCAAACGAGGTTCCCTTCCCTGCATCAAGAATGCTGGGGAAAATCCTGTTGAATTCGCGATGCTCGAGTTGACGGCTAACGATATTTCGGGTATCAACTGGTCCCACGAACTTTGACTCCCGGAAATATACTGCGCGATCATCGTCTTTACCGTCCTGTTGGTTCTCTCTGTTGGGTTCTCCTGAGGGCAGTATGGGGTGGTGTGTTCCATCTCTACGCCTAGGGAGTTCAAATACGCTTTGAAGACTTGACTTGTGAACTGCACTCCGTTGTCGCAAACGAACCTCTTTGGCACTCCGAACCGGCATAAGATACGTTCTCGAAAAGCCTTCTGCAACTTGGCCGCTGTTGCTCGTCTCATGGGAACCAATTCTACCCACTTTGTAAAAGCGTCATGAAACACCAACAACATTGTGTTACCTTGTTTCGATCGTGGTAGGGGTCCTACGAAGTCCACGCACAGTATTGCCATTGGCTCCGCCACCTGGCGGGTTAGCATGTGTCCGGCTGGCTTTTTTTGTTCGGTCTTGAACAATTGGCATTTTTCGCAACATTTGACATACCTCGCTGCATCTCTGAACATCTCAGGCCAGTAGTACCGTTGGGACAGCCTCATGATCGTCTTGCGAAATCCTTAATGCCCGGCCGCCGGCGCGTCGTGGCATTCCAGGAGTACTCTCTTCCTTTGTTCCTCGCTTACACAGAGTTTCCACGGGATGTTGTCTTCGTCATCCGCGCGGTGACCCAGGTGTCGGTATAGCTGTCCGTTTTCTTCCATGTAGTCTGTGTACTTCGATGGTTCCTTGGCTACCTTTTCCAGCATCTTTGGAATCCAGCCTCCGGGGAACTGTTGAACAACGGCTTGCTGGAGCTGCTCCAGCGGGTCTCGCGACAAAGTGTCTGCCACCACGCTGAGCTTGCCTTTCCTGTATTTGACGTCAAACTGGTATTGCTGTAGCTCTAAAGCCCAGCGCGCTATCCTTCCTGTGGGGCTCTCAATCGAATCCAACCATTTTAATGCCAAGTGGTCTGTGATCACCTCAAATCGGTATCCTTCCAGGTAGCATTTGAGTTTCCTGATTGCCGACACGATCGCCAAGCACTCCTTTTCTGTGGCCGAATAGTTCGACTCAGCCTTTGACAGTTTCCGATGCCCTAGGTATACTAGCTTCTTCTGGGAAAACGAACTTTTTTTTGATTAAGTTTGAGGTTGGCCTCTCTCAGCCGTCGGAATACTTCTCTCAGGCCCGCTATGTGCAGCTCTTTTGTTGCGCTGATTACTATTATGTCGTCTAAGTAGGCGAACGCATGCGGTTCCATCTCCGGGCCTATCACCGTGTCTAATGCTCTCTGAAAGGTCACACCGGCCGAATGCAAACCGAATGGCATGACTCGCCATTGAAACAGTCCTCGACCTAGCACTGTGAATGCAGTGTACTCCCTGCTGCTTGCTGCCATCGGGATTTGCCAATACCCGTGCTTCAAGTCCAGCGTCGAGATGTAACGTGCGTGCCTCAACTTTTCCAGTATATGATTTATCCTGGGTACAGGGTATGCAATCGGTATAGAGTGCGCGTTGAGCTGTCTATAATCCATGCACATCCTCCATTCGTTCGTCTTCTTGCGGACGAGCACTATGGGCGCGCTGTGTGGGCTGCGTGACGGCTCGATTGCCCCCGCCTCTATCAATTCGTTAACCCGCTGGTCGATCACGCGTTGCATCGCCGGATTTTTGGGGTAGTACCTCTGCTTGACCGGCTTGTCATCCCTCATGATGATCCGATGCTCGGCTACGTTGGATACGCCCTTCAATCCCTCGAAGAGTTGCAACTCCGTCCTTAAAAACTCCTGCGTGGCTGGTTCCAAGTCCGCTGGCCACACCGATTCCTGCGCAGCGTCTTCTTCCGATGACGATCCTGCTTTGGGGTCTCCTCCTTGCGGCGCCTCGTCTCCTGCACTTTTCACCTTACCTAGCGATGGCTCCTTGACGACTGTAACTGCGTCTCGGCCGGCCCCTTGCTTGGCTAGCGTGGTATCCTTGCTGTGATGCGTCCCCAGGACAGTCTCTTGCTTCTTGCCTCCGGTGCCGCGTCTCTCTTGCTCCTTCTATTTCTCCTCCTCTGGCCTTGACTCGGCTCTTTCGATCGCCTCAGCTGGCGCATGGGCGCACTTCAGAATTAGCATAGCCTCACTGCACTGCATAGTCGTCCCCATCTTGCATAGAAAATCCATCCCCAGGATAAGACTGTCTAACATGGATGGCATTACGAGCATGTCCATTGTCACCTCTTTGCTGATTAGCTTGACTTTGGTTCTTAACAACTTACTAATTGCCACCTTCGATCCGTCTGCTAAGTGAGTATTCGCGGTCGCTGCGAATACTTCCCCCTTTGCCTTTATCTCCTCAAAAAAACTTTGCCTCACGAAGCTTCGTGATGCCCCTGTGTCAACCGTCGCCTTCGCCACGCGGTCCCCGACCTTCACCATGGCGACTATGCGACTATTCTCGACTCTGAGAGGATATTCTAATTCCGGGACTGACTCGCGCCAACGCCCATCCGATCCCGATCCCGATCCGGATGACGCGGCTGCCCATTTCCCGCTTTCCTACCGCAACATGCCAAATCGCTCACGCCTTGAGCACCACACTGTCTACAGAATAACACCATGGGATTTGGGCATTCTCTGGCAAAGTGTCCCCCTTGCGAGCAGTTAAAGCACACGCGACTCACTACTGCCGACCTAATCTGTTCATGCCCCATCATGCTGTTCGAAATTTCGTCACGCCTGGTGACGGGATGACTACCAGTCTCATTTCGCGCTAACGGTACCTGTGCTGGCGGGCTCCTAAACGCATTAGTCGACCCGGGATGTTTTCAAACTCCGAGGCTATCTGTGTTAGCTGAGACAAGTCTGTAAAATCACTCCGTCGAATATATAGGCGATACTCCCGAGAAAGATTCTCATACACTCTTTTCAGCTCCTGCTCAGGAGTATAACTGGCGTGCCGCATTAATCTCTTCAGGTTGACTAAATATTCTTTATACCCTTCCCCTACGCGTTGTCGGCATGCCCTGATTTCGTCCTTTAGCCTGTCAAAGTATTGGGGAGGCAGAAAGAATCCTAAAAATTCCCTTTTGAACGTTCCCCACGTCACGTCCCTTAATCCGCTCGTTGAGAACCAACTACCCGCCATGCTTGTCAAAGCCTCGCTCATCGCTCTCGGTATGCGATTCAGATCTACATCGTACGTTTGGGCGCGTTCTTCCAATGTTTCTATGAACGCAAGTGGGGCAGAATAACCGTCAAACTTAACACTCCATTTCCTAACCTGATCAGGGACGACCATGTAATGCCGGTGACTGTTAGCGAACTCGTACATTTGCCTGTAATCCGCCTGGCTCTCCTGGGTACTAGTCACGGGCGGTCCTACGGGCGGCACTACATGTATGTACCTCCGCTCCCATTCGCCCAACCGGTTCCAGGTTGACGAGCTATGGCCCCCAACTTTATTGTATCACATTCCCGTTTTCGCAACTCTTCTACCCTGCCGGCGCTTTCTATGCTGAGCTCATGAGCGATTTGTTCCAGATCCTCCTTGCGGCAGTAGTACACCCATCCTAGACCCACGCCCGGGTTGTCGCATCCTTCTTCTTCTAAACTCTTGTTAAGCTCCATGGTCGCTGCTCGTGATTTTTTTTTTTTGTCGATTTGTACGTTTTTATTTTAATTGTATTTAATTAAAATTTTATTTCATTTATTTAAATTTAATTTAATTTTTAATTAAATTTTGTTTAATTTATTTAAAATTTCTTCAATTTTATTTAAATTTTGTTTTTTCCCCTCTTTTTTTAATTATGTTTATTTTTATTTAAATTTCGTTCATTTAAATCTTATTTAATTTATTAAATTGTATTTAATTTATTTAAATTTAATTTCATTTATTTAAATTTTATTTAATTTAATTAAATTTTATTTAATTTTATTTAAATTTTTGTTTATTTAAATTTTTTTCCACTCTCGTCCCACTGTATCGCAATCAGCTACCACGCAAAAACGAATTCCACTTTTCGGGTGTTGGAGTGTCAGCGCTCGCGCTGCTCTGCTGTGATGACTCTGTTCCCCGCGGTTTAGCCATTTTACCGCTGAACATTCACGCCTGTCGTAACGCTAATCCCGTTCGTTTAGTTGTTACGTTTTCTTTCACCGTCAACTTCGCTGCACGTGCACTCTAAGCGTAGACCGATTCGTCGATTAACACTTACAAAAAAAATTATTTTTCGCGACAACTGTACGTTTGGGAGATTTTCGTCAGCGCCAAATGGCCATCTGGCCCATTTTATTACCCTCGCCGTTACTTTCAGTTTTTTTTTTTTTTTGACCGGGTATTCCCGTCTGTCACGATTCACTTTTAGTTGCACGTTTGGGGTTTTTGCTCCCAACTTGCACTACACCTCTTTCACGTTAGGTCCCTGCTCGGGCGCCACTTGTAAAGTAGTTATATAGCCGGGGTACAGATCTCAGTGTGTCCACGGTTCACGTCACAAGATATTTGTATTTAAAATCAGGGACGCTCGCGAAATGGAGGTAAATGTCGCGACGTTCGTTAGGCAGCGCGGAAAGCGAGTGCCTCGACGGCTAAGGGGGATACGAGGTCGACTAAACTTTCTGATCGCGCAGCGGCGCTTTCGTTAGCAGTTTTATTTGATACATTTATAGTCTACGCCTTTCTTATTTCTAATAACCTCAAACGAAACGCACGAGGGTTCGGGGTCATTTCACTTTCCTTTTATTCTTCAAATCTTGCTCGATACTTATACTTTAGTCGTTCTCTAATCTAATTAGTAACTATCCTCTTTCCATTTTGTATTACTCCGCGATCGCGTCTGCTCAGTTGCGTGTTCTCATACTTACTCCTTCGCCGGTCTCGCACTTGAGGTCAGCGCGCTTCTTTGTCTGCCCTTGCACGCGACAATTGGGTCGCGTGTTGCGAGCGTGCCCCCGCTCTTTTGTCGCCGGCTTCGCTGCCCGGCCCTCTTGCTGCGCTGCGTTCTAATGCCTTGCCGAACCTCTGCTCGCTCTCGCGTCTGTCTTACATTAATTTATACATACATATCGAAAGTAATAGCAATGATTCGTACATAGTTCAGTAACAAGTGTGTAAATACTAATTCATAAGTAAGTTTGTATTTCAGCTTAAGTATGTAAGTAATGATAAGTAATAAGTATTTAAGTAATAATTCATACTTCAGCGTGAGTATATAAGTAATGATAAGTAATAAATATCTATATAATATCTTTGTTAATAACTCAATTTGTGGAAGGCTCGCGCCGGGCCTACCCCACACAGCAATCAGCTGTTCAATTATCATCACCAAATTGATTAAACTTAAATAGCTCAAAAAAGCCATTGGCGATCGAAGAGCTCCGGGAACAGAAAATAGAATAGGGACCATGCAGCAAAGGTTTCTCAGACGTGCATCTGATCTGTTTTCGCAATCTGAAGTTACGGAAGTGGTTTGTTATCAGATTTCAGGGGTTTGCGACGTTTTCTTTCCGCTCAAAACAAGTGAGCCTTTTGGTCTGTGGCACCGTGAAATGAATTTTCTGTGAAACTCGGGCGGAAGCGTTTTCTGTGGCAGCCCTGTATATTACTAACTCCTTGAGAAAATATGTCAATAAAGGGTGTTACCGAAGTATTTGAATGGCAATTGTTTTTAAAAACAACAACACCACCTGTTTTGACGTTTTCAAGTTTAAGTTTAATGTTGCATTTAATGTTGGGTATTACCTGCGGTAATAGCGATATTCGTTTTTGATAAAAGATGGAAATGACATTTTGCGCATATGTTGTCATTAAGATCCTGAACATGACTTTGTAGTCTCTGACAATTTAAAGAAAAGAATGAAAAAGATGATCTCTATGCTATTTTTTATTTATTTATTTATTGTCAGCTATGAGCAGCTGACCTGAAATTAAAGTTAATAAATAATAATTACTGTAAAAATAATTAAATTGAAAGTAAAATTTAAAAATATATTTAAATCTAAAATTGAGTTAAGGTAAAAAATAAAAAAGTTTACGTTAAAGCTCTGGGAAATTCAACAAGAAAATTAGTGGCCCAACATTTCTTGCATGGATTGGAAAAAGCCCAGAAAACCCCAATCAGACCAGCGGTAGATAAGTGATTAGTGGTTACGATTAGATAAAGAAAAAAGGATCGATCGTTTAAGTTCTTGAGTTGAGGTATCCACAAGACACGAGCATAAAACATGTTATAGTCAGAAGATATCAAATGGTTCATTAATTAAATAGTTACTTGAGCAACGATCGAGGCTAAGAGGTAAACAGTTACGGGTCAATCTAATTGGAACGTTTAATTTTATTCGACTTAATAGAACTGATGAGTCGATTTCACCATTAAGTAGGTTAGTAATGAAAACTACACCATGCATAATTCTACGGTTCAAAAGGGAAGGAAGATTAATTAAAAGAAGTCTACTTGAATAGGGGGGTAGGTCTATTCCAGGAACCCAGTTAAAACATCTAAGCGCAAACAGATGAAATTTCCTCTGTACAGATTCAATTCTATCCTGATGAATCTCGTATTGCGGGGACCACACACAAGATCCATACTCCAGGATGAGGCGTATTAGAGATGTATATAGCGTTTTAGTTGTGTAGGGATCATGAAACTCTTTTGACTACCGCTTGATGAAGCCAAGAACATTTATGACCTTATTGACCATCGACGATATGTGAGAATCAAATTTTAATTTGCTATCAAGAGTGATGCTTAAATCTTTAATTTCAAAAACGCGGACAAGTGGTAAAGCATCAAGCAAGTAGTGAGCAGTATATAGTAAGTTACATAGAGAATCATCATTATAGGTGAAACATAGCTTTACATCATCAGCAAACATATAAACACAAGAGTTAGTAATAACAGCAGGAAAATCGTTAATAAAGTGATTTAATAGTAATGGTCCCAGGTGACTCCCCTGAGGTACACCAGAGGTAACACAAATTGATTTGGATACAGAAGATCTAAAAACAACTTTTTGTGTTCGGCCATACAAGTACTCCGAAAGCCACGACAAGAGTTTTGCTAGAACTCCAATAATATTTTATTTATGAAGCAACATAGAATGACTAATAGAATCAAATGCCTTGCTAAAATCTGTATAAACAACGTCAGTTTGCATTTTGGTCTGAAACCCTTTGATCACAAGTGAGGTAAACTTAAGAAGGTTGGTGGTAGTAGATCTTCGCCAAACAAAACCGGGTTGGTAAGGGGATAAACGTGAACTACATAAGTGCTGCAATTGAGAGCATATAATTTTTTCAAAGATTTTCGGAATGTGAGACAACTTGGATATACCCTTATAGTTTAGTTTTTATAGAATTTTTATGAAGTGGAATAATAAAAGATTCCTTCCATATACCAGGAAACACAGCTGAGTCAACCGACAAGTTAAATAATTTGTGTAAGGGTTTACAAAGTGAATTCGCTCAGTATCTAAGAATACAACCTGGCACACCATCTGGACCAGGCAAGAAGCCGGGTTTGATAGAGTTAAGGCCACTTAGCAGCGTACACTCAGTGAACACTGGGACATATATGCAGTTTGACGTTTGAACTTGAAAATGTTACGAATTATTGCAACTGTATAAACTCGATGAGTATACTGATTGAAAATACTCAGCAAAGATCAGCCACTGCTTGATCGGAATTTGCTTTTGTATTATCAAGGTAAAGCGAGGATGGCAAGCATGAAGATTAACGTTTTGAGTTAACAAATTTATAAAACTGTTTGGGATCACGGGAAAAGTTTGATCTGCAACGATTGAGATAATTGTCATAACAACTAGAAGCAACGTTGCAGTCGGACGCAACCGACTGCGGTATACTCGATACCAGTAATAAAACCGAAAATGGTGTAAGCTGCCTCAAAGATTGTCTGGTGCAGATGGGATGCCAAAAAACTATATTCCTTCCAAATTTGGTGACTCTAGCTAAAAGTTCTTTAAAGGTTCGGAAAGGGGGTCTGGGGGCGCTATGCTGGCGTGGCATCCAAATTCTTGCTCATACTATGTGTATCATGTCAATTGCTATCCTCATACCAAATTTGATGACTCTAGCTCAAAGTAAGTAAAATATTTTGGAAGGGTGACTGGGGTTGAAATTGGTGGGGGGCGGCATACAAGTTTTTTGGTTTTCTTCATCATCAATATTGACACCAAATTTGGTGGCTTTAGCTCAAAAGCTGTCGAAAATAAAGGCGTTTTTTATTTCAAAATGCATGGGGCATAGGAATGGGGGGCGTGGCTCCAAAATTTTGATGCAGTGTTTTGGAGGTCGTAGCTATCTATCCTACCAAATTGACTCTAGCTCAAACACTACGAAAGATACACGCATTACCGTTTTTAGCGAAGCGTTGGGGCGATTGTGGGCGATATGTAGAAGATATTAGGATTTTTGGTTTTAAATTGCAGGGTCTCGAGGCTGAATGGGTGAGCGTGGCTACAAAATTTTTGATGCAGTTTTTGGAGGTTATGAGTAGCTATAGTCCCCCAAAATTTGGTAGTTCTAGCTAGATAAACACATTTGCAAAGTTTCAAGTCTCTAGCTTGAATGTTGTGGAAAAAAGTTGCGTTCATACAGACGGACGGACAGACGGCCAGACGGACAGACACCATGACGGACATTGCACAAACCCAATAGTGAGGGGAACACAGATATCTAAATGTGAGTTCAAAGTCCTATAAAAAATGGTAATGGCAATTTCTATATCACTACAAGAACAAAGGTGAGACCAATTAGTATGCTGAAGACGATCATTCAATTGAGTAAAGTTAGTTTTACGAAAACAACGGGTCTTTAAGAAATTATTAGATGCTGGACTAGGGTTAAGAATTTCAAAGGAAAGTTCAAAGGTTGGATGGTAGGTATCTTCTGGAAGCACTAGAGGGGGTACTCTACCAACATTACTACAATCCGAGTCAGAAACAAATATCAAATCTAACATTTTATTACTACTGTTATGCACCCTGTTAACTTGTGATAGGCCTAACTCTAAAAGGCCCTCGATAAAATCATCAGAAGTGGCAGGTAATTGCGCCGAAGATGTGTCACAGACCATACAACATGTGGCAAATTAAAATCACCAACCACTATAAGTTGATCCATATCTGTCAACA
This sequence comes from Scaptomyza polygonia, assembly GCA_035044585.1. Lineage (NCBI taxonomy): Eukaryota > Metazoa > Arthropoda > Insecta > Diptera > Drosophilidae > Scaptomyza > Scaptomyza polygonia. Next base: position 95,742 of record JAWNNU010000318.1, read on the forward strand.
ACGACGAAACTAGTTGCAGGGCATTCAGATGGGATATGTAAATGTTATTATCAGAATGGGGAGAAATATATGAGAAAGTTATATAGAATGAGCGTCCGCTACATAATATTTCAACACATAGAAACATAGGAACACACATCATGAAAATGAATCTGTTCAGAGGAAATAGAGGAGTCAACAGCAATGAGAACACCGTCCCCCTTGCAGGAGGTGCGATCGCATCTAAACAAGTTATACTTATTAGGCAAAACGGAATAATAAGATATATCAGGTTTTAACCAGGTTTCTGTTAGTGCAACTATCTGTGAATCAAAGGACAAGCTGTTTGCATAAAATTTAGAAAGTTTCGTGTTAACGCCTCGAACATTTTGATAGGCCAAACTAACTACTTATATTAATTTTTTTCCGCCGAAGTTGAAGCAACAAGATGGATAACAGGTGGTGCACTACTGATTCGTATACCATTATTAATATTTTTTCGCCGGTTCACATACTCTTTTACCACGAGTTTTGGTGGCCAAAACTTTTCTGAACAAATTGTTGCGGGCGGAACACTCAACTTGAAAGAAGATTTGCTTCGGACATGTTTAAACTTAAACTTTTCAACATTAATATATGGGGAGTCAATTTTACTTTTAACGTAGGCACTGACATCATCCAACGAAGCGTCGGTTGCTAGCGTAGACACGAAAATATATTTGTTAATAGGCACAACAACAAGAGGCTTGTGGGCCTTAGGTGTACCCACAGTAGAATTAATAGGCACGCATTCTGTTGATATGAAATGTACATTTATAGGATAGGGAGTAAAATCGTTATTGGTTAATGTTGAGGTTTCGAGCAGACGAGTTAAATAACATAAATGGGCTTGTTATAGTACCCATTGGAGGATTTATACTGGGGACAAGAAGAGGTTTGGTGGGTCGGACAATTGAAGTCTTTTTTCGCTTCGGTGATTCTACTATTAACTTGCCATTTTTAAAATTTGTCATTTTTTTAGGAAATAGTAAAGATTTATATTTATAGCTTCCAATCTGTTCGAAGAAAGTTTTTGTTATGCCGTTTGTAGAGGAACCAAAGATAAATCTCTTTTAGAGCCGTGATAAAATTTATTGTTATTTGATGCATTTACTTTATATCAGCCGTGAAGACTCGTTACGCGCGACAATACAACATTAGCTTATTGTTAGCAATGCCGTTTTTCATATACGTAGACAATATTATCAAAAGTGACTCCTTGCTTTTTCGTTTTCGCCTTGAAAATATTGTTCTGTTATTACATATTTAATGACGTACATGATGTTCCCAAATGTATTGCAACTGCAAGTGAGCTTATATTTTGATTAATTGCATGTGCAGCTGATTTTGTTTTCGTAGTTCCTGCCAACTTAAGGCGATGTTGGAAACTCTAACTAAGGGCAAATTAGAACATTTTCATTATTGCATTCGAGATGTACCTGTTTTCCTACAGAACCGTTAACTTAACCATCACTTTCGTCACTAATCCATAAGTGAAAACAGGCGTGGGCCGCAAATCTACCTATCTTCCTACCAAATTTGATTACTATTCAAAGGAAAGCACGTTCATACAGACAGACGGACAGATAGCACCACGGATATTGCACATAGCCAATATTCTTTTTGCTCTTTAGTTAAAAATTAAAATATTTTAAAGTACAGCTGTGCTAAAAGTACCTTTATTTTATGTTTTTTACAGAAGGCAAGACAATGTTTGACCTGCTCCCGTCTAATATAAGGCACATCATGGTTAGCTTCTATTGTAATTAGAATCTGGCCTGGTGCAACTTAACTCGGCTACGGGATGACAGTATTTGTGAGGAGCCCGTGTGATAAAGTATGCGCAGCGCCAGATGAGCTCGTTCCTGCGCAGTGCCTGTATATTTTTTCGCTGCATAACCGATGTTGACTTTCCCACTGGCCAGCCGGATAGCTTTGAATTGATGTGCCAGTATCTAGGCCCAGCTGGGCGTTTATTTTGACATGGAATCGGTGTATTCGACAATTATGCAGAGCTTTGCCTCGCATCTTCACATCTTTGGCTAGTTTCTTGAGCGTCAGCTAATGAAGTGGTGCACCAGCAACAAAAGCTCAACACAACAAAAGCTCTCAACTGCACAGTCATCATCGCAGTATCCAACTTTAGTGCCATGCCAACCTCCTTTACCGAATCTGGTGACACTCTACGATGACTACAGTGATCTTATTAACAGCGTCTCAGATATCTTCTGTCCAAACAACGAGCGCGAAGAAATGAAAACGCCAACAATGTGCCTAATATGCGGGACCATACTCTGCGGCCAGTCGTATTGCTGCCAGCCGGAGCTAGGTAAAATGCAGGTGGGTGCCTGTACGCATCATGCTCACGACTGTGGCGCCGAGGTGGGCATCTTTTTGCGCATCCGTGACTGTCAAGTGGTATATCTGGGCCGGGCCAAGGGATGCTTTGTGCAGCCGCCGTATCTGGATGAGTCTGGAGTAACGGATCAGGGCTTGAGACGCGGCAATCCTCTTCGCTTATGCAAGGCCGCCTACGATCGCATCTTTCTGCAGTGGGTGGGACACAATCTACACGAGGAGATTGCTCGGCTGAATGAGAATGCCGTAACGCAGTGGCATCACATGTAGTCCGCATGCTGCTTTCAAACTTTATATAGTGCAGACAGCGATAACAATATCGATGACGATAAAGGCGGTGACAGTCAATGTGATTATTACATACTAAAATAAGGAGAGCATATTAATACGTCTAAGCATTTTACAACAACTCATCCTGCATCACAAATTTCACAAAACCCTTTTTACATTCTCCAAACACACACATACAGTCGCACTCAAAAAGCGAGCAGCCTACTTTCCTACCAGCACCCAGTCCTTGTGTTGCGTGCTGTTGTTCTATTATATATTAACACATATGTATGTATCTATAAATATTTTTAAATATGCATAAATGTATATTATATACATATATACTTGTACATCGTTTTAATGCATATATGTAAAATATATCTATATATACTAGTACATTACGTTATCATTTATTTTCCTACTTGATTATTACAAATTTTTTTTGTAATTGTTAAAGTGAAGTTGTATATGATCTAATTTTCAGAGCAAGCGATTACCATTCGCCTAGTTATTATATATTAAAAATAATGTAAGTTAGCTACATTAACAAATAATAACGGTAATAACAAATCCACTGACCTCGAGTTAATCCGAGTACGCCTAACCTGCTTCAAAATGGAAATTAGGAAGCCTAAACGAAGGAACTATAGGGACCTCTTATTTTTTTCTTAAAGCACCCATTTTGATAAGTGCACTCTTTAGATGAGGTAGCATAGTCAGGAAATGATCGGTCATATTTGTTTCTTATTTTCTCATTAGAAGAAAACAAACAATTTGTTAACAAACCTTAATATGTTTTAATAGTTTTTTCTCTGTTTTTTGGGGAGATTATTTAAAAAATCTGTTATTATTTACAAAAACTTAAATTAACGAGAATAAACGTTGCAGACGGACGGAACCGACTGAGGTATGCTCAAAACCAGTAACAAAACCAAAGAAAAGGGACCTGATTGCAATAGTGTGCGGATTCGGCAGGGATGCCAAAAAGCTATCTTCCTTGCAAATTTTGTAACTCTTGCTCAAAGTTAGTAAATTATTGAGGATGGAGCTGGGGCGGAATGGGTGGGCGTGGCATCTAAAGTTTTATGCAAATCTTTGCGGGATGTCAATATCTACCCCCTACCAAATTTTGTGACTAGCGTGGCACCTAAATTTTTGCTTCAGATCTGTGTTGATGTCAATTGCCTTACTAAATTTGGTGACTCTAGCTCAAAGTTTGTAAAATATGGGGAAGGGTTGTGGGGGCCGGTATAGGGGATGTGGCATCAAAGGTTAGGTTAGGTTAGAGCGGTAGTGACCAGTTTGATATAAACCCCTCACACACATAGGCCATATATTGGCCCATTGTGATGCCGCGTCTTGGACAAAGTCCACAGACACCATCTACCCAGACGCAGAGTGTGTCACATTGTTTACGAGGGCGTGGTCCCAGCCCGAGGCTCGAATAAAGGACAGGATATTTTTCGGTTTAGTGTCCGCCAGTTGAGAGAGGTCCGATAAGAAGAAAGAACCAAGGTAGCGATTTCTGTTTTTGCAGAGAGCTGGACAGTCCTCGTCCCGGCAGCTTCTGCAGAAGTCATTGAAGGGGGCTAGAAGTCTCGCTGCGGCGGCACAGCCTAGTCTGTTTAGGTGAACAAGGGCTGAGGACCGCTTTTTTTAGCGCGTTGGCCAGGTTTGCCTGGCAATCCTACCCGTGGCAGTGGTAAGTTGCCACCATTTGTTTGCTTCAAGTTCAAAGTGCGATCGGACTCTAAGCTTGCAGCTGGCCATGGCTTTAGCCATTCTTTCCTTGTCTGTGAGGAGAGGCATGGTAGTACCATGCCTTGCCAGCTCGTCTGCTTTGTCGTTGCCCTCGATGCCTTTGTGTCCGGGCATTCATATGAGGTGTATCTCGAACTGCTCAGCCATCTCCTTCAGAGATTTGCGGCAGTTTGTGACAGATATCGAGTTAGATGATATCGCTTTGAGAGATTTGAAAGCCAACTGGCTATCAGAAAATATGAGATTCTGGCTGCAGAGCAATTTATTTCGGAGATGCAGGAGAGTGCCTCGTGTATTGCAGCGGTTTCAGCTTAAAGCACACTGGAATGGTCAGGGAGGCTGAAAGATTTGTTAATGGATAGCTCATCGCAAAAGACGCAGCCCCCTACCCGGTCGGCTTTGAGCCATCAGTGTAAATTTTTATTGAGTTTTGCGGCCCTGGCGTGACTGAGCACCAATCGTCCCTGGAGGGGATTAGTGTATAGAATGAAGTTTTGGGGAATTCCTAAGGACGACAATAGTCTGTGTTTCCGGGAATAAGTGGGTTTCCCGCAAGAACCTTGGAGTGTCCGTTAGTCTGTTCGGACCACTGCTTTGTTTTCCTCATGCGTAGGGCAGAGAGAGTTGCTAGTAACTTCCCCACTTGATCTATTGGCAGAAGATTAAGTATGTTATCAAGAGCTTCAGTTGGGGTCGTACTGAGGGCTCCTGCTGTGTTCAGTCCAGTGGCATGCTGTATCTCGCCAAGCTTGTGGACTGTTTTCTTCTTTGATAGAGCTGGCCACCATACCGACACTCCGTAAAGTAGGATAGGCCTGACGATGGCTGTGTACAGCCAGTGGGTGATGTGAGGCGCCGTTCCCCATTTTAACCCAATGGATTTCCTGCATGTAAATAGTGCGACTGAAGCCTTCTAAACTCGTTTCTCCGAGTTGAAGTTACAATTTAGTTTACTATCAAGATTGAGCCCTAGCTATTTTGCTGATTTATTGCAGGCAAGTTCTACCCCATTCAGGGATGGCGGTCTGAGGGTGGCAATCTTATACCTCCTGGTGAAGAGGACTAATTCAGTTTTGGCTGGGTTCAGCCATAGTCCCTTTAATGTGGCCCATGAGGACAGTTTTTGAAAAGCAGTGGTCATGCATTCGTACAAGAATTGGGGATACTTGCACGAGAAGGCTATGGCAACGTCATCTGCGTAAGCGATCACTCAACAGCTCCCTCCCTCTTTAGAGTGCATTAGGCTGTTTACCACCACATTCCAAAGGAGAGGGGAGAGAACACCTCCTTGCGAGGTGCCTCTATTAACAGATCTGGATATGATCGAGAACCCCAGAGTGGCCCAGACTATCCTGCTCGTGAGCAGTTGATCAATCAGTCCCACAATGCGGTGTCCAACCCCCAGCCCTGAGAATGCTTCGGTGATCGCCCACGGTACGACGTTATTGAAAGCGCCCTCAATGTCTAGAAATGGTATAAGGCAATATTCCTTGTGGTGGAGTTTTTTTTTCTATTGTGGACACAACAGCATGAAGTGCTGTCTCGGTAGATTTGCCTTATTGGTAGGCGTGTTGTGCTTGGGAGAAGTGATCGTGTCTGAGAAAATTTTCTGAAGCCAGTTTATGGCGATGTCCCCTGCATACTGCAGTTGGGCTGTGATAATTTCATCCGGCCCAGATGACTTGATAAGTGAGAAGCTACGAATAGCCCACGAGATGATATCTCTGGAGAATAAGTCGGTGGAAAAGTGTTCCTGAAATTCTCTTTGGATAGGGGGTAGTGGTACTTCAACTGAGCATCCGGGAAAGTGGGCTGCCATTAAAAGTTCTAGTGACTCTAGACTGGCCGTTGTCCATGAGTCATGAGGTTTTTTGAGGAAGCCTACGGTTGATTGAGTACTTGAGAGAACCTTTCTGAGCCTTGCTGTTTCTGCAGTGCTCTCGATTTTGGAGCAAAAATTTTGCCATGTGGAGCGTTTAGCTTGTCTAAGATTCCTTTTGAAAGTGGATAATCTGGCATTGTAAAGACTCCATGATTGGTCGTCTCCTCTCGACTGAGCTCAATTAAAGAGCTTTAGCGAGGTTTTACGAAGCTCGCCTAATTGCGGGGACCACCATGGTGGTTTTGTTTTGCCTCTTGGTTTGCTCTGAGGGCATGTCATGTTTAGGGCAGACTTGCATGCCTCAGTGAGCTTGCTTGTGAGTAACTCGGTGTTATCGGGAGGAGAGCCCTGCTGGGGAGTGCTCTGGGCTAAGTTTTTCGAGGCATTCTTTGAATTTGGTCCAGTTTGTACGCTTAACGTTTCTGCACCACTTGGGTATGGTTATATCAAGACAGAACTCTTTGTCGATATACCAATGGTCGGAGAAGGAGTGCTCTACTAGTACTGAAAATGTAGAGTCGGTGGATTTGCTTTTAAATATTTCACACACGGCGAGACTTTGATATATTTCCAATTGAAGCAAAACTTGCGGGTTTATTTGGTTAGAACTTCTTTTATTTTACTTGTAAAGAGAACTGAAATGGAAAGTCTACTGGGCATGCTCAGCAGGCTAGTTACATTGCAAAGCTTGGAAACAAGGGTGGGGAGCTGCAGATGTCACTGCCTACTTTTCGGCTTAACCATTCCGCCCCCTTGCAATATATTGCAAATGAAGTGGATTGGAGCTTGGGGAGCGGACCTTATTGGCTGCAGACTCCAGACAGGATCCACCCAAACGTCGTATTTTGAGCCACTGGCCCATGGTCGCTTTTTTGGACGCGTCCCAAGCGCCATTCGGTTTATGGAAGGTTATCCTCCTTGATAACTTCCATGTCGCCCTGCTGCAGGTTCTTCTCGGGTAGTTGCCACTTAGTCCTTTTGTGGAGCTCCTTCAAGTACTCTTCTTTCCAACGGCAACAGAAGTGTTGGTTGAGTGCCTTGAGCCTATTAAGGATTGACGCTGCATTTTCCTCGATTTCCGGCTCACTAACGTCGAGTAGTGGGCCTCCTACCAGGAAGTGACCTGGTGTTAGGGCCAGCAAATCGCTCACATTCTCGGATAACGGGGAAATTGGTCTAGAATTTAGACAGGCTTTAATCTTCGCGAGGAGGGTGGAGAGCTCTTCATAGGTATGTTTGAAGGTTGAATTCGACTTATAAAAAAGCGCCTTGAAGCTTTTGATACCAGTTTCCCACAAGCTGCCCATATGTGGCGCACTTGGTGGATTAAAGTGCCACGATAGACAGTGGTGACTGTACGTTGTCTCGATGCGTGGTTTTGTAGCCTCCAAGAAGTCCCGAGTGATGACTCTTGAGGCTCCAACAAACGTCTTTCCATTGTCGGAGTAGACTTTGGACGGACAACCGCGTCTTGCTATGAAGCGATCAAACGCTGCTAGGAATTTGTCCGTTGTCAAGTCGGAGGTGGCTTCCAGATTAATTGCCTTTGTACTGAAGCACACAAAGACACACACATAGCCCTTGGTAATGAGGCATGCACGACCAGTGTAGTTCTTAATGTCGAACGGACCAGCAAAGTCGATGCCAGTATGTGTGAAAGAACGTGAAAAAGTCGATCTTTCTTCTGGTAGGCTACCAATAAGCAGAGTCTGGAGTCTTTTCTTGAACACTACGCAGGCTCGACAGGAGTTGGTCACGGATGTGATCAAAGACTTCAGCTTAGGAATACAGAACCTGGAACGAATGAGGCGCATCATTAATTGATTCCCGCCGTGATGCGTGAAACTTACAAGAAGACGGCTAAATGAGCACGAGTACGGAAGTATTACAGGGTGCCGTTCGTCATATTTAAGGTTGCTGGATTTGCAGATGCGACCGGAAGCTCGCATAATCCCTTTTGTATCAAGAAACGGATTGAAGTTAACAATGTGGCTGGATGCTGGCAAGCTGCGCTTGTCTCGGAGGCACTTGTATTCTTTTGGATAGGAACCCCGTTGATTAAGGATTACGAGTCGCTCTTGAGCTTCTATAAGCTCACTATTTTGGAGTTGCTGTGTCGGAAACAATAGCGAGGATTGGCGACATCGCTTAGCGAATCTGAACATATAAGCGATTACGCGCAAAGCCCGACCAAAATTGGAGAAACGTTCTAAAGGATCCCACGATGGTGCTAATTCCGCAATGTGGACCCTAACTGGACGTTGCTCTAGGTCAGTCTCAAGATTGGAATCCGATGGAGCAGGCCATTGTCCCCGGGGGAGACGTAACCAGTCAGGACCGTTCCAACACAGATGGCTGTCTTTCAGCTCTTGTGTTGATAATCCACGACTTGCCAAATCTGCTGGATTGTCCTCAGACCGCACGTGTGCCCAGGCTTGACAGTCAGTCATCTGGTCGATCTTGGAGACCCGGTTGGCGACGAACGTTGTTTAGGAGCAGGGTGATCTGCGCAGCCAGGCCAAAACGATTGTTGAATCGGTCCAGTGGAACGATTCGAACTTTGTTAAGGGCATCTGTGGAGTGATGGCTGAAAATAATTCAGCCAGAAGAACAGCCCCACAAAGTTCGAGTCTTGGAAGCGACAACGTCTTGACCGGAGCTACTCTTGTTTTGGACGTGAGTAGGTGGACTGAAACCTGGTTGTCTATTTCAACGCGAACGTACAATGCTGCCCCGTACGCCTTTTGGGAGGCGTCACAGAAACCATGGATCTGGATGGTAGCTTTCGGCTGAAAGGAGACCCACCTAGGGGCCAGATTTCCTGCATGAAAATGGTTCCGCTTACGATGACGGGTGCCAGCCATCCTGCTGGATCGAAAAGCTTACCTATCTCGGACAGGACTTCACGTTTGGTGGTCGCTCCTTTGTAGGAATCTTGGAGGGCGCAAAGAAAAAACTCATCCGTATCGGCTTGCCATCGGATCCCCAACGTTTAAGCAACGTTGGCCTCTTCGAATTCGAGGAAATCCTCACGTAAAAGGTGGTCCTTAGGAATACCGCGGAGGACTTCCTTCTCATTTGAGGTCCACTTACGCAATGGAAAGCCTGCTGATTCCATAGCTCCTTGAAGCTCCTTGATGCTGGCAATTGCGCACTGCCTGGTATGAGCTCCTGCTAGTCCATCGTCGACATACATATAATTGGAAATGATGTCGCTAGCCCGCGGAAACAGAGCTAGCACATCTTTAGCGAGCTGCTGTAAGACGCGAATTGCCAGGAACGGCGCGCAATTTACCCCAAACGTGACAGTGTTGAGCTCATAGTCACATAGCTCTTGATCCTTGATTCGATAGAGGATCCTTTGGAAGGGCGTGTGAATTGGTTTCACTAAGAATTGCCGATACATTTTGGTGATATCGGCGTTGAAACCATAGCGGAAGAAACGCCATTTCAAAATCAGAATAGTTAGATCAGATTGGGAGAACTGGGCCTGTATGAAGGACATCATTCAGGCTCTTGCCGTTAGTGGACTGACTGGAAGCGTTAAATACTACGCGAGTTTTTGTAGAAGTGCTGTCAGGCTTAAAAACAGCATGATGAGGAAGATAAAAGTTCCCAGTATCAGAAGGAGGGACTTGTCTCATATGACCTAAGCCCAAATATTCCTGGATCACGGAGTCGTACTGCTCTTTTAGAGGAAAGTTTCTGTTTAAACGAATCTCGTTTTTTAGAAAATTAGCAAGTGCGATTGACCTTGAATGTCCTAAGTTGATGTGATCAGGATTTTGGAATGGGAGAGTAACAATATATTTGCCACTTTCATCCCTTGTTGTGGTGCCGATAAAGTTATCCTCGCATATAGCATCAGACTCTTTTACCGGCTTCACCGGAAGATCCTCCACCTCCCAAAACTTTGTGAGGAGGTTTTCCAGCCGTTGGTCAGTCTTGAGGGTGACGCGTGTGGAAAATGCAGAGATGGAGGATGTAGCGCAAGTAGTTATTGGGCCGGTAAGGATCCAACCGAAAATGGTTTCTTGACCCAATAACGCGCCACAAACGTTTGGAATGGAGCCGCCAAGTAGAATGGATGGAAGGATATCTGCGCCTAATAGCACATCTATCTGCGAACTCCTGAAGAAGGAAGGGTCAGCCAGTGGGATATTAGGCAGGTCTCTCAAAGAACTCTCGGGGATCGGATGCGATGGTAGAGTCCCTGCCACACTTGGAAGTACAAAGGCCGACGTTTCAATGCGAACTCGCGGCCTTCTCGGGGAGTCCTATGTTGCAGTGACATAACTTCTCAGGATTGGCTGATACGGCTTGATTTAGTCCGGCAACTTGTGCTGTCACACGTTTAAATGGAGGTTTGATGATTCTAAACATTCGTTCTGAAATGAATGTTGCTTCGGAGCCAGAATCAATCAACGCACGAGCCTTATAACTCGTGCCTAGGTGGCATATGTTAATTATGGCAGTGCCTAGAAGAACGCCTTGCGTGTTGGACGTGAAATAGTTGTGGATATTTGCCGGACTTTGGTTTGAAGTGGACTGTAAATTTTGATTTGGTATATATGGAGTGGCACCAGAGCTTAAGGGTGATTTAGGAACAACTTGGGTAGGAGGGTCGCCACGATGCAACAGAGTATTGTGGCGACCTTTGCACGTGTAACAGTTAAAGCTACTTGTGCAGTCTTTAAGCTGGTGCCCTCTGGCGAAACAATTCAAACAGAGTTGGAGCTGTTTAATGTAGGAGGCCCTTTCGTTGACTGCCATTTGCAGAATTTTAGGGCATGAGCGGATGGGGTGGTTCTCTTTTGAACACAGCTTGCAGGTCAAAGACTGCTTGGAAGATTGCGCATGTACTTTGACCTTTGCTTCGAATGACTGGATGTGTTTTTTGGCTGGTTCCTTGCGATTGACTTGACTTTGACCTCCCGTATTAGGCCTTATGTCTTCTATCGCTTCCAGCGTGCGATGACGCTCAGTAAGGAAACTATCGAATTCAACCCAAGTCGGAGTATCGGATTTATTATGGAGGGATTGTTCCCATAAGGAAAGGGAAAGTTTCGGCAGTCTGGACGAGCAAAGAAAGACCAGTAAGCAATCCCAGTTTTCAACGCTGACCTTAGCCAACTTGAAAGCCGTCAAACACCCCTGGATCGTACTTTGTAGCTCTTTTAATGCACGTCCCGCACTCTTGGGAAACTGACGGCAGACTGAAACGGACCTTACGCTGGCTGTTGACCAACAGCCGCTTATTTTCGAATCTTTCTGAAAGATTCTGCCACGCGGATTGAAAGCCATCATTAGACAGTGGAGATTTCGAAACAATACCTTTCGCCTCGCCGCTAGTCTTAGCGTTGAGGTGAAACAATTTCTCGACTTGAGTTAATCGTGGATTGTCTATGTAGATTGCTGTGAACAGATCACGGAATGTCGGCCACCGCAGATAGTCTCCGTCGAAGACCTCTGTGTCAATTGGAGGGAGACTATAGCCCCTGGATATGGATGGAGGCATGGGCTGTATTTGCTTTTGGGTGGAAGCAGCGTCGATGCTCTCACTTAGCTGAGCGACACAGCGTTCATAAACTGTATAGCAATGCTCGTACTTGGCTTGCATAACTTCAAAATCTATCACTGGATCCGGCGCCTTGGGACCCCTGTTCGAAAGCTAACTCTACTTTCTCCCATATGGATCGGATCTGATCCCGACGCACTTGAAGTGTAAACAGGGATGCGCCTGCCGAGCCTGCAAATCTAGCCTCAAATTGGCTGAGCCTGTCCGACACAGCAATGAAATCGTTTAATGCCATCTTGGAATTATCTAATGTTTTTTGAGTAACTCGTCTGGTTACACGTGCGCTGTCCTGCGGAATAGCTAAATATTCTTGTTTGGATGGAGGCGCGAACGGTTTCTGTCTGGACACAGATGAAGCGGACAAGCTACGAACAGTTGATAAGGATGAACGACGAATGGACAATGAAGGACGTGGTTTCGTTTGTTTCTTCTGGTCCTCTGACATAATAGACTCACTATGGAGCCAGAAACTTTTGCAGCGTGAAACAACCGGAAAGGTACAACAGGAAAAGTACCAAAAAAAAAACAATGTATATTTTATATAATTTTGATTTATTATTTTTTTTTTTATATGTAACTTATAAGTCTCTTCTCTTTTTTTTTGTATATAGGAATTTATTTTAGATATATGGAGAACAAAAAAAAATTTAATATTTTTTTTTTAGTGTAGATGTATACCCCTTTTTTTTTAGTGTATAGGTATATTTTTATATAGATAATGTCTGGTAAATTTTTTTTTTTTTATATTTTTATTTTTTTATTTTGTAAACATATATTTTATAAAAAAAAATACAATAATATTTAAATGTTAACAGCAGATGCTTAGTCGGATAGACCCTTCCTTGCTGAAGGGTATTTTGTGAATTTTGCAAGTTATTTGGAAAAACATATATACCCCACTTTTTGTGGAAAAAGGTATAGGGTATTTCAAAACCGTTGGTTACTGCATATGCTGTGATGAGTGGAATCGTAACGGCTTGGATTCAGTGACAAACATATGAGAGCATGTTTGTATGAGCGGAGTGTCACCGTTGATTTATGTCTGTATGTAATTGGCTTATTTGGTGGATGATTTTTCTTTGGCAAATAACACAATAATATTTAAATGTTAACAGCAGATGCTCGGTCGGATATGCCCCACTTGCGGAAGGGTATTTTTAAACGATGACGTTTAAGTTGAGTCGGAAAAACATATATACCCCACTAGTCGGGAAAAAATATGCAGGGTATCTCACACCGTTGGTTACTGCTTATGCTGTGATGAGTGGAATTGGAACGGCACGGAGTCAGTGACCAACATATGTATGTATGTCTTGCACTTTTGGTGGATGATTTTTAAGACAAATAATTTACACAATTAAAAATTTGTCAAAAATATTATTATTGGATTTAATTGGATGGAGTTGGAAACACTTGTTAGGTTTATTATATTTTAATTTTACTTTGTTGCCGCCAAAAATGAAACTTTTTTTTTCTTTTCTCTTAAATATATGTATGTATGTACGTACATATATGTAAGGAGACAAAACGGACAAAATATAAATGGAAATTGTGCAAGTAATAATTTTATTAGGAAAGATTAAACGGGCTACGTTTAATACTGAATAAAGTTGCTTGCGCATATAAATAATATATGTAGTTGGAAAATGTATTACATATCTGGTTTAAAACAGAGGTGTGTAGTTGTGTTGTTGGAGAGTACATTTCCACCGTAGCTTGCTGGGGAGAGCGATAATTATTTTAATTATATATTTGATATATTACCAATTGAAAAAAAACTTGCGGGTTTTTGTGGTTAGAACTTCTTTTATTTAACTTGTAAAGAGAACTGAAACGGAAAGCCTACTGGGCATGCTCAGCAGGCTGTTAACAGGCTAGTTACATTGCAAAGCTTGGAAACAAGAGCGCGAGCTTTCATACTCTGTTGGGTGGGGCATGGTGAAACAATTATAAGGTGTTCTATTCCGCATTCCTGCTCTCTTTCGGGGTACTTAGTTTTTGTCAGTATGCATTGATACTTTGAAGTGAGCAGTTGTGTTGCGGAAAATTCGTTGATTTTATATTTGAAAATGTCGAGACAATATTGTTGTATATGTCGCGCAAGGACATTAAAGAAAGTATTTCATGTGCCAAAAGACGCGAATAAAAGGAAGTTGTGGGAAATAAGCGCAAATCAAACGCTGGTTGACGGCAACAAAATTTGCGAAATGCATTTTGATGTTGCGGATAGTAAATATGTGAACTGAACTTGAGCTAGAATTTTCAAAAGCTAATGAAAACAATATATCGCTTAAGCATTTTTTAATTGAAGAATTGCTTAAAAATACACAATATGTCCAATTAGACCAAAAAATTAAAAAAAAATTTTTAAGTTGCGGCTTAAATTTAGAATTAAAAATTTCAATGATAAAATAAGAATTCAAAAGCAAAAACAAAGGCAAATGGGCCACAAAAAATATTTAAAAATATTACTTTAGTTTTAGTTATATTGTTAAATAAAAAGTTATTTAAAAAATTTATTCCGACAACAAATTTGTTTTATAATTTTCATTTCAAATTCTTTCATTTGCTGCAGCTAACAATAACACTAGCAAGAGCAGTGCGGTATATGAAGTCATAGCTGTCTCTTTCTTATTTCTCTAAGTACCCCGCCACAGCGGAATAGAACACCTTTATATTGTTTCACCATGGGGTGGGGAGCTGCAGATGTCACTGCCTACTTTTCGGCTTAAACAAGTACCCTCCATTTTGTAAGTCGTTGATAGAGGGAGGTTGAGGCTAGCGTCATGTCTAAGACCTCTTCCCTATTCTTTATAAAAAAGGTATGGTCGTTACCTATATAACAAATGTTCGGCGTGCGTTAATTCGCAGTCAGCAATTAACGCCCGTAGTCGTTGCTAAGGTAGGGGCCCCTGATGCTCGTGGGCCATGTAGGTAGAGCTAAGTCTGACCTGTCCAGACTTCAGCTCAAGGCAAACAGCCGTGTTGTGACCATCGCTGAAATTGAGAAGCATAAAAATGTATAGGTGTTATTTTGCTAGAGTGCAGGTGCGGACTTTACCTTCGTTGCGGGCTAGCTTGTAATCCTTAGTTTCCAGTACAGAAACTTTGCCACCACAGACCAAAGGCTCCTGGATGAGAACAATGCCTGCTCCGCATTGGCTTATGCTTAGCAGAAGAGCGGCTACAGTCGCTTTACAGTGGTGGAGGTTGATCTGGAGGAGTGTCAGAGACATCTTCCGTTTTCAACTCCACCACTGTGAGATCAGCCTCGTCATCTGTATCCTCTTCGAGGCTGATCATTTTGGCCGCGTCAGCAACTTCGGATACTTTCTGACCGGCCTGGCCGTCACTCGCCTAAGCTGCCGGCGCTTCGCTTGTGATGATACCATTGGCGGTGGTATCATCTACGATAGCCACTGGCAGTGGCTGTTCCAAGAGCGCAGCAGCGTCTTGTGCCACCGGTGCGTCCTCCAACCCGGACGGCTTGCTGGCTGCAACCGAACGATAAATTCTTATCGTTATTGGCTCGAAGTTATAGTCTGCCACTCCGTTAGTTGCGGCAAGAGTCTCGGCTGACTTATCATTGATAACGAAGATTACCTGTCGGCTATTGCCTTCAGGCGCCTTGACCTTGGCAATCCTTCAAGCCTGAGTACCCAGGTCTGGGTTACTCATCTGAAGGAGCTTGATGATTCACTCGGCTCCTCTGGCTTAGCAGAAACCCGTCTGGGCACGTCTTTCCAATCGACCACCTCAAGCTTCGCCCCGGGGTAGACTTCCCCCAGCAAGGCCTCCGCTTTATTATAGAGCTCTGCCTATTTTTCGACTTCGCAGGCTATTGCTTTGATATTGCCCTGATGCCAACCAGCATCAGAGCAACGAGGAGGCGGTCCACCAGACCGCTCCATAATGTCGACTACCTTATCCTGCAGCTCATTCTCAATGGCACCGCACTGGTTCCGTGGGATATGGCCCTCCTTGTGGCCCCTGTCGAGAACCCTAATTAGAACCTTCTCCCTTGCGGCTTTAGCGAAGAACCGAGTGAGCGGCTGTGGACGCGGTGGTTGCCTGATCCGCTTGGCTTGCGGGGCCTGCTTCTCCACGGAGCGTTGACTCTTCTGCTTGGCTTTTGCAGAAGCGGCCGGGATTGCTGGCTTGAAATCCGGCAGTATGGTCTTGAACCATTCAACGAGCTTGACCCCATCGGAAGAGGACTGCTGGCCGCTCAGATTTTCCTGCAGAATTTCTGCTGCCCGCCTTCGGTCTTGGACCGGCGGTTTATTTGCCGCAGTTGAAGCGGACCCTGGGACGATCGCCTGCGTCGCAGACCTGGAAGCTGGTGTTCCAAACTTATGTTGCAACCTCCGAGCTCCAGGAGCCGTTCCAGGTCGGCGTCCGGGGTGTGAGGATGAATGGCTTGTTCGTCCTGCACCTGTGCCGCTTGCGGCGTTGCGAGCACCTGCTGGCGTACCAGGTGTCGAGGAAGAGGTGCAAGCACCTGTAGAGGGATTGGGTGCAAGCACCTGTAGAGGGATTGGCGTTCCGCATGGGCTTTTGAGTGTCCCGGACACTGGGTTTGTTGTTTTTTTCAGATTCATAATTTTGGTCCCACGAGTAGACGGGAGTGGAAAGTCACCCGCGGCATAGCTCGTGAAGCCTAGTTAAAGGAGGTCGGCAGGTATCCACAGTTCGCAAAGTAACGACTGAACTCCCCCTCAGCCACGAGTCCCTCGGCACGATGCTGTTCCACCTTGGACTGGGGTAATTTTAAAGAGCTTTCTTCTCTCGCCCGAATACCATTAGTCAGCACCCTTGGCAGAAACCTGACCTTACCAAAGGCCTGCTTCAGTCGCCCTCGCGTGGAGAGTGTAGTCGCACTACCAGTTGTGAGCCTAAAGGACAGCATGTACCGCCCGGGTGCGCTTTCATAATGGCGATATGAGTGCGTTCCCCGCAGCGCGTGTTATTGGGCGTGACTTCAAAACTTTGATGCAGTTATTTGGGGGTCGTTACCAATTTTCCTACATCTGGTGACTCTTACTCAAGCACTGTGGAAGATGCAGGCATTCCCGTTTTAAGCGAAGCGTTGGGGCGGTTGGAGACGGCTAGGGCAGTAAGAATGGGCGTGGCATCCAAAGTTTTTATGAATATTTGGATATCGCCATCACCTATCCTGGCACTAAATTGAAGAAGGTATAGGCATTTTTGATTTAAAACTGCGAGGAGCTGGGGGTGGAATGGGTGGGCGTGGCCCCAGTTTTTGATGGAGTTTTTTGGGGGTTGTAAGTAGCTATCTTCTCACTTAATTTGGTAGTTTTAGCTGTAAGATCTTGCGAAATAGGTGGATTTATCGATTTTGAGTTATCGAAGTTATCGATTAGCCAGCCACCGAATCATCGTAGAACCCCAATCTTGACACTTTAATTTACTGTGCTATAGATAAAGACATTTGCATAGTTTCAAGTTTCTAGCTTGAAGGGTGTGGAAAGAAGTTGCGTTCGTACAGACGGACGGACACCACGACGGTCATTGCACAAACCCAATTTACTCATATTACATTCGGTATCAGAGTATAAAAACACAAAAGATTAAATTATGGTATCTTAAATAAGATATGAACATTTAGGAGCTTAAATTTAAATATCTAGTAAATATGGCATCGATTGTCGTGCCGCTTTTAGTTGTAGCTTCATTTCTTTTATTATTAATTTTTAATGTATCTGGTAGAAATTCTACAAACAGATTTGCGGATTGATGTGCAAAATTTATATTGATATCTCCATTTAAAACAAGTATAAACGTTGCAGTCGGACGCAACCGACTGCGTTATACTCGTTACAAGTAACAAACAGATGAAAAGAGACCTGATTGCATTGAGGTGCGGATGCAAAAGGGTGCACGCTGCTTTAAAGATTGTGTGAAGCAGATGGGGATGCCAAACAGCTATCTTCCTTCCGAATTTGATGACTCTAGCTCAAAGTTTGTAAAAGGTATGGAAAGGAGGCTGGGGCAGCATGGGGGCGTGGCATCCAAAACTTTTTATTCAAAGCTCTAAAACTATGTGGCAGTTTTTTGGGGTTCATATACTGTTATCTTCCTACCAAGTTTGGGGACTCTAGCTCAAACACTATGGAAGATACACGCGTTCTCGTTTAAAGCGAAGCGTTGTGGTGGTTGAGGGCTGATAGTGCAGTATGGATGGGCGTAGCATCCAAAGTTTGTATGCATTTTTTTGGAGGTCGTCATCACCTATCTTGTCACTAAATTTGGTGGCTTGAGCTCAACAACAGCAGAAGATATAAGCGTTTCTGTTTTGAAACCGTGAGGGGGCTGTGGGCGGAATGAGTGTGGCTCCAAAATTTTAGATGCTGTTTTTTGGGGGTTATTAGTAGATATCTTCTCCAAAATTTTGGTATTTCTAGCTGTAAGGGCGTGCGAAATAGATGGATTTATCGATATTGGGTTATCGAGCTTCTTGATTTGCCAGCCCCCTAGTTATCGTAGAAATACAATCTTGACACTTTAATTTACTATGCCATAGACAACGATATTTGCAAAGTTTCAAGTTACTAACTTGAAGGGTGTGGAAATAAGTTGCGAACATACGGACGAACGGACAGACACCATGGCGGACATTGCACAAACCCAATACTCTTTACCTTCGGTATCGGTATAAAAATGGTAGTGTTTAGTTTCAAGTTTTTTTTAGTTGCTAAGCTGCAGCATCAGTAAATGGCAACAAATGAATGTGAGTGATGTCAATGATTGTATTGATGCGAACATACGGACGGACGGACAGACACCATGGCGGACATTGCACAAACCCAATATACTCTTTACCTTCGGTATCGATATAAAAATGGTAGTGTTTAGTTTCAAGTTTTTTTTAGTTGCTAAGCTGCAGCATCAGTAAATGGCAACAAATGAACGTGGGTGATGTCAATGATTGTATTGATGTTTGTATTAGGTGAAATGTAGATGGTAATGATAACAAATTCTTGTCCCTGTGAAGTTGATGCACCTGATTCACGGTGCCACAGAATACCGAATGATTTAATTTTGTCAGTGTGGGCAACAACCTTATTAGACTTGGCTGCTAAGGGTGTCACCTTGACAGACTAAATAAGCCAAGTGTTTGTTTAGCAAATTTTTCATTTTAACGTTTTATAATAAGTGATTAGCAGCTGTAAAGTAGTTATATAGCCGGGGTACAGATCTCAGTCTGTCCACGGTTCACGTCACAAGATATTTGTATTTAATATCAGGGACGCTCGCGAAATGGAGGTAAATGTCGCGACGTTCGTTAGGCAGAGCGGAAAGCAAGTGCCTCGACGGCTAAGGGGGATACGAGGTCGACTAAACTTTCTGATCGCGCAGCGGCGCTTTCGTTAGCAGTTTTATTTGATACATTTATAGTCTACGCCTTTCTTATTTCTAATAACCTCAAACGAAACGCACGCGGGTTCGGGGTCATTTCACTTTCCTTTTATTCTTCAAATCTTGCTCGATACTTATACTTTAGTCGGTTTCTAATCTTATTCATTACTATCCTCTTTCCATTTTGTATTACTCCGCGATCGCGTCTGCTCAGTTGCGTGTTCTACTAACTCCTTCGCCGGTCTCGCACTTGAGGTCAGCGCGCTTCTTTGTCTGCCCTTGCACGCGACAATTGGGTCGCGTGTCGCGAGCGTGCCCTCGCTCTTTTGTCGCCGGCTTCGCTGCCCGGCCCTCTTGCTGCGCTGCGTTCTAATGCCTTGCCGAACCTCTGCTCGCTCTCGCGTCTGTCTTACATTAAATTATACATACATATCGAAAGTAATAGTAATGATTCGTACATAGTTCAGTAACAAGTGTGTAAATACTATATCATAAGTAAGTTCGTATTTCAGCTTAAGTATTTAAGTAATGATAAGTAATAAGTATTTAAGTAATAATTCATATTTCAGCGTGAGTATGTAAGTAATGATAAGTAATAAGAATCTATATAATATCTTTGTTAATAACTCAATGTGTGGGAGGCCGGGCCTACCTCACACCCCCCCCTTTCGTCGTGATCGCGACCCTGCCATCCGGGTGTTTGGTCACGGAATAGACCACTTCGCCTACCGTCACCCTGAGTCGGTCCCGCGATGTCCGTCTTCTCCGGGGACGCAGCTCCCGTATAATCTCCTCGACCACCTGTTGGGCTACGATGCTTCTGTCTGGGTGGCATGTCCAGTTCTCCGGTACTTCGGGTGGTGCTCCTGCATTCTCATCGACATCGTTGGGGCTCGTTTCTTCCTTCGCTTTTATAAATGCTGTTGTTGTGACGACCGTTTGCATCACGTGGACACCTCCCACCGTGTTTGTTACCGTGTCTTCGTGCACGTATTTTGTAATGGCTGGTCCGTTTGCGCCCCAAGCCTCTTCCACCTTCTTTAATTTTTTCGCCAGTGGGTGCCTTCTTCAAACTTCAAGACTGTTTCCTTGCTCATTTCTACTGTTGAGAGAAACGTAATTGTTGGATATTACGAAATTATATTTGAAATTCTAGATGTTTGTTTTTGAAAAGTTTTGGGTTAGTATAGGAGGTTTGCTGGTTTATTTATTTTTTTTTTTTTGTTGTTGTTGTTAATGTTGTGATTATGCTTGGCGATTTGTGCTTTTCGGAAGTTTTCTCGGGTTACGCTTCTTCCTGGATCGTTTCGGTCTCTTCTCCCTCTTGCTGGAAAGGTTTTAGCTGTGCTACGCTTGCGACTCGGCTTTTCCGTTCCCCGTCTCTTTCCAAGCGCACTACGTTTGGTGAGACGAACTTCTTCACCCGATATGGTCCCTCGTACTTCGGTGCTAACTTAGCTGCGAATCCGTCGCTGGCTTTCGAGAGTTGGTGTGTCCTTAACAAGACAAGTTCGTTGATCGTCGGTCTCCATTCTGTTCGTCTCAGGTTGTAATTTCTACCTTGATCCTTTGAAGCTCGCTGCTGGTTGCTTCGCGCTATGTCGAAAACCTCCTTTAGCCTGTTTGCCTTTTGTTCTGGCGTTTGCGATGTGCTTTCTGTACCTGGCGTTTTCTCTTCGTACAATGTTGCTGGCAAACGAGGTTCCCTTCCCTGCATCAAGAATGCTGGGGAAAATCCTGTTGAATCCGCGATGCTCGAGTTGACGGCTAACGATATTTCGGGTATCAACTGGTCCCACGAACTTTGACTCCTGGAAATATACTGCGCGATCATCGTCTTTACCGTCCTGTTGGTTCTCTCTGTTGGGTTCTCCTGAGGGCAGTATGGGGTGGTGTGTTCCATCTCTACGCCTAGGGAGTTCAAATACGCTTTGAAGATCTGACTTGTGAACTGCACTCCGTTGTCGCAAACGAACCTCTTTGGCACTCCGAACCGGCATAAGATACGTTCTCGAAAAGCCTTCTGCAACTTGGCCGCTGTTGCTCGTCTCATGGGAACCAATTCTACCCACTTTGTAAAAGCGTCATGAAACACCAACAACATTGTGTTACCTTGTTTCGATCGTGGTAGGGGTCCTACGAAGTCCGAGTACAGTATTGCCATTGGCTCCGCCACCTGGCGGGTTAGCATGTGTCCGGCTGGCTTTTTTTGTTCGGTCTTGAACAATTGGCATTTTTCGCAACATTTGACATACCTCGCTGCATCTCTGAACATCTCAGGCCAGTAGTACCGTTGGGACAGCCTCATGATCGTCTTGCGAACTCCTTAATGCCCGGCCGCCAGCGCGTCGTGGCATTCCAGAGGTACTCTCTTCCTTTGTTCCTCGCTTACACAGAGTTTCCACGGGATGTTGTCTTCGTCATCCGCGCGGTGACCCAGGTGTCGGTATAGCTGTCCGTTTTCTTCCATGTAGTCTGTGTACTTCGATGGTTCCTTGGCTACCTTTTCCAGCATCTTTGGAATCCAGCCTCCGGGGAACTGTTGAACAACGGCTTGCTGGAGCTGCTCCAGCGGGTCTCGCGACAAAGTGTCTGCCACCACGCTGAGCTTGCCTTTCCTGTATTTGACGTCAAACTGGTATTGCTGTAGCTCTAAAGCCCAGTGCGCTATCCTTCCTGTGGGGCTCTCAATCGAATCCAACCATTTTAATGCCATGTGGTCTGTGATCACCTCAAATCGGTATCCTTCCAGGTAGCATTTGAGTTTCCTGATTGCCGACACGATCGCCAAGCACTCCTTTTCTGTGGCCGAATAGTTCGACTCAGCCTTTGACAGTTTCCGATGCCCTAGGTATACTAGCTTCTTCTGGAAAAACGATCTTTTTTTTGATTAAGTTTGAGGTTGGCCTCTCTCAGCCGTCGGAATACTTCTCTCAGGTCTGCTATGTGCAGCTCTTTTATTGCGCTGATTACTATTATGTCGTCTAAGTAGGCGAACGCATGCGGTTCCATCTCCGGGCCTTTCACCGTGTCTAATGCTCTCTGAAAGGTCACACCGGCCGAATGCAAACCGAATGGCATGACTCGCCATTGAAACAGTCCTCGGCCTAGCACTGTGAATGCAGTGTACTCCCTGCTGCTTGCTGCCATTGGGATTTGCCAATACCCGTGCTTCAAGTCCAGCGTCGAGATGTAACGTGCGTGCCTCCACTTTTCCAGTATATGATTTATTCTGGGTACGGGGTATGCAATCGGTATAGAGTGCGCGTTGAGCTGTCTATAGTCCATGCTCATCCTCCATTCGTTCGTCTTCTTGCTTACGAGCACTATGGGCGCGCTGTGTGGGCTGCGTGACGGCTCGATTGCCCCCGCCTCTATCAATTCGTTAACCCGCTGGTCGATCACGCGTTGCATCGCCGGATTTTTGGGGTAGTACCTCTGCTTGATCGGCTTGTCATCCCTCATGATGATCCGATGCTCGGCTACGTTGGATACGCCCTTCAATCCCTCGAAGAGTTGCAACTCCGTCCTTAACAACTCCTGTGTGGCTGGTTCCAAGTCCGCTGGCCACACCGATTCCTGCGCAGCGTCTTCTTCCGATGACGATCCTGCTTTGGGGTCTCCTCCTTGCGGCGCCTCGTCTCCTGCACTTTTCACCTTACCTAGCGATGGCTCCTTGACGACTGTAACTGCGTCTCGGCCGGCCCCTTGCTTGGCTAGCGTGGTATCCTTGCTGTGATGCGTCCCCAGGACAGTCTCTTGCTTCTTGCCTCCGGTGCCGCGTCTCTCTTGCTCCTTCTATTTCTCCTCCTCTGGCCTTGACTCGGCTCTTTCGATCGCCTCAGCTGGCGCATGGGCGCACTTCAGAATTAGCATAGCCTCACTGCACTGCATAGTCGTCCCCATCTTGCATAGAAAATCCATCCCCAGGATAAGACTGTCTAACATGGATGGCATTACGAGCATGTCCATTGTCACCTCTTTGCTAATCAGCTTGACTTTGGTTATTAACAACTTACTAATTGCCACCTTCGATCCGTCTGCTAAGTGAGTATTCGCGGTCGCTGCGAATACTTCCCCCTTTGCCTTTATCTCCTCAAAAAAACTTTGCCTCACGAAGCTTCGTGATGCCCCTGTGTCAACCGTCGCCTTCGCCACGCGGTCCCCGACCTTCACCATGGCGACTATGCGACTATTCTCGACTCTGAGAGGATATTCTAATTCCGGGACTGACTCGCGCCAACGCCCATCCGATCCCGATCCCGATCCGGATGACGCGGCTGCCCGTTTCCCGCTTTCCTACCGCAACATGCCAAATCGCTCACGCCTTGAGCACCACACTACTACAGAATAACACCATGGGATTTGGGTATTCTCTGGCAAAGCGTCCCCCTTGCGATCAGTTAAAGCACACGCGACTCACTACTGCCGACCTAATCTGTTCATGCCCCATCATGTTGTTCGAAATTTCGTCACGCCTGGTGACGGGATGACTACCAGTCTCATTTCGCGCTAACGGTACCTGTGCTGGCGGGCTCCTAAACGGATTAGTCGGCTTAGTGGGTGTGTCCATGCCACCGGACCTACCCTGATACCCAAGACCCCTTGCCTGGTTGTACCCTGTCGCACCTTGGACCTGACCCGGGATGTTTTCAAACTCCGAGGCTATCTGTGTTAGCTGAGACAAGTCTGTAAAATCACTCCGTCGAATATATAGGCGGTACTCCCGAGAAAGATTCTCATATACTCTTTTCAGCTCCTGCTCAGGAGTATAACCGGCGTGCCGCATTAATCTCTTCTCTACCCTTCCCCTACGCGTTGTCGGCATGCCCTGATTTCGTCCTTTAGCCTGTCAAAGTATTGGGGAGGCAGAAAGAATCCTAAAAATTCCCTTTTGAACGTTCCCCACGTCACGTCCCTTAATCCGCTCGTTGAGAACCAACTACCCGCCATGCTTGTCAAAGCCTCGCTCATCGCTCTCGGTATGCGATTCAGATCTACATCGTACGTTTGGGCGCGTTCTTCCAATGTTTCTATGAACGCAAGTGGGGCAGAATAACCGTCAAACTTAACACTCCATTTCCTAACCTGATCAGGGACGACCATGTAATGCCGGTGACTGTTAGCGAACTCGTACATTTGCCTGTAATCCGCCTGGCTCTCCTGGGTACTAGTCACGGGCGGTCCTACGGGCGGCACTACATGTATGTACCTCCGCTCCCATTCGCCCAACCGGTTCCAGGTTGACGAGCTATGGCCCCCAACTTTATTGTATCACATTCCCGTTTTCGCAACTCTTCTACCCTGCCGGCGCTTTCTATGCTGAGCTCATGAGCGATTTGTTCCAGATCCTCCTTGCGGCAGTAGTACACCCATCCTAGACCCACGCCCGGGTTGTCGCATCCTTCTTCTTCTAAACTCTTGTTAAGCTCCATGGTCGCTGCTCGTGATTTTTTTTTTTTGTCGATTTGTACGTTTTTATTTTAATTGTATTTAATTAAAATTTTATTTCATTTATTTAAATTTAATTTAATTTTTAATTAAATTTTGTTTAATTTATTTAAAATTTCTTCAATTTTATTTAAATTTTGTTTTTTCCCCTCTTTTTTTAATTATGTTTATTTTTATTTAAATTTCGTTCATTTAAATCTTATTTAATTTATTAAATTGTATTTAATTTATTTAAATTTAATTTCATTTATTTAAATTTTATTTCATTTAATTAAATTTTATTTAATTTTATTTAAATTTTTTCCCACTCTCGTCCCACTGTATCGCAATCAGCTACCACGCAAAAAGCAATTCCACTTTTCGGCTGTTGGCGTGTGCTGCGCTTTCACAGTCAGTGCTCTGCTGTGATGACTCTGTTCCCCGCGGATTAGCCTTTTTACCGCTGAACATTCACGCCTGTCGTAACGCTAATCCCGTTCGTTTAGTTGTTACGTTTTCTTTCACCGTCAACTTCGCTGCACGTGCACTCTAAGCGTAGACCGATTCGTCGATTAACACTTACAAAAAAAATTATTTTTCGCGACAACTGTACGTTTGGGAGATTTTCGTCAGCGCCAAATGGCCATCTGGCTCATTTTATTACCCTCGCCGTTACTTTCAGTTTTTTTTTTTTTTTGACCGGGTATTCCCGTCTATCACGATTCACTTTTAGTAGCACGTTTGGGGTTTTTGCTCCCAACTTGCACTACACCTCTTTCACGTTAGGTCCCTGCTCGGGCGCCACTTGTAAAGTAGTTATATAGCCGGGGTACAGATCTCAGTGTGTCCACGGTTCACGTCACAAGATATTTGTATTTAAAATCAGGGACGCTCGCGAAATGGAGGTAAATGTCGCGACGTTCGTTAGGCAGCGCGGAAAGCGAGTGCCTCGACGGCTAAGGGGGATACGAGGTCGACTAAACTTTCTGATCGCGCAGCGGCGCTTTCGTTAGCAGTTTTATTTGATACATTTATAGTCTACGCCTTTCTTATTTCTAATAACCTCAAACGAAACGCACGCGGGTTCGGGGTCATTTCACTTTCCTTTTATTCTTCAAATCTTGCTCGATACTTATACTTTAGTCGTTCTCTAATCTAATTAGTAACTATCCTCTTTCCATTTTGTATTACTCCGCGATCGCGTCTGCTCAGTTGCGTGTTCTCATACTAACTCCTTCACCGGTCTCGCACTTGAGGTCAGCGCGCTTTTTTGTCTGCCCTTGCACGCGACAATTGGGTCGCGTGTTGCGAGCGTGCCCTCGCTCTTTTGTCGCCGGCTTCGCTGCCCGGCCCTCTTGCTGCGCTGCGTTCTAATGCCTTGCCGAACCTCTGCTCGCTCTCGCGTCTGTCTTACATTAATTTATACATACATATCGAAAGTAATAGCAATGATTCGTACATAGTTCAGTAACAAGTGTGTAAATACTATATCATAAGTAAGTTCGTATTTCAGCTTAAGTATGTAAGTAATGATAAGTAATAAGTATTTAAGTAATAATTCATACTTCAGCGTGAGTATATAAGTAATGATAAGTAATAAGTATCTATATAATATCTTTGTTAATAACTCAATTTGTGGAAGGCTCGCGCCGGGCCTACCCCACACAGCAATCAGCTGTTCAATTATCATCACCAAATTGATTAAACTTAAATAGCTCAAAAAAGCCATTGGCGATCGAAGAGCTCCGGGAACAGAAAATAGAATAGGGACCATGCAGCAAAGGTTTCTCAGACGTGCATCTGATCTGTTTTCGCAATCTGAAGTTACGGAAGTGGTTTGTTATGGCTCTGCCATCTATCAACTAATGCCGTTGCCCACAAATGTTTTCACAAATTGCACAACAAGTAAATGAATTTTGCAGGTAAACTTGTTCTAACTTCAAAGAGCTATTTTTAAATTCTTAATTATAGGAAAACCGAAGTGAATTATATTTTGACGAATTCTAATTGCGAAATGTGGCAGCATCAGATTTCAGGGGCTTGCGACGTTTTCTTTCCGCTCAAAACAAGTGAGCGTTTTGGTCTGTAGCACCGTGAAATGAATTTGCTGTGAAACTCAGGCGGAAGCGTTTTCTGTGGCAGCCCTGTATATTACTAACTCCTTGAGAAAATATGTCAATAAAGGGTGTTACCGAAGTATTTGCATGGCAATTGTTTTTAAAAACAACAACACCACCTGTTTTGACGTTTTCAAGTTTAAGTTTAATGTTGCATTTAATGTTGGGTATTACCTGCGGTAATAGCGATATTCGTTTTTGATAAAAGATGGAAATGACATTTTGCGCATATGTTGTCATTAAGATCCTGAACATGACTTTGTAGTCCCTGACAATTTAAAGAAAAGAATGAAAAAGATGATCTCTATGTTATTTTTTATTTATTTATTTATTGTCAGCTATGAGCAGCTGACCTGAAATTAAAGTTAATAAATAATAATTACTGTAAAAATAATTAAATTAAAAGTAAAATTTAAAATTATATTTAAATCTAAAATTGAGTTAAGTTAAAAAATAAAAAGTGTACGTTAAAGCTCTGGGAAATTCAACAAGAAAATTAGTGGTCCAACATTTGTTGCATGGATTGGAAAAAACCCAGAAAAACCCAATCAGACCAGCGGTAGATTACTGATTAGTGGTTACGATTAGATAAAGAAAAAAGGATCGATCGTTTAAGTTCTTGAGTTGAGGTATCCACAAGACACGAGCATAAAGCATGTTATAGTCAGAAGATATCAACTGGTTCATTAATTAACTAGTTACTTGAGCAACAATCGAGGCTAAGAGGTAAAAAGTTACGGGTCGATCTAATTGGAACGTTTAATTTTATTCGACTTAATAGAACTGATGAAGTAGGTTAGTAATGAAAAATACACCATGCATAATTCTACGGTTCAAAAGGGAAGGAAGATTAATGAAAAGAAATCTACTTGAATACGGGTGTAGGTCTATTCCAGGAACCCAGTTAAAGCTTCTAAGCGCAAACAGATGAAATTTCCTCTGCACAGATTCAATTCTATCCTGATGAATCCCGTATTACGGGGACCACACACAAGATCCATACTCCAGGATGGGGCGTATTAGAGATGTATATAGCGTTTTAGTTGTGTAGGGATCATGAAACTCTTTTGACTACCGCTTGATGAAGCCAAAAACATTTATGACCTTATTGACCATCGACGATATGTGAGAATCAAATTTTAATTTGCTATCAAGAGTGATGCTTAAATCTTTAATTTCAAAAACGCGGACAAGTGGTAAAGCATCAAGCAAGTAGTGAGCAGTATATAGTAAGTAATGCCATGTTCACACTATGAAAAGTTAATCTCGTCAGTACGATAATCTACTTGCGATAAACTTATGCGTTCACACATCAAACAGCTGTTTCGCACAAGATTAAGTTTGACAGCTGTTTGTTTACATTTATAAATCAAGCAAACTGAATAGCAAACAGCAGAAAAAATCTAAATTAAAGAAAAGTGAATAAAGATGGCGCCAAATGTTATTCAAATTATATATTATATGATAAGAATTTTTGATATGGCAAAAATAATGGGGGATCTGCTCAAAACATCAAGAGCACACATAAGTATTGCGCAAATGCAATATAAAATGCACCTCGAGTTGCGTGCAGCCATATGTGCCATTTCCTCGTAGATGTGCGAGTTTTTTCTGGCAGATCGCAGATGTTGCAATCTGCTCTGCCATATCTCTATGAGGCAAATTTCTGCCCCATCGCACCAATTAACTCTTTTTCTTTTTTGCTGCCATTACTTCTTTGTTCTTTTTGTGACAGATAACAGCTGTTCGCATATGATTACTTCTAGCAAATTTAAGTTTTTTCATAGCAATCAGCTTTGAAATATGCAAAAACAGCCCCATCTGTGGTTTTTGTTATACAAACACAGGGTTGCACTCCAATAATCATCATGATTAAAAGTTAACCACGTCAGTGAAGTGATTACGTTTGACAGTTCTTGTATGAGTTAAACGCGCGTTTACAAGATGATTAGCGCTTAAATCACGTCAACGACGCTAATCGCGTGATTAACTGGTATATCAGAACATGGTATTACATAGAGAATCATCATTATAGGTGAAACATAGCTTTACATCATCAGCAAACATAAAAACACAAGAGTTAGTAATGACAGCAGGAAAATCGTTAGTAAAGTGATTTAATAGTAATGGTCCCAGGTGACTCCCCTGAGGTACACCAGAGGTAACACAAATAGATTTGGATACAGAAGATCTAAAAACCACTTTTTGTGTTCGGCCATACAAGTACTCCGAAAGCCACGACAAGAGTTTTGCTAGAACTCCAATAATATCTTATTTATGAAGCAACAAAGAATGACTAATAGAATCAAATGCCTTGCTAAAATCTGTATAAACAACGTCAGTTTGCATTTTGGTCTGAAACCCTTTGATCACAAGTGAGGTAAACTTAAGAAGGTTGATGGTAGTAGATCTTCGCCAAACAAAACCGTGTTGCTAAGGGGATAAACGTGAACTACATAAGTGCTGCAATGGAGAGCACACAATTTTTTCAAAGATTTTCGGAATGTGAGACAACTTGGATATACCCCTATAGTTTAGTTTTTATAGAATTTTTATGAAGTGGAATAATAAAAGATTCCTTCCATATACCAGGAAATACAGCTAAGTCAACCGACAAGTTAAATAATTTATGTAAGGGTTTACAAATCCGCTCAGTATCTAAGAATACAACCTGGCACACCATCTGGACCAGGCAAGAAGCCGGGTTTGATAGAGTTAAGGCCACTTAGCAGCGTACACTCAGTTAACACTGGGACATATATGCAGTTTGACGTTTGAACTTGAAAATGTTAGGAATTATTGCAACTGTATAAACTCGATGAGTATACTGATTGAAAATACTCAGCAAAGATCAGCCGCTGCTTGATCGGAATTTGCTTTTGTATTATCAAGGTAAAGCGAGGATGGCAAGCATGAAGATTAACGTTTTGAGTTAACAAATTTATAAAACTGTTTGGGATCACGGGAAAAGTTTGATCTGCAACGATTGAGATAATTGTTATAACAACTAGAAGCAACGTTGCAGTCGGACGCAACCGACTGCGGTATACTCGATACCAGTAATAAAACCGAAAATGGTGTAAGCTGCCTCAAAGATTGTCTGGTGCAGATGGGATGCCAAAAAACTATATTCCTTCCAAATTTGGTGACTCTAGCTAAAAGTTCTTTAAAGGTGTGGAAAGGGGGTCTGGGGGCGCTATGCTGGCGTGGCATCCAAATTCTTGCTCATACTATGTGTATCATGTCAATTGCTATCCTCATACCAAATTTGATGACTTTAGCTCAAAGTTAGTAAAATATTTTGGAAGGGTGACTGGGGTTGAAATGGTTGGTTGGCGGCATACAAGTTTTTTGGGTTTCTTCATCATCAATCTTGACACCAAATTTGGTGGCTTTAGCTCAAAAGCTGTGGAAAATAAAGGCGTTTTTTATTTCAAAATGCATGGGGCATAGGAATGGGGGAAGTGGCTCCAAAATTTTGATGCAGTGTTTTGGAGGTCGTAGCTATCTACCCTACCAAATTGACTCTAGCTCAAACACTACGGAAGATACAGGCATTACCGTTTTAAGCGAAGCGTTGGGGCGATTGTGGGCGACTAGGGAAGTATGGATGGGCGTGGTATCCAAAGTTTTCATGAATTTGGTTGGAGGTCGTCAACACCTTTCTTGGCACCAAATTTGGTAGATCTAGCTAAAAAACTATAGAAGATATTAGGATTTTTGGTTTTAAATTGCAGGGTCTCGAGGCTGAATGGGTGAGCGTGGCTACAAAATTTTTGATGCAGTTTTTGGAGGTTATGAGTAGCTATAGTCCCCCAAAATTTGGTAGTTCTAGCTAGATAAACACATTTGCAAAGTTTCAAGTCTCTAGCTTGAATGTTGTGGAAAAAAGTTGCGTTCATACAGACGGACGGACAGACGGCCAGACGGACAGACACCATGACGGACATTGCACAAACCCAATAGTGAGGGGAACACAGATATCTAAATGTGAGTTCAAAGTCCTATAAAAAATGGTAATGGCAATTTCTATATCACTACAAGAACAAAGGTGAGACCAATTAGTATGCTGAAGACGATCATTCAATTGAGTAAAGTTAGTTTTACGAAAACAACGGGTCTTTAAGAAATTATTAGATGCTGGACTAGGGTTAAGAATTTCAAAGGAAAGTTCAAAGGTTGGATGGTAGGTATCTTCTGGAAGCACTAGAGGGGGTACTCTACCAACATTACTACAATCCGAGTCAGAAACAAATATCAAATCTAACATTTTATTACTACTGTTATGCACCCTGTTAACTTGTGATAGGCCTAACTCTAAAAGGCCCTCGATAAAATCATCAGAAGTGGCAGGTAATTGCGCCGAAGATGTGTCACAGACCATACAACATGTGGCAAATTAAAATCACCAACCACTATAAGTTGATCCATATCTGTCAACAACGACGAAACTAGTTGCAGGGCATTCAGATGGGATATGTAAATGTTATTATCAGAATGGGGAGAAATATATGAGAAAGTTATATAGAATGAGCGTCCGCTACATAATATTTCAACACATAGAAACATAGGAACACACATCATGAAAATGAATCTGTTCAGAGGAAATAGAGGAGTCAACAGCAATGAGAACACCGTCCCCCTTGCAGGAGGTGCGATCGCATCTGTACAAGTTATACTTATTAGGCAAAACGGAATAATAAGATATATCAGGTTTTAACCAGGTTTCTGTTAGTGCAACTATCTGTGAATCAAAGGACAAGCTGTTTGCATAAAATTTAGAAAGTTTAGTGTTAACGCCTCGAACATTTTGATAGGCCAAACTAACTACTTTTATTAATTTTTTGCCGCCGAAGTTGAAGCAACAGGATGGATAACAGGTGGTGCACTACTGATTCTTATACCATTATTAATATTTTTCGCCGGTTCACATACTCTTTTACGACGAGCTTTGGTGGCCAAAACTTTTCTGAACAAATTGTTGCGGGCGGAACACTCAACTTGAAAGAAGATTTGCTTCGGACATGTTTAAACTTAAACTTTTCAACATTAATATATGGGGAGTCAATTTTACTTTTAACGTAGGCACTGACATCATCCTACGAAGCGTCGGTTGCTAGCGTAGACACGAAAATATATTTGTTAATAGGCACAACAACAAGAGGCTTGTGGGCTTTAGGTGTACCCACAGTAGAATTAATAGGCACGCATTCTGTTGATATGAAATGTACATTAATAGGATTGGGAGTAAAGTCGTTATTGGTTGTGTTAATGTTGAGGTTTCGAGCAGACGAGTTAAATAACATAAATGGGCTTGTTATAGTACCCATTGGAGGATTTATACTGGGGACAAGAAGAGGTTTGGTGGGTCGGACAAGTGGAGCTCTGAGTGAATTACGATCCGAAATCTTTTTTCGCTTCGGTGATTCTACTATTACCTTGCCATTTTTAAAATTTGTCATTTTTTTAGGAAATAGTAAAGATTTATATTTATAGCTTCCAATCTGTTCGAAAAAAGTTTTTGTTATGCCGTTTGTAGAGGAACCAAAGATAAATCTCTTTTAGAGCCGTGATAAAATTTATTGTTATTTGATGCATTTACTTTATATCAGCCGTGAAGACTCGTTACGCGCGACAATACAACATTAGCTAATTGTTAGCAATGCCGTTTTTCATATACGTAGACAATATTATCAAAAATGACTCCTTGATTTTTCGTTTTCGCCTTGAAAATATTGTTCTGTTATTACATATTTAATGACGTACATGATGTTCCCAAATGTATTGCAACTGCAAGTGAGCTTATATTTTGATTAATTGCATGTGCAGCTGATTTTGTTTTCGTAGTTCCTGCCAACTTAAGGCGATGTTGGAAACTCTAACTAAGGGCAAATTAGAACATTTTCATTATTGCATTCGAGATGTACCTGTTTTCCTACAGAACCGTTAACTTAACCATCACTTTCGTCACTAATCCATAAGTGAAAACAGGCGTGGGCCGCAAATCTACCTATCTTCCTACCAAATTTGATTACTATTCAAAGGAAAGCACGTTCATACAGACAGACGGACAGATAGCACCACGGATATTGCACATAGCCAATATTCTTTTTGCTCTTTAGTTAAAAATTAAAATATTTTAAAGTACAGCTGTGCTAAAAGTACCTTTATTTTATGTTTTTTACAGAAGGCAAGACAATGTTTGACCTGCTCCCGTCTAATATAAGGCACATCATGGTTAGCTTCTATTGTAATTAGAATCTGGCCTGGTGCAACTTAACTCGGCTACGGGATGACAGTATTTGTGAGGAGCCCGTGTGATAAAGTATGCGCAGCGCCAGATGAGCTCGTTCCTGCGCAGCACCTGTATATTTTTTCGCTGCATAACCGATGTTGACTTTCCCACTGGCCAGCCGGATAGCTTTGAATTGATGTGCCAGTATTTAGGCCTGGATGCCCAGCTGGGCGTTTATTTTGACATGGAATCGGTGTATCCGACAATTATGCAGAGCTTTGCCTCGCATCCTCACATCTTTGGCCAGTTTCTTGAGCGGGGGCCAGGGCTTGAGACGCGGCAATCCTCTTCGCTTATGCAAGGCCGCCTACGACCGCATCTTTCTGCAGTGGCTGGGACACAATCTACACGAGGGTGCGAACGTAGCCGTAACGCAGTGGCATCACATGTAGTCCGCATGCTGCTTTCAAACTTTATATAGTGCAGACAGCGATAACAATATCGATGACGATAAAGGCGGCGACAGTCAATGTGATTATTACATACTAAAATAAGGAGAGCATATTAATACGTCTAAGCATTTTACAACAACTCATCCTGCATCACAAATTTCACAAAACCCTTTTTACATTCTCCAAACACACACATACAGTCGCACTCAAAAAGCGAGCAGCCTACTTTCCTACCAGCACCCAGTCCTTGTGTTGCGTGCTGTTGTTCTATTATATATTATCATATATGTATGTATATATAAATATTTTTAAATATGCATAAATGTATATTATATACATATATACTAGTACACCGTTTTAATGCATATATGTATAATATATCTATATATACTAGTGCATCGTGTTCATTTATTTTCCTACTTGATTATTACAAATTTTTTTTTGTATTGGTCACGCATATTTTTCTCCGGTATCCCTTCAATTAATTGTTCCAGCAATTCTTCAACGTCAACTTTGATATCTTGCGCTAACAATATTTTCTCCTCATAATATGCGATGAATGTTTCATCTAAACGCCAAGTCCGCTCCTGAAATTTTCGCCTCATGTCCGATTTTGTAGCTTTGCTTCCATAAGCCATGACAAGCTGCTCACACAAGCTATTAAATGTTTCCAACATGCGCGTCGGATTCGACTGTACCCAGCGCTGTGCATCTCCCTTTAATTTAGCGATCAGAAGCATGCGCAGGCTCACTTCGTCCAGATTATATATCTGCCCAATATTTTTTACTTGAATAATCCAATTTTGGACGCCTGTGCCCCCGTTGAAGTCTACTGTAGCTTCTTTTGCTAACGCCAACAATTTGGCTGAAAATTTGCATTCTTGAATTCTCGGCTGTTCCACGACTGCATTTGCGCAAAAATGATCGATATCAGCTGTGACTACCGCGTTGCCATTAGTTGCTCGACTGGTAACACTATAAACGCCATCTACTGCTATGTTGCCAGCGCCCTCTACCGGTATAAGATCTGCACTCATTCCTCTGCTGACATCTTCGCTATTAGCGTTGCCATTTTCTAATGCAACGGCGTTGCCACTGACGCAACAGTTTATGCCGCTTACCTCGATGCCGGTCCCGCGATTTTGCTGCATTTGCCGCCACTCGCCAATGATTTTTTCGTTCGCTTTTTTGTCAGCTTGTAGTTGCTGAATTATTTGCAAAAGTTCGCTCTCTCTATCCTGTTGAGTTGGTATACTGCATTTCGCGATGCCGGCGCTGCTCTGTCCAATGTTGCTGCAGCCGGCACCACCGATCTCAGTCTCGAACTCGCTACCGCTACCGCTGCCATCCATAGTTATATTTTCTATGACGGACAGAGTGCCTTGAATGTCTGCAGCGTATTCGGGCTTCTCGTCAGTGTCTAGCTCCGGTGCACATCCACGTCGATCAGGCGGAATTTTGTTCAATCGCGCAACCAATTCCGCTTTGGTGCCTTTCGTTGGTACTTTTAGCAACGACAGCCACTTTTTTAATTGTGTTACTTTGAAGTCGTTTATGTTAATATCCGCCATGGCAAAAAGTTTATCCCATTTCTGATTTGTAGAATGCCGTTATCTTATGTTATTTATTCAGTCTGGCGTATCTACTGACGCACCAACCGTTTGTCTTAAATGCCAAATACCAACTAATCTCACATGTCTTGCTTAATGTTAAAGTAATGTTACAGCAGCATGCAGTGTTGCATTTAACAGATTAAGGGTATTCCGCCTACTACATCATCGAGTTTGTATAGTCGCAATAATTCCTATGCTTTTCAAGTGCAAACGTCAAATTGCATATATGTCCCAGTTAGAACTGAGTGTACACTGCTAAGTGACCTTAACTCTATCAAACCAGGCTTCTTGCCTGGTCCAGATGGAGTGCCAGGTTGAATACCTGGCAATTGCGCGGATTCACTTTGTAAACCTTTACATAAATTATTTAACTTATCGGTTGACTCAGCTGTGTTTCCTGGTATATGGAAGCAATATTTTTATTATTCCACTTCATACAAAATTTTCTAAGTCTAACTTTAAAAACTATAGGGGTATATCCAAGTTGTCTGCCATTCCGAAAGTATTTGAAAAAATTATATGCTCTCAATTGCAGCACTTATGTTGTTCAATTTTATCCCCTAATCAATACGGTTTTGTTAGGCAAAGATTTACTACCACTAACCTTCTTGAGTTAACCTCGCTTGTAATCAAAGGGTTATAGGCTAAAATGCAAACTGACGTCGTTTATACAGATTTTAGTAAGGCATTTGATTCTGTAAGTCATTCTTTGTTGCTTCATAAATTAAATATTATTGGATTTTCAGCACATTTCTTGTCGTGGCTTTCTGAGTTCTTGTGTGGCCAAACACAAAAAGTAGTTTTTAAATATTCTGTATCCAAATCTATTTTTGTTACCTCTGGTGTTCCTCAGGGGAGTCACCTAGGATCATTGATAATTATTTTCTTTATTAACGATCTTCCTGCTTTTATTACTAACTCTCGTGTTTATATGTTTGCTGATGATGTAAAGCTATGTTTCTCCAATATTGATGATTCTCTAACTAGTAACTTACTAGAGTCGTACTTGGGTGCACTGTCGGCCTGGTGCCGTTATAACTTACTTCAATATGTAAAGTCATGTCCTTTTGTCGAGGTACCCCCTCATACTGCTAACTACGTGCTTGATGCTTCACCACTTGTCGTTTTTGAAATTAAAGATTTAGGCATCATTCTTGATAGCAAATTAAAATTTGATTCTCACATATTGTCGATGGTCAATAAAGCCATAAACGTTCTTGGCTTCATCAAGCGGTGGTCAAAAGATTTTAATGATCCCTACACCACTAAAACGCTATATACATCCCTAGTACGTCTCATCCAGGAGTATGGATCTTGTGTTTGGTCCCCGCAGTACGGGATTCACCAGGATAGAATTGAATCTGTGCAGAGGAAATTTCTTCTGTTTGCGCTTAGATGTTTTAACTGGGTTCCTGGAATAGACCTACCCCCCTATTCAAGTAGACTTCTTTTAATTAATCTTCCTTCCTTGTTGAACCGCAGAATTATGCATGGTGTAGTATTTATCACTAATCTACTTAATTGTGAAATCGACTCATCAGTTCTTCTAAGTCGAATAAAATTAAATGTTCCCATTAGGTCCACACGTAACTTTTTACCCCTTAGCCTCGATCGTTGCTCAAGCAACTATTTAATTCATGAACCATTTCGTGTATTATGTTCTGACTATAACAAACTTTATTCTCTTGTCTCTCTTGAGACCTCGACTCCAGTACTAAAACGATCTATCCTTTCTGCCTTATCTAATCGTAACAACTAATCACTAATCTCCCACTGGTCTGATTGGGTTTTTCTGGGCTTTTCCCAATCCACGCAACAAATGTTGGGCCACTTATTTTCTTGTTGAGTTTCCCAGAGCTTTAACGTTAACTTTATAATTATTTCAACCTTAATTTACTTTCAGAACTACATATAATTTTAAATTTTACTTTTAATTTAATTATTTTTATTATAATTATTTTAAATTAATTTTATTTTCATGTCAGCTGACAATAGCTGACAATAAATAAATAAATAAAATTATGATAAAACGAAATAAAAATTTGTTAAAACTTTTAGTTTGTATAATAAAAATTTAAAAACATTTAATATAAATAAAAATATATAGATATACATATGTATATGGTTTATTGAAGTTTAACTCTCATTTTAATACATCTCTAAGGTTTAACAAGTCCCATCAAAAATATATAGCACGTAAGCGTTTTAAATATATATTATAAATATATATATGTAAAAAAAAATTTGAAACCTTTATGGAACCGGTACAGAACCGATATAAACTGGAACCAGAACCCGAACCGGGAACCTATATAAATAAGAGCCAAAACAGAACCTTGTACCGAAACGATCGTTTCGGTCGGGACCCGAGTCGGAACCAGAACCTAAATTCGTTTCGGTTTGACACCCTGCTTAAAATACTTGTAAATCGTTAAAACTTCATTAAAGTAATAAATTGCTATTAAGTGCTAATCATCAAAACAACGCTTCGTTTTTTTTTGACACCTATAATAGGCAAACTTATTATTATATATATATCGATTTATTAACGAAATATAAAAACCTGGATAGTCTGGACAAACTGGACTGCGTGAACAACTTTCAAAATTTGGAATTTCTTCTTGTTCACACTATCCAGGTTTGCTTGCATTTTTGAATATAGCGAAAGATAAATGCTTATCGAATTGTTCAGGAGTATATATTTATATATTTAAGTCACAACACAAACACATGACACAAAATAATAAATACAATAAAATATGCTAGTTAAACACAACATAAATATGTTAATAAATATGTAAATTTGTTGTTGCCTATACACAATTCTGCAGTAGTAAGCAACTGCTGCATACACGATAACCCAAATTACACATATATGTATATTTATCTATAAATACTGATACTTTCGTTAATAAAAATAAGAGTCTTTACTGTGCATTCAAGCAAACACAAGTCTTTCATTCTTTCTAAAGGAACTCCCTCTCCGTAGTCCACCTAGTTACAAGTGCGAGTTGCGACGCCTTATTAGCAGTCAGTTTATGTACTGAATGCTTATATACACACAAACACGAATAATTTAAAAATAGTTTAAAAATTATATAAATAATAATTACTTCATGTGTAATTATTATGAATTTCTCAAACTTGTAATAAATTGTCAAATCATAATAGTTGATTGTCTGGTGCAAATGGAGATGCCAAAAAGCTTTATTCCTTCCAAGTTTTGTGACCATAGCTCAAAGTTTGTTAAAGGTGTGGAAAGGGGGGCTTTGGGCACTATTTGGGCGTGGCATCCAAATTTAAGATCTGTGTATCCTGTCAATTACTATCCTCATACCAAATTTCGTGACTCTAGCTCAAAGTTAGTAAAATATGCTGGAAGGGCGGCTGGGTGCGGTACGGAGGTGCATGGCATCATAGCTTTTGTTACAGACCTGTGTAAGATGTCAATTGCTACCATCCTACCAAATTTCGTGACTCTAGCTCAAAGTAAGTAGAATAGGGTGGGAGGTCGGCTGTGGGCGGTATGGGTTGGGGCGGCATCCAATTTTTTTTGGGTTTCTTCACCAACATTCTTGGCACCATATTTGGTGGCTTTGGCTCAAAAGCTGTGAAAAAATAGGCGCTATTGATTTCAAAATGCAGGATGCTGGGAAACGCGAGGGGGGCGTGGCTCCAAAACTTTGATGCAGGTTTTTGGGGGTCATAAACTGTTATCTTCCTACCGAGTTTGGTGACTCAAGCTTAAGCACTATGAAAGATACACGCGTTCCCGTTTTAAGCGAAGCGTTTGGGCGGTTTGTGGTGGCTAGGGCAGTGTGGATTGGCGTCGCATCCAATGTTTTTATGAATTGGGTTGGTTGTCGTCATCACCTATCTTGGCACTAATGTTAATGGCTCTAGCTCAAAAACTGTAGAAGATATAGGCTATAGGATAAAGACATCTGGAAGGGTGTGGAAAATGTTGCGGTCATACAGACGGACAGACACCATGTCGGACATTGCACAAACCCAATATACTCTAAACCTTCGGTATCGAGTATTAAATTCAATTTATTTATCATCCAAAAGAAACTTTATGAAAAAGCAAAACAATGAAATTTAAATAAGTAAAATATATTTTTAAATTCAACATCGGGCGTTCGACATCAGTTTATCTGCTGAAAACCATATCATCGCATGTGCTTTTATGACTTGTGGATGTGGATGCGATAGGCGATTTAATTGAAGATTGAATGTAGTTTCCATAAATTCCAAGAATGGTTTGTTTTCTCTCCTGATAAATTTCATTAGTATTATATGACAAATACAAATAATATTGAAGTATTTTCTTTTCACACTCATTTCTTTTTACTTTTAAAATATTTTGTTTAACATATGCTCTTTTGAGGATGCATTTTATTATATTTTCATTCTTTTTTGTATTTTGGTAGCGGCTGTTTTGCACTGGTTTATTTTTTTCTTTCCTGAACCCTACATTTTTTTGATAAAGCATATTATTTATTTACATAATATGATATTTTGCTTCAGAAACATTGCAAGTTTTTTGAAACATCTAACCCAGACTTTATTCTGTGTAGATTGTGTAAAAATTTGATTTGAAATGTGCTGGCTTTACGGCCAAAATACGGGACTGCTTATATGCAGACAAAGGCCTTATATGGTATTGTGGTTCCTGTAATGAGGTGGAGAAGGAGTCTACTCAATTTATGAGTCAGACTTTTATAGATTTCAAAACAATGCAAACTGCATTTAATAACCTACCTATGTTCCTCATTTAAAAAGTTGGAGTCGAACTTCAGCAATGGCAAGATGTTGAGTGATTCGCCGAAGCGTAAAAAGACTTCGGGGCCTAATCCGCTTAGTGTTCTTCCTGTCTTGGTCACCAAACCCCATTTGGTACCAATCATTAACCACCCAACCGTTTCAATTGCTAGCGCGTTAATGTTATTTGACTCGCCGGCAAAAAATTCCAACAATAATCTTTTCACTAATAACTTAACTTCTAAGCTTTCCGTATCCACAGTTTGTGTGCCTATTAATCCTACTGTAGGTAAACCTGGGGCCCACAAGCGTATTGATGTTGTGCCCTTATTTAAATTTATTTTCGTGTCTAGGCTAGCATCCGACACTTCATTGGATGATGTTAGTGCCTACGCTAAAAATAAAATTGACTCCCCACTTATTACGGTTGAAAAGATTAAATTTAAACAAGCCCGAAATTATCTTCTTTTAAATTGAGTGTTCCGCCCGAACTTTTTTCGACAATTTGATCTGAAAAGAGTATGTGAATAGGCATAAAAGTAAAAATTACGGTATAAGAATCAGTGCTGCACCGCCTGTGAGCCACGCTGTTACCTCAACTTCGGCGGCAAAAAACTAACAAAAGTATTTAGCTTGGCCTATCGAAATATTCGAGGCTTTAACAGTAAACTTTCTAAGCTTTATGTAAACAGCTAATCCTTTAATTTACAAATAGTTGCACTCATAGAAACCAGGTTAAAACCCGATATATCTGATTATTCCGTTTTGCCGCATAAGTATAACCTGTACAGATGTGATCGTACCTTCCGCAAGGGGGGCGGTGTTCTCATTGCTGTTGACTGTGGTATTTCCTCTGAACAGATTCATTGACATGATATTTAGGGTATGAGTTCTTATGTGTTAAAATATTATTGAGAGCCGCTTACTGTATCTTACTTGATCGTATATTGCTCCTCATTCTGATTATAATAGTTGCATATCCGATCTGAATGACCTGCAACTTGTTTCGTCATTGTTGATGGACTTGGATCAACTAATAGTGGTTGGTGATTTTAATTTGCCACATGTTGTATGGTCTGTGAATGACACATCTTTGTTGCAATTACCAGCCACTTCTGATGGCCTTTTATACCCCGATTCCACTACAAGCCGGATGCAAGTATGTAATTGGAACTCGGGAATGTTGCTTCCGTTTGTATAAGATTCCCTTATGCACAATGAGAATCTTGTTCAAATTTCCCTGTTGGTCGGTTGCATTTCCCAGTTGGTCGAAAACCGATCAACTGGGAAAAGCAGGCGATGTTAGAATTTAACATTACAGAGCACTGATCAGCACTTTTACATAGTCGATAGTATGAAATTTCCTATCGATACTCGTTTAAACAGTGCCAATTTGGGTAAAACAGCAGCTGGTCATCAAGTGCATGAAAAAAAAACAAAACCCCTGTTAAAACAGAATGTGGATGAATTGGATTTGTAGTGGAATCACCTACATCCGCGACTTGCTGTTAATGACGGATGCAACCTAATTGAATTAGGGTATTAGAGATAGGCCTATCACAATTTAACAGGACCATAACACTCGTAATAAAATGTTAGATTTGATATTTGTTTCTGACTCTGATTATAGTAATGTAAGTAGAGTACCCCTCAGGTGCTTCCTGAAGATACCTACCATCCAACTTAAAAACTTTCCTTCGAAATTCTTAGCCCTAGTCCAGCATCTAACAATTGCTTAAAGACCCGTTGTTTTCGTAAAACTAAATTTACTAAATTGAATGATCTTCTTCAGCATACTAATCGGTCTCACCTTTATTCTAGTAGTGGTATAGAAACTGCCATTGCCATTTTTTACAGGACTTTGAATTTGCATTTGGATATCTGTGTTCCTTTCACTTTAAATTAAATAAAATTAAACAACCTTGGTTTACGGGGGAACTATCAAAATTAAAAACTTGAAAACAAGATCCTATAAAAAAGAGGTTGTCTGTAAAGTTGGTATACGGACGATAGTTTAGCGTGATAACGTCAGATTAAAACAGTTATGAAAGGATTGCAAACTTTGAAGCGCGATTGGCGTATCGTCTAGTCGAGAATGTAGCAGAAAGTTTTTTTACATGCTTATACCTCAAATTTATTGAACAAAGAATTAATGACTGATTTATAGTTAT
Source organism: Scaptomyza polygonia (assembly GCA_035044585.1). Taxonomy (NCBI): domain Eukaryota; kingdom Metazoa; phylum Arthropoda; class Insecta; order Diptera; family Drosophilidae; genus Scaptomyza; species Scaptomyza polygonia. The sequence continues at coordinate 137,771 of JAWNNU010000318.1, forward strand.
CAGATTTTTAAAATAAAATAAAAAATTAACCTTAATTGCCGAAACTGTTATTGCAAATAAAACTAAAAATTAAATTCAAAATCAAAATCAAAAGTAAAATAAAATAAAATTCTGTTGCGGTGTTGAACCCGGGCAGTCATGCATCAAAACCTAAAGTACTAGTTATCAGATATTTAAAATGCAAGAATAATAAACCTTAATTACCGAAATTGTTGTTGCTACGTCAAAACAAATAAAATTAAAAATTAAATTTAAAATAAAAGAGTAAAAAGAAGTGAAAATAAACATATTCCTAAAGTTCTGACGCGGTGTTGAACCGGGTAGTCATGCAACAAAAACGGAGCGCCTGTATAGCAGCGCCACGGCTATCTTTTCATCGTAATGGCTTAGTAGCTTAAAACCGTTTTCGTTTCGCCTGTACCTTTCTCGTTTTTGAACTGGCTAACTTTATAATCATCAATTTTATACACGTTATCACGTCAAAAATTTAAAATCTGTAAATTCATGAGATTTATCCCCGTATATAATAGCAAAGCCTAATTTTATTTCAGTAAACACTTTTTGTTATAAAATTATCTCAATCGTGATAAAAAAAAAACTCAAAACGTAAATCTTCTTGCTTGCCATCCTCGGAATACCTTGATAATAGAAAAGCAAGTTCCGATCAAGCAGTGGCTGATCTATTTGCTGAGTATTTTCAATCAGTATGCTCATCAAGTTTATACAGTTACAGTAATACCTATCCATTTCAAGTTCAAACGTCAAATTGCATATACGTCCCAGTTATTACTGAGTGTGCACTGCTAATGACTCTATCAAACTCGGCTTTTTGCCTAGTCCAGATGGAGTGCCAAGCTGTATACTTAGATACGTTGCAGATTCACCTTAGCCCTTACATAAATTATTTAACTTGTCAATTGACTCAGCTGTGTTTCCTTGTATATGGAAGCAATATTTTATTATTTTACTACATAAAAATTCTTCTAAGTCTAACGTTAAAAAGTTTTGGGGCTTATCCAAATTGTCTGCCATTCCGAAAGTCTTTGCAAAAATTATATGCTCTCAATTAAAGTTCAATTTTATCCCCATATCAACACGGTTTCGTTAGGCGAAGATCTACTTCCACCTACCTTCTTGAGTTAACCTCGCTTGTAATCAAAGGGTTTCAGGCCAAAATACAAACTGACGTCGTTTATATAGATTTTAGTAAGGCATTTGATTCTGTAATTCATTCTTTGTTGCTTCATAAATTAAATATTATTGGATTTCCAACAAATTTCTTGTCGTGGCTTTCTGAGTTCTTGTGTGGCCAAACACAAAAAGTAGTTTTTAAATCTTCTGTATCCAAATCTATTTTTGTTACCTCTGGTGTTCCTCAGGGGAGTCACCTAGGATCATTGATAATTATTTTCTTTATTAACGATTTGGGCATCACTCTTGATAGCAAATTAAAATTTCAATCTCACAAAACGTCGATGGTCAATAAGGCCATAAATGTTCTTGGCTTCATCAAGCAGTGGTCAAAAGAGTTTAATGATCCCTACACCATTAAAACGCTATATACATCCCTAGTACGTCCCATTCTGGAGTATGGATCTTGTGTGTGGTCCCCGCAATTCGGGATTCACCGGGATAGAACTGAATCTGGCAGAAGGTTTTTTTTCTGGTTGCGCTTATAAGTTTTAACTGCGTTCCTGGAATAGACCTACCCCCGGATTCAAGTAGAATAACCTTCCTTCCTTTTTGAACAGTAGAATTATGCATGGAGTAGTATTTATCACTAATCTAACTGATGGTGAAATCGACGCTTCAGTTACATTAAATCGAATAAAATTAAATGTTTCAATTAGATCTATCCAAAACTTTTTAACTCTTAGCCTCGATCGTTGCTCAAGCAACTATTTAATTCATGAATTCGTGTTAAATGTTTTGACTTTAACCTGCTTTATTTTCGTGTCTCTTTGAAACCTCAGCTCCAGAACTAAAACGATCCATCCTTTTTTCATTATCTAATCGTTACAACTAATCACTAATCTACCGCTTTTACCTTAATTTATTTTCAGATTTACATAGAATTTAAAGTTTTACTTTTAATTTTATTATTTTACTATAATTATTTCAAATTGATTTTAATTTTATGTCAGCTGCTCATAGCTGACAATAAATATTTAAATAAATAAATAAATAAAACACGCATATGAGAAGTAATGAAAAATGTGCTGCACAAAAAATTTTATTCACTTATAGATTCAAAAACTTAATATGTAGCAATATCATACTTTTTGTACTGCTAACATAGTTAATTTCTTAATATATAAGTGAGATTCATTTGGGTATTTATAAAGTATATAATCATAATGAATGCGGCGTAAGTGGTCGCAAAAATTTGTACTTCAAATTGCACCACTACCTTGCCGAGTAACGCATTCTACGTTAAAAATTGTAATAAAAGATTGAACAACTTTTATTAACTCTTTTTGTTATGTAAGGTATAAATATGCATTAAGCTTTTTAATATGTTTAATATATTTAAATTTTAAATCATATAAGTACTATGTTTACTTTCATAATTTTTGTTGCACAAGGACAGACGTATTATACGGTTAACCTACGCGCCCGTGTGATCTAACACAGGCCAACATTTTTTTATGTCGGTTAGGCCTCATTTTTATGAAGTGCTTATTCTCATTGCTCATGCTTTTTCCCAGTACGTCTGGGAGTGTGAAAGCATTTTCACTAGTGTGTTGTAAACAGCCGCAGAAAGGTGCAACACGACCCGAACAGAAACAATGCCACAAAAGGGAAATTATAATAACACATGTATGTATGTATGTACTTATGTTCGTAAATATATTTCGCAAGTTTAACTCTGCGGCTGCTGAATTGAATAATTCTCGCTGTTCAAAGAGTGATATGTTTATCTCGGTCTCTTAATATCAAAACTGAGCCAAGCCGTTTCGACATCATATGTCTGATTTGAGAAAGTGAAAAGCGTTTTCCGCAGCAGCAGCATCAGCTGTTAGGAAAATTAATTTATGCTACTGCATTGTTTGGCTGATGCGAATATGTCTTGCTGTTTCCAAGTACTAATTCAAGTTTTGAAATAATTTTTAGCTTTCTCACAGTTGTCTCTGACAGTTTCACTTAACTTGACCTTTATTGCAGCTCCAATGATTAAGCCAACCACCCAGCTGCAGTAGTGGTTGCTTTTGTGGCTGCTGTGGCCTTGGGATAGTGCAATTGGCTCTGATTTATTTTTGCAACTTGGCACCACATATCAACGTGAATAGCCGCTGACTCACCAACTACCTGGGTTGGGTGGTACTCGGGTTCCTGCCATAGGTCTGACCTATTGCTGGCTAGGACGGAGCATAAAGCACGGGGAACCGTTTATTTTAAGGGGGGTCGGGATGGTTTTAAATTTTTGTTTGCATTATTTCTGAATAAATAACACGGGTCAATACAAAATTTTACCTGGACCCCAAAGTATAAGTTTTCGATTCTTTTGTTCGTTATTAGACAAAAAAATATATGTATATGACAGTCTTGCTGAAAAACGTTGCATTTGTATTAAGGAGACTGATTGAATGTTTTTCTTTTTTCAACATTACAACAATATTATAAACAAACTGCAATTAAACTCGAGCCATAAAAACAAAAGTGTGAGAGGCAGTCCGCCGCTCCGAGCTATAAAGAAGAAGCCTTAGAGCGGTATCCAAACGATGAAGCACGCCCACTCACAATAGCTGAGTACACGGTTGGGAACAGAAAAAAAATTCTAAAGAAGAAAAATGAGGAGGACGCATAAGAAAGCTTATGCAGAAACGCGAACTGATGCTGGACTTATTAAAAACATTCATTCAAAAGCGTATAAAAGACATCGACCAACAACTTCGCCCAAAAGCGAAGTAATGCAAAAGGGCTGATAAAGGCTAAGCCATTTGCCTTAACTATTAGATTCTACCATTCGACCAGATGCACCGTAAGGTGCAGGTTGAATAAACTATAATCACTGATAGGCTTTATACTAAAACCATACGATCGGACATTTAATTTTAATAAATAAAAATTGTAAGCCGATCGCATGACAACTAACAAATGTTTTAAAAAATTAAAATGAAAGTGGTCGTACAAATTTTTATATCAAATTGCATCCCTAACCTGCTGAATAACGTAATCTACGTTTAAAACAAAACTTTTTTAAAATAAATAATGTCAATAAATAACGGAACGGAAGAATATTTATGTACAGTTAAATGAATTAAAAGATAGATTTGATAAATCCTACAAATCCTTATCGCAGAACAGACCAACTCAAAAAAATACAATTAATAAATATGCCAACATTTTAGTAGACTCCTTCAATCAAGCACGTGTATTAATATATGATAATAATGAAAAACCTAATAAGACTCACTGGTCACAGGTATCAACATTTCTGATTAAATTACGATCAAATATATACCCAAAGAGGTTACGCCCAACGTGGAAATTTCTATAGAGGCAATTACCGCGGTAAAGGCAATGGTCGGGGTAATAATAATAGAAACAATTATTTCCTTAATAATGGCCAAATTAATAACAAATATTACGGAAGAAGACGTGGAAGTTAAAGAGGAAACAACCGTCACAGAAATAAGAACTAAAATAACAAACCAAACAATTTTAACTACAGTCAAAATAATATACTGCAAGCTCAAAGCACGTCGGAAAACCAACAAGCCCCCTTAAGTACTCCGACCCAATAAAAACAACAGTTAACACTATCAATCTTAATCTACAAAATTAAAATACAAAATGAACATACTGGTAGGAAGTTAACATTTTTAATCCATAAATGAGCTAACATTTCAGTCATAAAAGAAAATTCCGATCAATTTTTATACTCGATAGCGAAGGTAAAGAGTATATTGGGTTTGTGCAATGTCTGTCATGGTGTCTGTCCGTCTGTATGAACGCAACTTTTTTCCATACCCTTCAAGCTAGAGACTTGAAACTTTGCGAAAGTCTTTATCTATGGCATAATAAATTAAAGTGTCAAGATTGGAGCTCTACAATAACTAGGTGGCTGGCAAATCGATAAACTCGATAATGCAAAATCGATTAATCCAGCTATTTCGCACGCCCTTTCAACTAAAACTACCAAATTTGGGGAAAATATAGCTATTTAGAACCCCCAAAAAACTGCATCCAATTTTAGAGCACGCCCACCCATTTCGCCCCCAGCCCCCCGCAGTTTAAAACCAAAAATGCCTATATCTTCTACAGTTTTTGAGTTAGAGCCACAAAACTTGTTGCCAAGATAAGTGTTGACAACCCCCAAACAAATTCATAAAAACTTTGGATGCCACGCCCATCCATACTGCCCTTGCCAGCCCCAACCACCCCACCGCTTCGCTAAAAACTGGAATGCGTGTATCTTCCATAGTGTGTGAGCTAGACTCACCAAATTTGGTAGAAAATAACTTGTAATGATCCACAAAAAACTTTGAAATCAAATACGCCTATATTTTCTTCAGCTTTTGAGCTTAAATTTGGTGCCAAGACTGTTGATGAAGAAACCCAAAAAATTAGGTTGCCGCTCCCCACTCACACCGCCCACAGCCCTCCTCCCGCCATATTCTACTAACTTTGAGCTAGAGTCACCTAATTTGGTGGGATAATAGCAATTGACATCAAAAATAGATCTGAAGCACGCCCCCCATACCAACCCCAGCCACCCTTCTCATATATTTTACTATATTTAAGCTTGAGTCACCAAATTTGGTAGAAGGATAGCAGTTGACATCATACACAGTTCTGCTGCAAAAATTTTGATGCCACGCCCCCCAATACCACCCCCAGCCCCCTTCCATCACATTTCACTAGCTTTGAGCTAGAGTCATCAAATTTGGTAGGCGGATAGCAATTGATATCATGCACATATCTACAGCAAAAGTTTGGATGGCACCCCCACCCATACCACCCCCAGCTCCCTTCCACCACCTTTCACAAACTTTGAGCTTAAGTCACCAAATTTGGTAGGAGGATAGCAATTGACATCATAAACAGATCTGCAGCAAAAGCTTTGATGCCATGCCCCCCATACCCAGCCCCCCTTCCTCCATATTTTACTAACTTTGAGCTAGAGCCACGAAAATTGGTATGAGGATAACAATCGACATGATACACAGATCTTCAGCAAAAGTTTGGATGCCACGCCCCCATAGCGCCCTCAGCCCTACCTTTAACAAACTTTGAGCTAGAGTGGACGCAAAATGAGTTTCTTTAGATTTTAAGTAATAATATAAGATTAAAATGATACAATTTTGTTAATATGTACTATATTAAAAATAATAGTTTGTTTAATGAATCTGTATTTTGAATTTTCAAATTAAATAAAGATTTGTCGAAGCTAAAGTGGGTTTTGTGCAAATGTATAGGGGGTACGGTGACTTTAGTGACAAACTGTATGTGTGTAATTATAGTGGACTATAATAGAAACCGACGCGAAAGACACAGAAAATCGCATACATACGCAAAAGACACTTTGGGCGTTTGTGCTCAGCAAAACGTTTTCTGAAAGACACCAGCATAAAGAGAAAAAAAAACTGTTTTTGCTTGAGCATTCCACTCATTGATCAATAAAAAAGTTGGGTGTGTTTTCTAGCTCCCTCTTTTCATTATGTCCCAATGAAACTGATTTTTTTTCGGACAGTCTGAAAGTGTCGAAACTTTTCTGATATAAACGCACACTAAACTTTGATTACAGGGTCGTCGGACGCATATATCATCAAGTGGCTCAAAATCAAAATGCATCAGAGCAGCTGCAAGTTGCAGTATTTCGAAAACTACTAGAATCTTATTTAAAGCCAAAACCCTCAGCATCTAAGAAACAAAATGCAATCCCTTATTCAGTCATACAAATCCCGTTGAGCAAATTCTGATCTAATAAAACATAATAAACTGACGCCACTTCTATAATAGCGTTATTACCGGCGAAACGAAATTGTTTAGAACAATTAAATCCCGTATCTCTCCACTCTCATTCTCACAAAAAGTTTGGATCCGGGGTCCCCTCCCTCATCACTTAAATTTATTGCATCAGACTCAGAGACAATCCCTTTTTCATTTCGCATTGACTAGCAAAGCATGGGGAAAATACTCAGCAGGTGCCAACTTTTCATCAATATACGTACCTCAAAAAATTATTTATCTGTCCGATGCATACCACCCAAACCACCCCAACTAACTGTCTCCGCCAAACATCTAGACTCAAATTCACTTCTGGTAGAGATCGAATATGCTTTAAACACTTCTGAAAGAAATAGCCCACAGGCCGACTGGATATCCTCTCCTATGCTTGAACACATTCTTAATTATAACTATCCATTTAACTAAAATATAAAATTCTCCCAATATACAATAACATGCTAGACATCGACTCCGACTGTGTTGGTAACAAATGGAGATCAGCTATAGTAATCCCAGTAGCCAAACCAAATTAAAATTTCTCACGAAGTTAACAGCTTTTATCCATTTTACCTTGTATCCTGCTTAGGCAAAATTTAAGCAAAGATTACAAATTTCAACAAAAAATTATTTCTCTATTTATTTATTCTCTCTCCCTCTATCTCTCTCTTTCTGTAGTCTTCTTCCCAATCGCATTTGATTAAATTAAAACCGAATATCTGCCTCTGGATCCCGCACGCGCTTCTCAAGCGAAAAAAAAACTCAGTTGCAAAACTAGGCAATACACCGACGGCTCAAAAACTGTCGACTCAACACCTTTCGCAGTCTTGTCGAACGAATACATAATAGTCGCAGGGCACTGCTGCTTGATAACAAAATTTCAATCTTTGATAATCCGATCTTTCCTTACGATTTCATTACAATTTGAAAACAAGTCCAAAGTAATCAAGAAGGCGAATAAAACCAAAATTAAAATAAGTTTTATCAAAAGTAAGTCATGAAATTCACGAAGACGCACAGGGGTGACGGTATAACAAAAGAAGTGGCAAAAATCATTTAGGGTGTTCACTTTGTGTTGCGAAATTGCGAAATCGCAACACTGGTGTTGTGAACACTCAATTTGAGTGTTGAAGTGTTTTACTTTTGCACAAACAGCTGTTCGCATTGCAACAAAAAAATAAATTTCAAAATGTCTTTTAAAAGCGTGAAAGATTCACTTATAGAATGGACAGCATCCCAAGCAATTGAGGAAATTGAAGCAATTGAAGGTATATAGGTCGACATATGTATTCTGAAAAGCTGCAGGTTATATGCGACAAGAAGTTAAGAATTAGGGATGCTGTTGTTGGAAATCCAGGCAGCTACCATGATTCCAAAGTGTTCAAGAACACGATTGTGCTAATCGGGAAACACAGTGCAAGATTTTTTACCGGAGAAGAATGGATTGCAGGTGACTCAGCTTACCCACAGTCAACATTTTTAATTACTCCATTTAGGAGCAACTCGCGAGCAATGGACTTAGACAAGCGAGTTAAATTTAACAAGAGGCACAGCCAATACCGTGTTAGAGTCGAAAACTGCTTTGGTCTTCTTAAAGGAAGATTTAATAGTTTGAAGGAACTTCGGATTCGCTTATGCGATGGCGAGAGAAAGTCATTTCTTTGCGACTGGGTGCTCGTGTGCTGCATTCTGCATAATATTTTAATAGGGGATCAAGATATTGTGCAGGAAGAGTTTAACCAAGTTAATGAGCAAGATCCATTGCCTATTACAAATGAAATAGGTACTTCGGCAGCTGAAAGCAAGAGATTATCTATATTTGATCTAATGTTTCCGTAAAAAAATGCAACAAATAAATTTTTTAAGATTCTATAAGTTTATTTAATCTTTTTTGGCGTATTTAAGGTCTATTTCGTAATTTAATACACGTTCCTTCTGCTCCAGCTCCATTTGCCTTAGCTTAAACTCGTTTTCGAGGCGTACCTCTTCAACGCCAACGCGTCTCTTCTCGACAGACATTTTCTTTTGCTCCACTTCTTTTGCCCACATAAATTTTTCTTTCTCGAAAGCAAGCATATCTCTTCTCATATTCGTTTATTAACGAAAATTTGAAAAACCAGCCCTCATTAACTTTTAGCAGCCGCTTACAATGAACAGCTGTTTGTTTTGATTTAGCACCTAAAGCACAAAATTACACCAAAAAATACCAGAAATTGGCTTGTATTGCGCAACACTTTTTCACTTTTGTATAATTTTTCAACACTCAAATCGTTGCGAAATCGGAACGATTTCTTGGTCATAGGCAGGGGTGTTGCGAAAAAGCAAAATGGTTTTCAGTACAAATTGTTGTTGGGATGGTTTGCACTGTTGTGATTTCGCAATTTCGCAACACAAAGTGAACACCCTAATTAATTTCATGAGCGCCTAAAACGTTAAAAAATTTGTTGCATGCATGTTGGGCAATTCATGACATACATATGTATAACAGTGAAATCCCATTATTGATTTTTGTTTTTCAGTCTGTTATGCTTACCTGAGATCAAATCTTGGTTCCCAAATTCAGGTTATTTTACAGGATGTACAAATCAACTACCAGGTACGCACAAAATATAGAAATTGCGTTGGCGTACAAGTTGTTACACATCCCATACAGGTAGGCACAAATCTTGTTCAGACACGTGCGTAGTAAATAAATTGCATAATTGGAACTTATCCCATATGTGATAGGTAAAATTTTGCGCCTGAAGGCATAACCCTTTTCATAAATCCTAAATGCATACCATATCTAACAGGTAATAAATTAGCCTATGCATAGATATTCAAACATGATCCTTGGATTATTCTATAACTGAAAGTTGGCGCGCCAAGGTTCTCATTACATTACAAACATATCGTTGACAACCATTAATTTTTTGACCTGTTTAAGAAGTTAACCACACCAAAAAATTTAACGGAAGCTGCCTTCGAAGAACTTGATAGTTAATACGGCAATATACAAAGAATCGAAAATTTTTCGTACACTGGAATAATCGACTATCGTCATCCGTAATTTAGCAATAATGTTACAGTATGCAAGGGAATCGCTAGAATTCATAAGGAACAAATAAACAAGATTAAGCCAACAGAGCTCGAAATCAGAGAAGGAAAATACATTGAATGTGGTTACGAATTCAACCTGACGATTGCTTCGCCCAATTTGCAAAAAGACGCAGAAGAACATCGACAGTTTAAATGATTCTACAAATGAAGAAAATTATGAATTTGAATCTCCCTATTCCACGCAAGAATAAGATGTGTGGCGTTCTTGTTAAAATTAGCACATACGCTTCTAACTTTGATCAAAACACATCAAACAAAGATAAGGAAAAGATCAGAAAACGAATACAGGATGTTTTTTTTTCAAACAAGTTGGACTTAAAGTACACTGCCTCAAGTACGGAATCTCAAATGATGGAAACACTTTGAAGACATTTTTTGAAAATTATAAAGCTGTTACTCAACTCACTGGGATAAACAATAAAATCGTTAAGAGATTAGAACTTGTCAGCTGTACAGGCAACATTAGAATATTTTTTCAAAAAGTTTTTACAAATTAAATATAAATTTTGTTAACAAACAGAAACTTTTACTGTGCTACGTTTGCACATTTCTCGGAATTTTGGACTCTGTTTTGTGCAGTGTCGGCAAAAGCAATTCATCTGCTGTTATTAGGAATAATACGTTGAATAACTATACAAAGCCCTTTGGGCAAATTGAGCGCCCCACCGATTTTTTTGTGAAGGAGTAGCGTCAGCAGCCAGGACTAAGGCGATTTCGATGCACAATACTAGGAATGCCATTACTTCCGGACTAATTGCAAAACAGCAGTCTAAGCCGGCAGCCATGACCAAAAACAAAGCGATTCCTAGCGATGCACTCAAAAAAGTCGTCAGCGAACCTTCTTTTAGTATGATGGTTGAGGCAGCCAAAACTGCCGCGGCAGCTGTACCACCGGCAGTTGGTGCTAATATGGATTAACAGGTGCAGCCTTGCGACTCAAATCCATCCAGGGTTCCACCAAACAGGAAAGGCAAGGGTCGTAAATCCAACATGGCATACGACAGCGATGACTCGAGCTCGAGCTTGAATAATGTTCCTAGGCCTAAAAAGCACAAAGCAACTCGTCGGCGCTCGCCAGCAGACGACGGCCCCAGTACCAGTGCTGCGGCTCGTACTGCGGCTCGTGCTGCTGCTAGTGCCGCTCTGAGATCAAACTCATTTGCGATGCTTTCAAGCGATGACGACGATCATTGACGATCATCAAATTTAACGATGTGGTGCAATGCTTCCGCTGCCAGGGGTACGGTCGTACTCAGAGATATTGCCAACTAAGCCACAGATGCGTCAAATGCGGTGGTAAGCACAGCTCAGCTGACTGCACGAAAAGCAAAGATGAGCCTGCATCCTGTCTACACTGCAATGGCAATCACGCCGCCTCTCATAGAGGGTTTAATGTATACAAGAAAGCTAAAGCCCTAGCCGCCCCTAAACGCAGCGATTCAGCTGACTTGAAGATGAGGCCACCGCAAACAGCAACTTTTCCCTCTGTTGACCCAACCTTCAGCTATGCCCCAATGGTCAAAGGTGGAAATAGCGCCTAGAACCAGGCCCCTGAACCTGCTCCCACGCAACCAGGCAACCAAATTGAAGCCATGATGGCTCGCATGGAAAACATGATAGAAAAGTTCATGGAGAAGATATTCGGTCAGATGACTCAAATTTTCGCCACGTTTGTCAGCAAGCTATGCAAGTAAAGCTCCATATCACTATATGGAATGCGAACGGCCTGTGCAAAAGCAGGCCAGAGGTCAAGCACTTTGTCAAGACCAACCAAATCGATATACTCCACCTGTCCGAAACACACTTCACCGATAGATCGTATTTTTGTCTCAATGGCTATGATCTAATCTCCGTCTACCGTCCCAACGGTAGGGCCCATGGCGGTGCAGCAATTCTTGTAAAAAGCGGCATTAAGTATGTTGAGCTGTCTGGCCTACCATAATACTAGATACAATGCGCGCAGATTAGATTGATCAGCCCTTTAGGTGATCTGACAGTTGGTGCTGCGTATGTGCCTCCCAGACACAACGTCAAAGATGACGATTTCGGCCAAATCCAGGATGGTCTCGGTGTCAGGTTCATCATCGGCGGTGATTTCAACGCAAAGCACTCCTAGTAGGGTTCCAGACTCAATAACTCCAAAGGACATGAGTTGCTAAAATGCATTCAGCGCAAAGGCCTTAATTGCCACTCCTCGGGTGAGCCCACTTACTGGACAGCTGATCCTCTCAGGAACCCTGACATCCTGGACATTGCCATCTCCAAGGGCATAAACCCTGGCAAAATTGTCTGCATTGCAACGACCTTCTCTCGGATCACAGCGCTATTTCTTAGCTCCTGAGCACCCGTGAAGAGGATATCTGCCCGCAGAAGGCTTACCCAGAAAAACACGGACCCTGCGGTGTACAAATCCTGGCTGCAACATACAATCAACCCAAACGCCGCGCTCATCTCCTCTGAGGACATTGACGCCACAATTGAGCATTTTACGCAGGAAATGCATAATGCTGCTGCATTCGCAACTGCTCGGCGTAGAAGCACCCAGACACCTACTCCATCTAGAGACCTGCATATCTGGACCCCTGTTCTTGCAGCTCTTGTAACTGAAATGAGACGTCTCAGGCGTATTTGGATCGCGTCACGCAGCCCCTTTGACAAAAACAGGCTAAAAAGAGCATCTAAACAACTCAAAGAGCTGTTGCTGCTTCTAAGAAGGAAGAAGCTCTTGACGAAATTCTGGAGAACGTCGAGCCTGGTGACTCTCAGCACAATCTCTGGCAGCTAACGCGGCATATCAGTGGGCCTGTCATGAGAGCTATGCCAGTTAAAAATACAAACGGTGCTGGTCCAATAGCGAACGTGCCGAGGCTTTTGCAGACCACCAACGCCTTCCCGCCCTTCGAGAGATGCTCTGCTGAGGACGCCGAGGCCACTAGAAGATTTCCAGAATCCCCAAGGCCCTACGACGCATCAATCCCTCCAGCTTCCTTTGAGGATATAGAGCAAGACATCGCCTCGCTCAAATGCAGCAAGTCACCAGGCTTTGACGGCATCGACGCCTTTGCGCTTAAAATGCTCCCACCAACCTGCACTCAGCTATTATGCAGAATTTTCAATCGATGCATCCGAATTGGGCACTTCCCAGCGCAGTGGAAATGTGCTGAAGTTCTACTGATACCTAAGCCAGGCAAGCCTGAAGCAAACCTCGCCTCCTATCGTCCTGTTAGTCTGCTGCCCATTCTTTCCAAAATTCTCCAACGAGTGTTTCTGCGCAGAATGCTGCCGGTAATTGACGAGGCTGGTCTGATCCCAGATCACCAGTTTGGCTTCAGGCGCTCACATGGGACCCCCGAACAATGCCACAGACTTGTCGAGCGAATTATACATGCATTTGAGAATAAGAAGTATTGCTGCGCGGTTATGGTTGACATCACACAAGCCTTCGACGGGGTCTGGCAACCCGGCCTGCTCCAAAAAATTAAAGCGAATCTCCCTACGCTCTACTTCAACTTCTTGGAGTCTTACTTATTGAATAGACTATTCTATGTCAGATGCGGTGAAGCAACGTCATCGCTTAAGACTATCAGAGCTGGAGTACCTCAAGGCAGTGTACTTGGTCCTATTTTATATACCTTGTACACTGCCGACATGCCCGTCTACAGCAACGGGAACCTAAACGTAGCCACATACGCTGATGACACCGCCTTCCAAACCACGTTCGCTCTGCGCCTGGGTAATTTTCCGACTGTCTACTTAGACGGTTCAGCGATCCCTGAGGAGGAAACTCAAAAATACCTCGGTATCACCCTGGATAGGAGGCTCACTTGGCGTACGCACCTCTCTCGTAAACGTAAATAGGCTGACATGAGGATGAAACAAGCCTACTGGCTTATCGGCAGAAAGGCCCATCTGGTCTTATGGTCTTATGTACGGAGCACATTTTTGGAACTTTGATGCAGTTTTTTGGGGGTCATTAAAAGTTATCTTCCTACCAAATTTGGTGACTCTAGCTTACACACTATGAAAGATACACGTTTTCCCATTTTTAGCGAAGCGTTACCTTTGGTATCGGAGTATAATGTAGTATGCACGTATATCGAGAGTACACTATACTCAGATATATTCAACAGCAACACTTTGTTGTTGAATAAACATAATTCAAACAGCGACACTTTGTCGTTATATAAACACAAGCACATTTCAAGTGCAAGTAATATGATCGCATGAGAATGTAGCAGGCATAATGAAAGCCGCGTCAGCATTCTCATGCATTGACCGATCACGACGTATATGAATGCTACTCTCTCTCACTCTCCCACTCTTTGTAGCTGTTAACTGATAACAGCATAAGAATACAAATGTTAAGCATAAACCTAAGAACATAATTGTAACACAACAGACATTTAATAAAGCAAGCTCGATTGACACAGAAGTGTCAGCCGTATACTACAAAAAGACTTGTGTTCTAAAAACAAACCATTTTAATTCCACATGGCGAACGTGACTTGGGTTCAGGAGAACTTGAGACAACACAAACCGGAGAAACAAACAAGGAGCAACAAAGAAGTACAACTGGATCTAAGCAACAATTGGGACATGAAATAAAAAATTTATTGAATGAGTAAGGTATTACAATGTTGTCAATGTCGATTCGGATAACACTCGAGGAATATAGGGCGAGACAACGATCAGCCAGTGCCCAGGCTCCAATTCAAATTAACGAAAACAAAAAACATAAAAACCGCGGAGGCATACAGCTGCGTATAAAAAATCGCAAAGCTGAAATATGCAAGTTGCTATATAATAGTAACAAGCCCCCGACTTGGACAAAAGCCCAAAAACTAGCAGAAGAGCTAGAATTTTTGGAAAACGAATCAAAGAAATTAAAGACACAATACAACACAATATCTTCTCCTCAGCCAATAAAAAACATTACTAATATTGGAAAAATCCCAACACAACAGAAAAAGAAGCTCCCACAGCAGACAAAGAAGTGCCCTGCAGAGTGCCCTGGACCACTCGTTACCACGGCCTGTGCGATGACCTGCACCGGCAACACGGACCGCAACAAGGCAGCCAAGTAGACGAAGAAGAAGCAGATAACGCAGCCAGGCAGGCAGAGGATAGATTTATTAAACCCTAAAATCTTAATATAAATTGTAATGACATCCACTATGCTGTGTGCGTAACAAGTTATGCGAAAAAATCAGGAAGGAGATCACTGTAAAGATCAAATTAATATGAAATAAGATTTAAATTAAAAAAAAAAAAAACTACAAAAGAAAAATTATATAAATAAAGTTTATTACCCGCATGAGGGATAATAAAATAAGTAAAACAGATTTTGCAACTGATTACCCATTCTTAGAACTTAAATTAAAATACAAATACACAATGGGATTAGTAGATGTAAAATCTGTCGACTCAACTGCTAATGTAATTAATAAAGTTGAAGTCCAAAATTTAAATTCAAATCTAATAAGTGCGTTATTAATTGTCGTTGTTGCATTAATGGTATTTAATGCATTCGCAAAAATTTATAAAAATCACAATAAAAACGTTATAAAGAAATATAAGAGCAAGGCAAATGACCTTGAAACTATTTAAAAAAATGAAGAAAATAAAAAAAAATACACTAAACTTTGAAAAAAAAAAATAGATTAAAAATGGAAAAAAAAGACCAAAAAAAAATAATATTATCTCAATTTTACTAAAAAACAAGTAAAAACGTTGCAGGTTGACGCACCCGACTGCGGTATACTCGATACCAGTAGTAAAACAGATTAAAAGAGACCTGATTGCAATGGTGTGTGGATACGGCAGGGGTGTACGCTACCTCAAAGATTGTCTGGTGCAGATGGGGATGCCAAAAAGCTATCTTCCTTCCAAATTTGGTGACTCTAGCTCAAAGTTAGTTAAAGGTAGGGGCTGGGGCGGTATGGGGGCGTGGCAACAAAATTTTTGGTGCAGATATATGTATGAATTCAGTTGCTATCCTCATACTAAATTTGGTGACTCTAGCTCAAAGTTAGTAGAATATGGTGGAAGGAGGGCTGGGGGCTGGTATGGGAGGGCGTGGCGTCCAAATTTTTTGGGTTTGATGCAGTTTTTTGGGAATCGTTAATAGCTATTTTCATATAAAATTTGGTGTTTCTAGCTTTAACGCTTTGGAAAATACACGCATTCTCGTTTTTAGTGAAGCATTGGGGCGGTTTGGGGCAGCTTGGGCAGTATGGGTTGGCGTGGCATCCAAAAGTTTTTATGCATTTTTTTTTTGGGCTATAATCACCTATTTTGACACAAAATTTGGTGGCTCTAACTCAAAAACTGTAAAAGATATAAGCATTTATGTTTTTAAACTGCGGGGGGCTGGGGGCTGAATGGATAGGCGGGGCTCCAAAACTTTGATGCAGTTTTTACGTTACCAGTTATCTACCAAATTTTGTGACTCTAGCTCAAACACTATGGAAGATACACGCACTACCGTTTTTAGCGAAGCGTTGGGGTGGTTGAGGGCGGATAGGGCAGTAAAGATGGGCGTGGCATCAAAAGTTTTTATGAATTTGGTTGGGGATCATCAACACCTATCTTGGCACCAAATTTGATGGGTCTAGCTCAAAAACTGTGGAAGATATGGGCATTTTTAGTGTTAAACTGGGGGGGCTGGGGGCGGAATGGGTGGGCTTGTTGCTCCAAAATTTTTGATGCAGTTTTTTGACGATTATTAGAAGCTAATTTCTCCCAAAATTTTGTAGTTATAGCTGTAAGGGCTTGCGAAAGAGCTGGATCTATCGATTTTGCATTATCGAGTTTATCGATTTGCCAGCCCCCTAGTTATCGTAGAGCTCCAATCTTGACACTTTAATTTACTATGCCATAGATAAAGAGATTTGCAAAGTTTGAAGTCTCTAACTTGAAGGGTGTGGAAAAAAGTTGCGAACATACGGACGGACAGACGGACGGACGGACAGACACCATGACGGACACGCACAAACCCAATATACTCTTTACCTTCGGTATCGAGTATAATGATAAGACAAAATACAAGAATGCCCAAATTATTCCACGACTTATTCCTTAGTAGTGATGTAAAAATCGAATTATTAAGTAGCGACAGTAACTTACATTTTGAATACAAAGCTAAAGTAACAATGTTAAAACAACAACAAGAAATGTCTTAATCAAAATGCTCAAATATCAAATGAGACAAAATTAAAACATGTCGAAATTCTAGTTCAAATTTATAACAACGTTAAAAAAGTTATACTTACTAACGCGCATAAAGCAGATTCACTTTAAACTATTCAAGGCAAAGAAATCCTAAAACGATTACGAGAAAACCTTGCATACATTTCAAATAGACATGATCTAATAATATCTATTAACAAAATAGCGACATTTGATAAATCGCAGCTAATGGAGCAAATAGAAACTAAAGATACAGACTCCTTAGAAGATACAGACCTAATAGAAGACACTGACGCAAACGAACCCATCATGGCACAAAATGCAGTGAAATTTTTGAAGCTAGCTTCTTCTCTCTTACCAGAGTTTGATGGACAACCACAAAACCTACAAAGTTTCCTAGATGCATTAAACCTAGTAAATACACTCAAAGGCACCCATGAAACAATTGCGGTGAACTTAGTAAAAACAAAATTGAAAGGTTATGCAAGAAACTATATCAGCAATGAACATACAATTAATGATATAATTTTGAAATTATCAGCTTCAGTCAAGGGAGAATCAGTAGAATTCATATCTGCTAAACTCCTTAACGTTCAGCAAAAGAATAAGACAGCCAATACACCCAAGAGGTGGAAAAATTGACAAAAGCCCTTGAAGGAGCTTACATTAAAGACGTCTTGACAATGGAATTGGCTAACAAATACAGCACTACACGAGCTGTAAAGGCAATGACTAAGAACTGCACAATAGATAAGGTAAAACTTATCATGCAGGCAGGCACATTCAACAATATGAATGATGCCATATCTAAATTTGTAAATAGTTTCACTGAAGCAACAGGTCAGACTAATACTCTCCTGTACTATCAGAACAACTCTCATCGCGGTGGAAACCGTGGTAGAGGTAGCTACAGAGGCTGACCTTATAACAGAAGCGGTTACAGATACAACAATAATAGATACAAATATAGCAGAGACAATCCTCGAGGTGGCTCATACAGAGCCAGCTCAAATAGAGGAAACAGCCATAACAATCAAATACGGGATACACAAAGTAGCTCGGAAAACCAGCAAACCCCTTGAGCGTCCAACAGCAGTAAAAATTGTACACATAAATTTAAACCTAAGTGGTCTCATCAAAATTCAAAACGGGAACAATAACACTCAGTTAACTCTACTAGTAGATACGGGAGCTAATATATCAATACTAAAAGAAAAAAATATAGAGTCAGAAATAAATTTAAATTATAAAACAGATATAACAGGAATAGGATAGGGAACAATTCAATCAATTGGACAATCAACAATTGATCTACTTTTCGATTATTTTATAATCACTCATGACTTCCAAATAGTAAGCAAAGAATTTCCAGTTCCGATTGCGATGGAATTATTGGTCTTGACTTCATTATAAAATACAATTGTATAATAGATTACCAACATGATGAATTCGTCATTAAACCAGATTCAATTAAATACCAAATACATGTACCATTATTACATAATGATATTGATAACTCAATGTTATTACCAGCAAGATCAGAAGTTATGAGAAAAATCATGCTACTGACTAATGAAGACACTGTATTGATACCAAACCAGGAAATACACCCTGGGGTAATAATAGCAAACAGTATCGTTGAAAGTAATAGTGCAATAGTTCGTATCTTAAATACAACCAATAAGCACATCAAAATTCAAAACTCTAAAATTAAATTCGAGTCACTTCAAGAATATGAAATTCAATCAAATAACATTAGCACCAACAATAGAACTAACAAAGTCGTTAATAAATTAATATTCCCTGAGCAATTCAATGAAAAACTTACAAATCTATGTACCAAATACAGAGACATATTTGGTCTAGATACATAAGCAATTACAAGTAATAATTTTTATAAACAAAAATTAAGATTAGCAGACAAAACCCCTGTAAACATTAAGAATTACAGAAATGCAGAAACAGAAAAGTCAGAAATATCAGACAGGTAGAAAAATTTATAAAATATGGTATAGTAGAACCATCAATTTCTGAATATAATAGCCCACTTCTCTTGGTACCCAAGAAATCACTTCCAAACTCAAAGGAGAAAAAATGGCGTTTAGTAGTTGATTACCGCCAAATAAATACAAAACTTTTAGCAGACAAATATCCATTGCCAAGAATAGAAGAAATCTTAGACCAATTAGGACGAGCAAAATATTTTTCGTGTCTCGATCTTATGTCAGGATTTCATCAAATAGAACTGGAAGAAAAATCTAGAAATATAACATAATTTTCCACGTACTCAGGTTCTTATCGCTTCACGCGATTACCTTATGGTCTAAGGTAGCACCAAATTCATTTATGCGTGTGAGACACTCGCATTTTCAGGCCTTGAGCCATCCCAAGCATTTCTCTACATGGATGACTTAGTTGTCATTGGCTGTTCCGAACAGCACATGTTTAAAAATTTGTCAAATATCTTTGACATGTGTAGAAAACACAATTTAAAACTAAACTAAACTAAAAGAAATGTTCATTTTTCATGCACGAGGTAACATTCCTCGGCATAAGTGCACAGACCATGGCATCCTTCCAGATGACAAAAAATATGACGTTATTAAAAACTATCCAGCCCCTACTGATGCGGACAGTGCACGACGTTTCGTCGCTTTCTGTAACTATTACAGAAGATTTATACACAACTTTGCACAATATTCACGTTATTTGACTAGATTGTGTAAAAAGAATGTTCAATTTGAATGGACAAAAGAATGCGAAGATGCATTTAAATATTTAAAAAAGGCATTAATGAAACCAACATTACTGCAATACCCTGACTTCAGCAAAGAATTTTGCATAACCACAGATGCAAGTAAACACGCATGTGGTGCGGTACTCACCCAAGAGTACAACGGGGTGCAATTTCCAATTGCATACGCATCTCGAGCTTTCACACAGGGAGAAAGCATTAAATCAACTACAGAGCAGGAATAAGCTGCAATTCATTGGGCAATAAAACACTTCAGACCTTATGTTTACGGCAAGCATTTATTAGTAAAAACAGACCATAGACCTTTAACCTACCTTTTTTCAATGAAAAACCCTACATCAAAGTTAACAAGAATGAGACTAGATTTAGACGAATATCAGTTTACAGTAGAATACCTCAAGGGGAAAGATAACCATGTAGCAGACGCATTATCTAGATTCATTAATACAAATAATTAGGAATATGATGATGGTCCAAACCAGATTATCAAAACGACAGCAAAACATCTGCGCAGATGAAAAATACTATTGCAAAAGAAAGAAAAAGAGCCCAATGTCTATGAAGTCATTAGTAATAATGACGCAAAGAAATTTGTGAAAATAAAATTCGGTAAAACTAATTGTTTGTTAAAAAGAGGCAAAAGAATTATATCACAATTTTCAATTAATGATTTATATTCTAATAAAAAATTCGACTTAGGTCAATTCTTTCAAAGGCTTAATTCAGAAGCCGGAATACATAAAGTTGTTAATTTACAGTTGTCACCAAGTGAACAAATTTTCGAATTTGTATCTTTTAATGAATTTAAAAATATGGGCAATAAATATTTAAAAATATTAAAAGTAGCGCTACTAACAAAAGTGACACAAATAGACAAAAATGACGAAAGTCAAATTAAAGCAATACTGTCGAAATACCATGATGAACCTATAGAAGGAGGCCATACAGGGATTACGCGAACCCTGTTGAAAATTAAGAAATACTATTATTGGCCCTAAATGACACAGACAATTACTAAGTATGTTAAAACATGTATGAAATGCAAACAAGCAAAAACTACTACACATACTAAAGCACCAATGATAATAACTAAAACACCAAGCACCGCTTTTGACACTGTTTTAATAGATACCATTGGACCATTACTTCGAACAGAGAATGGCAATGAGTACGCAATCACAATTATATGTGACCTCACGAAATATCTAGTTACAATACCAGTAGCTGATAAAAGTGTAAAAACAGTAGCCAAAGCAATATTTGAATCTTTTGTACTAAAGTACGATCCTATGAAGACGATCGTAACTGACATGGGTACTGAATACAAAAACTCACTAATAAATGACTTGTGCAAGTATATGAATAAAAGAAATATACAATCAACAGCATATCACCACCAGACTTTAGGAACAATTGAAAGAAGTCATCGAACATTCAATGAATTTATTCGTTCATGTGTTTCGATTAACAAAGACGATTGGGACATATGGTTGAATTATTGTTTCAATACTACTCCATCGACAGTTCATGAATACTGTCCTTACGAACTTATTTATGGTAGATTACCTAGAAAGTTCACAGAATTTAATAAAGATAATATAGAAGACCCTGTATATAACATAGACGATTATGCTAAAGAGTTTAAATTTAGATAAGAAAAAGCTTATAAAAGAGCAAAAATTTTAATAGATTTAGAAAAACAAAAACGAAAGATAGAATATGACAAAAAATTAAACGACATAGAACTAAACATAGCTAGTTTAATACTCTTAAAGAACGAAACAGCTCATAAATTAGAAAAAAAATATTTAGACCCTTACAAAGTAATAAGCATAGAAGATAGAAACAACATAAAAATAGACGTAGGAAAGAAAAAACAACAAATAGTAAATAAAAACAGATTGAAAATATTCAAAAACAAGCAAGAAGGCTCTAGTCGGGATAGCCCGACCAGAAGATACCCTGAACCCAGTTGCAGTCCTTGCGTCCTAAAAGTATGCTTCAAATAATTATCACTTTAAACAAAACTCATTACTGACTTAACTTTACGATATCTCTGGTGTTTCTTAACCGATACGAAATTTTGAGAAAAGTTCTATCTTTACCCATTACACCAACCCCCATTTTTACCTCTCTCAAATTCGATATTTTTTTGTTATCGATTCCATGTGTATATCGAAAACCAGAGTAGTTATCGATAATTTGAAGCAAACTTGTTCTGCTTATGGTATAGGAGAACTATTATTCAAAATCTGAAGTCTCTAGCTCTTGCAGTCTCTGAGATCTACGCTTTCATACAGACGGACAGACGGACGGACAGACGGACATGGTCATATCGACTCGGCTATTGATACTGATCAAGAATATATGTACTTTATGGGGTCGGAGATGCTTCCTTCTGCCTGTTACATACTTTTGCACAAAACCATTATACCCTGATTTACCCATTTTATGGGTTCAGGGTATAAATAGGTTAGCTGGAGCATAGAATTTATTCAAACTTTTAGGCCTGATCAGCCACAATATAATTAAACAGAAAAAAAAAAATAATAATAAAGAAATAAATTTTTTTTAGCTGTATGCAAACATTTTTATTGTTACCAAGATATTTTCATATTACATTTTGACATAAAAAAAAATACATATATATTTATATACACTAAAAATTAAAATAAAATAATAACAAAAACAAAGAAAAAAAAAAACCGAAAAAAACACATTTAAAATAACTACATATATTACTTTAATTTTAAAAAAGGAGGAAGATGTAGTATGCACATATATCGAGATACTCAGATATATTAAACAGCAACACTTTGTTGTTGAATAAACATAATTCAAACAGCGACACTTTGTCGTTATATAAACACAAGCACATTTCAAGTGCAAGTAATATGATCGCATGAGAATGTAGCAGGCATAATGAAAGCCGCGTCAGAATTCTCATGCATTGACCGATCACGACGTATATGAATGCTACTCTCTCTCACTCTCCCACTCTTTGTAGCTGTTAACTGATAACAGCATAAGAAAACAAATGTTAAGCATAAGCCTAAGAACATAATTGTAACACAACAGACATTCAATAAAGCAAGCTCGGTTGACACAGAAGTGTCAGCCGTATACTACAAAAAGACTTATTCCTTAGTAGTGATGTAAAAATCGAATTATTAAGTAGCGACAGTAACTTACATTTTGAATACAAAGCTAAAGTAACAATGTTAAAACAACAACAAGAAATGTCTTAATCAAAATGCTCAAATATCAAATGAGACAAAATTAAAACATGTCGAAATTCTAGTTCAAATTTATAACAACGTTAAAAAAGTTATACTTACTAACGCGCATAAAGCAGATTCACTTTAAACTATTCAAGGCAAAGAAATCCTAAAACGATTACGAGAAAACCTTGTATACATTTCAAATAGACATGATCTAATAATATCTATTAACAAAATAGCGACATTTGATAAATCGCAGCTAATGGAGCAAATAGAAACTAAAGATACAGACTCCTTAGAAGATACAGACCTAATAGAAGACACTGACGCAAACGAACCCATCATGGCACAAAATGCAGTGAAATTTTTGAAGCTAGCTTCTTCTCTCTTACCAGAGTTTGATGGACAACCACAAAACCTACAAAGTTTCCTAGATGCATTAAACCTAGTAAATACACTCAAAGGCACCCATGAAACAATTGCGGTGAACTTAGTAAAAACAAAATTGAAAGGTTATGCAAGAAACTATATCAGCAATGAACATACAATTAATGATATAATTTTGAAATTATCAGCTTCAGTCAAGGGAGAATCAGTAGAATTCATATCTGCTAAACTCCTTAACGTTCAGCAAAAGAATAAGACAGCCAATACACCCAAGAGGTGGAAAAATTGACAAAAGCCCTTGAAGGAGCTTACATTAAAGACGTCTTGACAATGGAATTGGCTAACAAATACAGCACTACACGAGCTGTAAAGGCAATGACTAAGAACTGCACAATAGATAAGGTAAAACTTATCATGCAGGCAGGCACATTCAACAATATGAATGATGCCATATCTAAATTTGTAAATAGTTTCACTGAAGCAACAGGTCAGACTAATACTCTCCTGTACTATCAGAACAACTCTCATCGCGGTGGAAACCGTGGTAGAGGTAGCTACAGAGGCTGACCTTATAACAGAAGCGGTTACAGATACAACAATAATAGATACAAATATAGCAGAGACAATCCTCGAGGTGGCTCATACAGAGCCAGCTCAAATAGAGGAAACAGCCATAACAATCAAATACGGGATACACAAAGTAGCTCGGAAAACCAGCAAACCCCTTGAGCGTCCAACAGCAGTAAAAATTGTACACATAAATTTAAACCTAAGTGGTCTCATCAAAATTCAAAACGGGAACAATAACACCCAGTTAACTCTACTAGTAGATACGGGAGCTAATATATCAATACTAAAAGAAAAAAATATAGAGTCAGAAATAAATTTAAATTATAAAACAGATATAACAGGAATAGGATAGGGAACAATTCAATCAATTGGACAATCAACAATTGATCTACTTTTCGATTATTTTATAATCACTCATGACTTCCAAATAGTAAGCAAAGAATTTCCAGTTCCGATTGCGATGGAATTATTGGTCTTGACTTCATTATAAAATACAATTGTATAATAGATTACCAACATGATGAATTCGTCATTAAACCAGATTCAATTAAATACCAAATACATGTACCATTATTACATAATGATATTGATAACTCAATGTTATTACCAGCAAGATCAGAAGTTATGAGAAAAATCATGCTACTGACTAATGAAGACACTGTATTGATACCAAACCAGGAAATACACCCTGGGGTAATAATAGCAAACAGTATCGTTGAAAGTAATAGTGCAATAGTTCGTATCTTAAATACAACCAATAAGCACATCAAAATTCAAAACTCTAAAATTAAATTCGAGTCACTTCAAGAATATGAAATTCAATCAAATAACATTAGCACCAACAATAGAACTAACAAAGTCGTTAATAAATTAATATTCCCTGAGCAATTCAATGAAAAACTTACAAATCTATGTACCAAATACAGAGACATATTTGGTCTAGATACATAAGCAATTACAAGTAATAATTTTTATAAACAAAAATTAAGATTAGCAGACAAAACCCCTGTATACATCAAGAATTACAGAAATGCAGAAACAGAAAAGTCAGAAATAAACAGACAGGTAGAAAAATTTATAAAATATGGTATAGTAGAACCATCAATTTCTGAATATAATAGCCCACTTCTCTTGGTACCCAAGAAATCACTTCCAAACTCAAAGGAGAAAAAATGGCGTTTAGTAGTTGATTACCGCCAAATAAATACAAAACTTTTAGTAGACAAATATCCATTGCCAAGAATAGAAGAAATCTTAGACCAATTAGGACGAGCAAAATATTTTTCGTGTCTCGATCTTATGTCAGGATTTCATCAAATAGAACTGGAAGAAAAATCTAGAAATATAACATAATTTTCCACGAACTCAGGTTCTTATCGCTTCACGCGATTACCTTATGGTCCAAAGGTAGCACCAAATTCATTTATGCGTATGATGACACTCGCATTTTCAGGCCTTGAGCCATCCCAAGCATTTCTCTACATGGATGACTTAGTTGTCATTGGCTGTTCCGAACAGCACATGTTTAAAAATTTGTCAAATATCTTTGACCTGTGTAGAAAACACAATTTAAAACTAAACTAAACTAAAAGAAATGTTCATTTTTCATGCACGAGGTAACATTCCTCGGCATAAGTGCACAGACCATGGCCTCCTTCCAGATGACAAAAAAATATGACGTTATTAAAAACTATCCAGCCCCTACTGATGCGGACAGTGCACGACGTTTCGTCGCTTTCTGTAACTATTACAGAAGATTTATACACAACTTTGCACAATATTCACGTTATTTGATTAGATTGTGTAAAAAGAATGTTCAATTCGAATGGACAAAAGAATGCGAAGATGCATTTAAATATTTAAAAAAGGCATTAATGAAACCAACATTACTGCAATACCCTGACTTCAGCAAAGAATTTTGCATAACCACAGATGCAAGTAAACACGCATGTGGTGCGGTACTCACCCAAGAGTACAACGGGGTGCAATTTCCAATTGCATACGCATCTCGAGCTTTCACACAGGGAGAAAGCATTAAATCAACTACAGAGCAGGAATAAGCTGCAATTCATTGGGCAATAAAACACTTCAGACCTTATGTTTACGGCAAGCATTTATTAGTAAAAACAGACCATAGACCTTTAACCTACCTTTTTTCAATGAAAAACCCTACATCAAAGTTAACAAGAATGAGACTAGATTTACACGAATATCAGTTTACAGTAGAATACGTCAAGGGGAAAGATAACCATGTAGCAGACGCATTATCTAGATTCATTAATACAAATAATTAGGAATATGATGATGGTCCAAACCAGATTATCAAAACGACAGCAAAACATCTGCGCAGATGAAAAATACTATTGCAAAAGAAAGAAAAAGAGCCCAATGTCTATGAAGTCATTAGTAATAATGACGCAAAGAAATTTGTGAAAATAAAATTCGGTAAAACTAATTGTTTGTTAAAAAGAGGCAAAAGAATTATATCACAATTTTCAATTAATGATTTATATTCTAATAAAAAATTCGACTTAGGTCAATTCTTTCAAAGGCTTAATTCAGAAGCCGGAATACATAAAGTTGTTAATTTACAGTTGTCACCAAGTGAACAAATTTTCGAATTTGTATCATTTAATGAATTTAAAAATATGGGCAATAAATATTTAAAAATATTAAAAGTAGCGCTACTAACAAAAGTGACACAAATAGACAAAAATGACGAAAGTCAAATTAAAGCAATACTGTCGAAATACCATGATGAACCTATAGAAGGATACAGGGATTACGCGAACCCTGTTGAAAATTAAGAAATACTATTATTGGCCCTAAATGACACAGACAATTACTAAGTATGTTAAAACATGTATGAAATGCAAACAAGCAAAAACTACTACACATACTAAAGCACCAATGATAATAACTAAAACACCAAGCACCGCTTTTGACACTGTTTTAATAGATACCATTGGACCATTACTTCGAACAGAGAATGGCAATGAGTACGCAATCACAATTATATGTGACCTCACGAAATATCTAGTTACAATACCAGTAGCTGATAAAAGTGTAAAAACAGTAGCCAAAGCAATATTTGAATCTTTTGTACTAAAGTACGATCCTATGAAGACGATCGTAACGGACATGGGTACTGAATACAAAAACTCACTAATAAATGACTTGTGCAAGTATATGAATAAAAGAAATATACAATCAACAGCATATCACCACCAGACTTTAGGAACAATTGAAAGAAGTCATCGAACATTCAATGAATTTATTCGTTCATATGTTTCGATTAACAAAGACGATTGGGACATATGGTTGAATTATTGTTTTAATACTAACCCATCGACAGTTCATGAATACTGTCCTTACGAACTTATTTATGGTAGATTACCTAGAAAGTTCACAGAATTTAATAAAGATAATAAAGAAGACCCTGTATATAACATAGACGATTATGCTAAAGAGTTTAAATTTAGATAAGAAAAAGCTTATAAAAGAGCAAAAATTTTAATAGATTTAGAAAAACAAAAACGAAAGATAGAATATGACAAAAAATTAAACGACATAGAACTAAACATAGCTAGTTTAATACTCTTAAAGAACGAAACAGCTCATAAATTAGAAAAAAAATATTTAGACCCTTACAAAGTAATAAGCATAGAAGATAGAAACAACATAAAAATAGACGTAGGAAAGAAAAAACAACAAATAGTAAATAAAAACAGATTGAAAATATTCAAAAACAAGCAAGAAGGCTCTAGTCGGGATAGCCCGACCAGAAGATACCCTGAACCCAGTTGCAGTCCTTGCGTCCTAAAAGTATGCTTCAAATAATTATCACTTTAAACAAAACTCATTACTGACTTAACTTTACGATATCTCTGGTGTTTCTTAACCGATACGAAATTTTGAGAAAAGGTCTATCGTTACCCATTACACCAACCCCAATTTTTACATTTTCCAAATTCGAAAGTTTTTTGTTATCGATTCCATGTGTATATCGAAAACCAGAGTAGTTATCGATAATTTGAAGCAAACTTGTTCTGCTTATGGTATAGGAGAACTTATATTCAAAATCTAAAGTCTCTAGCTCTTGTAGTCTCTGAGATCTACGCGTTCATACAGACGGACAGACGGACAGACAGACAGACGGACAGACGGACGGACAGACGGACATGGCCATATCGACTCGGCTATTGATACTGATCAAGAATATATATACTTTATGGGGTCGGAGATGCTTCCTTCTGCCTGTTACATACTTTTGCACAAAACCATTATACCCTGATTTACCCATTTTATGGGTTCAGGGTATAAAAATACATATATATTTATATATACAATAATAATTAAAATAAAATAATAACAAAAACAAAAAAAAAAAAAAACCGAAAAAAACACATTTAAAATAACTACATATATTACTTTAATTTTAAAAAAGGAGGAAGATGTAGTATGCACATATATCGAGATACTCAGATATATTAAACAGCAACACTTTGTTGTTGAATAAACATAATTCAAACAGCGACACTTTGTCGTTATATAAACACAAGCACATTTCAAGTGCAAGTAATATGATCGCATGAGAATGTAGCAGGCATAATGAAAGCCGCGTCAGAATTCTCATGCATTGACCGATCACGACGTATATGAATGCTACTCTCTCTCACTCTCCCACTCTTTGTAGCTGTTAACTGATAACAGCATAAGAAAACAAATGTTAAGCATAAACCTAAGAACATAATTGTAACACAACAGACATTCAATAAAGCAAGCTCGGTTGACACAGAAGTGTCAGCCGTATACTACAAAAAGACTTGTGTTCTAAAAACAAACCATTTAAATTCCACAATAAGAAAAAAGACTCGGTTTCCTAAATGTTGAAATTTCATTAAGATATTCGGGCATAATTAATATTTTCATACATAAATTCTTCCGTGTTATAAACTCCCTATTTATTCTTAAAACGATTAACGATTATATTTATTAATTCAGTTCCTTTCCTTGGTTTCACACAATTGCTTGCGCTTGACATCAGGGGAACCGGAAAAGAGGCGGAGAGACTATCAGTGTGGCAAAACCACGCTTTTCTCATAACACTTAACACTAACATCGATACTTAAATACTATCTTACGATATATCGATACACTAACATTACATCGGCAGTCAATATAAATAACATGAACACTTTGCAATAACCCCAATACTTGACAACGGAATCGAACTCGATTCCACTTACTAGGCTCACGGCCATACCAGACGGTGGGGTTTTGCCTGCGGTTAGACATCAAAAGCACAATTTTATTCAGGAGTGGGCCACAATTTAAGTTTAGATGACTCCAAATCACCGTCATACGGAAGTTGGGGGAGATGAGAGCCTTCAACATCCCGGATGACATACCGATCATTCGGAAGTTTCTTATGAATGACATAGGGACCACGGAATCGCTTAATGGGATTTTTGTTAAAACCAGCTGTCGTATCAAATTTTTTGACAATATTCTGCAAGGCAATCTTACGGGTATCCACTGGGGACACTTCCACAGTAAAGCTATCATCTAAATTCTCATTCAGCTCATCTTTAACAGCGCCGCGCTGTTCGACACCACACAGCAGGACGGAGGGTGCAAATTTAGTTGTGGAGTGGACAGAATTATTCAAGGCGAACTCAATTTTGGGAAATTGTTTCACCCAATCGGCATGGTCCAATGGTTCAGCCAATTTAGCAAGCATGGGACCTAAGACACGGTTGACACGTTCTACTTGACCATTAGCCCGAGGGGAGGCAGTGGAATTCTGGACATGGACTATATTATGGGATTGCAAGAAATCAGCAAATTCGGCGGAGGTGAAGCACGTACCTCGATCACTGTCAATTCGGTTGGGTCGACTATAGTTGGAAAAATACTGCGTCTCTAGGGTGTGACATCAATAACGACTAACATATATTTTTTCCTGGACTGTATGTATGGAAGGGGTCCTAAGTGGTCGATATGAAGAGTATTAAACGGCAGAGGGATTTTCGGAAGAGTATGCAGAGTAGCATTATTACTGTGAGCGGAAGGAGAATAATAAATGCATTTGAGGCAGTTTTTGATAAAACTATTAAAAACCAATAATGCTTTTTAATCTGAGTACAGCACTTCTCAGTGGACAAATGACCTAACTTCTCATGCACTGTTCGTATGACACTGTTAATCATTTCGGCAGGGACATAAAGCTGATGTGCGTTGGTTGGTGATCGGCGATACACGACACCGTCTTGCAACTCGAAACCAGCAAGCTCTTGGTTCTCCAAGACACTCCGAATATTGACAATCTCTGGATAACGATTTTGCGTCAGTTGTAATTGGAAATCTAGGTTTACGTCATCCACATATGCAGCAGCTTCTAGTCTACTAAGTGCGTCAACATGGGGCTTACAAGTGCCGGACCGATGTACAATGGTATAATGCCCAGCGGGCAATTTTCGCGGAAGATCCACCATTCTTAAGAGTTAATGCTAATGAATTACAATCTGTAATTATCTTAAACGGAATGAACTTCAGGTATGTCTCAAAACGCTTTAAGGCATATACAATAGCCAGGGTCTCTAGTTCATAACTATGCAATTTGGATTCAGGGGCGGAAGCGGTCTTTAAAAAGTAACACACCGGGTGAAATTTATCATCAGTTTGTTTCTGCAGGAGCATCGCTCCAAAACCGGCTGAGCTAGCATCACAATGTAGTTCAGTTTCTGACTTCAGGCTGTAAATATACAGCACAGGTGACTCGATCAGTTAAGACTGCAGTGTTCGGAAGGACTTAAGATACTCATCAGAGAAAACGTAGGGGGAATCTTTTTTCAGCAGACGCGACATCGGATAGGCGATTTTGGCAAAGTTGGGTACAAAACGGCGGATGTAAGAAAAGAGACCCTGACAGCGTTCCTATTCTTTCCTGTCCCGAGGTTCTGGCAGCCTCTCTATGGCTTGAAGATGAGCTGGTTTCGGGGTGATACCGGAAGAGTTCGCCAAATACCCCAAATACTCTAACTCTTTGTGCGCAAAACGACACTTTGACAATTTAAGTCGTAGACCATTCACTGGTAAGCTATATAGTGCCTCTTTCAGCACTTGCAAATGGGTTTCAAAATCACTCGACGCAATTAAGATATCGTCCATATACATCGCTAGTTGACCTCTATTGATCAAGTCTTTTAGCACAAAGTACACAAATCTTGCGAAAACTGGGGGACCATTGCATAGTCCATACGGCATGCGAACGTACTCAAATTGTCCGTCAGGTGTTACAAAATCAGTGTATTTTATTGAATCAGGGTGCATTTTGACATGGTGACTTTCTAACTCTAGTATAGTAAAGAACGATTTACCCCCCAGATGTTCGACACAATCCTCTAACAGCGGAATCGGGAAGTGGTCACGGACAGTAATTTTGTTCAGCGGGCGATAATCAACACATATCCTTAAAGTATTATTTTTTTTCTAACTGGCACTATAGCGGAAGCGTAAGGGGAACTACTATTACGGATAATGCCGGCAGCTAATAAGTCATGACATATCTGGCGCACTTTGTTGCGACCGTGATGGGATAGTCGGCGGGGACGGCAGAAAATGGGGTCCGTCTTGTCAATTTGATTTTCATTTTGTATCTGGTCTAATCTGGTTTAATCAGTTCTGAAGGGACATCAACATTAATGGCGGAAATAACAGACTGCAACTTTGCAGCTTGTGTTGACGGCAGGGTAAACTTTATATTAAACTATATTATAATCCTCACTAACAGCAGGTTACTCAATTGCATTAATAGCCGCCAGAGCATCACTCAACGAATCATCAGACATGACGGAACAATTTATCTCAGTGGTACACGATTGTGATTCGGCAGGCATAAACTCATTATCATCAAACGATCGGGTTGACTCTATTGGGGCTATTGTGCGTTTGACGTCTGTTCTACACAAATCAAGTGAATTAAGGACAGCAGTGAGTTTCACGTTACAATCTATTTGAGATTTATTTATGGCCAACAATCGACTTTTTGAATAATTGATTTTAAATTTACATAATTTTATATTTGTTTTACAAAAGAAATCTCTGCCCAAAATCATTGGCATATTTGTAGCACTGTTAGGCAGTACATCAAATGTGTGCAATACTGTTTGACTAAATATACGTATGGCAAATGGGACTTTTCCCAAGTCGATTGTTTCCCAGACAGTTCAACAGGGTTGACTTCAGGCTACAGGCGGAAGGCACTTCAGATTGCCGAATAAAACTTCCAGGACTACCCGAGTCAAGAAGGGAGAAAATATTTGTAAACTCACTGCTTTTCACTTGATTTGACACAAAGGCAACACTCACTATCTGTAGATGCTCTACTTTATCTACGGCAGCATTGTTGGCGACGGCATTCACAATCTTGATTGGGCAGTTTCTTTACACATGGTCAGTCTTCCCACACTTGGAGTATCTCACAGACGTCCTCCAAGTCGCTGATCCACTTGTTGACATCGTAAGTGTTGTCTGCCGAAAACTGCGGGGCCATGGACTCGATCACACTAATGGCCTTTACCCTATGATTGGGTACGCCACGAGACACACCGATCTGCTGTTGCAACCTCGCAATTTGCTTTAGCAATTCCAAGACTTCCTTCTGTTTACGTAAGTTAGCTTAATGCTCATCCAGGTTCAAAGACACGGGAAGCGGGGTGACCGCAGACAGCAGACGGCAAGTCAGCAGCCGGCACAGTTGACAGCAACATTGACCCCGGGACAGCAGACAGCGAGGCGGCAGCAGGAGCATATGACGGCAGAGTTGACGTTGGAACGGCAGACAGCGAGGCGGCATAAGAAGCATATGAGGGCAAGGTTGACACTGAAACGACAGACAGCGGGGCAGCAGGAGGAGCATATGACGGCAAAGTTGGCGCTGGAACGGCAGACAGTGAGGCAGCAGAAGGAGCATATGACGGCAAAGTTGGCGCTCGAACGGCAGACAGTGAGTCGGCAGCAGTGGCATATGACGGCAAGGTTGACGCTGAAACGGCAGACAGCGAGGCAGCAGCAGGAGCATATGACGGCAAAGGTGGCACTGGAACGGCAGACAGTGTGGCAGCAGCGAAAGCATATGACGGCCGAGTTGACGCTGGAACGTCAGACAGCGAAATGGCGGCAGTAGCATATGACGGCAGAGTTGACGCTGAAACTGGAGACAGTGAGGCAGCAGCAGGAAAATATGACGGCAGAGTTGACGCTGGAACTGCAGGCAGCGAGTCGGCAGCAGGCGCATATGTCGGCAGAGTTGACACTCGAACGGCTGGCAGCGAGTCGGCAGCAGTAGCATAGGACGGCAGAGTTGACGCTGGAACGGCAGGCAGCGAGTAGGCAGCAGATCTGGTCAACGGCAAAAATAAAGCTGGGACGGCAGGCAGCGATGCCTTGGGTTTGTTGTCTATTGGGTTTCTGTTTTGGAGAATTTTGTTTCGGGCTGTTGCTAGGGATGGGCATTGAGTTAGGATGTGTTTGAGGTCTATTGGGGAATTGTTTTGTCAAAGGGTGCAGGTGTTTGTTATGTTTTTGTCTAAGTAGTGTTGGTTTGTGATTTTTGAGTGTCCCAGTCGTAGTCTTATTAGTTCTATTTGATTGAGTCCACGTATTTCGCTCTGATTTATGGTTTTGAGAATTTTAGGAATTTTTGTGTTGTTGGGGTTAATGCTTTTGTACCAGCTTGATGTTGGGTATTCCTGTGGTAATAGTATTTCTTTGAGGTGTTCGTTTATGTCTGTCATGTTTATATTGTTTGTGGTCATGAGTGGGAATTCCTCTACGTTTTTGGTGTGTATGTCAGCGAACTCGTTGCCTTTTATGTTTATTATTATTATTATTATTATTATTATTAGTTTAAAAACTAAGCTAACTGTTTAATAAAGCGCTGGTTGCGTGACCTTCGGCTTTGGGTGCTGTGGGGTTTTTGTATACAAGTACTTAATATATATTTACATTAATTACATTTAGGTCTTATATTATTTATTGGCTATATCTTATATTTACATATTTACATGTTTGGCTGTTTAAGGGTTACTTAGTTTATTTTGTATTTGTTTTTTTTTTTTGTGGTTGTATTTAGATTTGGTGGTATATGTTGGATGTTTTCAGGAAGGATAGGATTTTGGATAGGTTGGTTTGGTCAGGATGACAGAGGAGGTCTAGTGGATTTGTGTTGTTGAACATTTTTTGGATAATGGGTTTTAGTGTTGGACATGATATTAGAAGGTGTGGAATGGTGGGGACGTTTCTGTCGTGGCAGAAAGGGCAAGTTGGTGGTACGTTGGGGTTAAAGTAGTGTTGGTGCGTAAGTCTTGTGTGTCCTTGTCGTAGTCTGATAATTTTAATTTGGTCGAGTCTGTTGAGTTTGATTTTTATGTTGTTCATGTAGTCGTGGAAGTGTGTAATGTTTGGGTTTGTACTGCGGTACCATTGGCTGCAGTTTGTGATGTTTTGCTTGTGTTGCGATGTGAATATTTGTTTTAAGTATCTGTTGAGGTCTGTTGTGATTATGTTTGGTGTGAGAGTGAGGGGCATTTTGTTTGCTGACTTTGCTGCATGGTCGGCTAGTTCGTTGCCGATTATCCCTGCATGGCCGGGGATCCACATTAACTTTATTTTGGGGGCTAGTGTAATTATTTGGGATCGGATAATATTGGGGTAGGTGCTGGTGTTGTTTGGGTTTTTTATGGAGTCTATTGCTGCTAAGGAATCGGAACATATAATGAATTTTCCACTTTTATTTTCAAGGTGTTTGATGGCTTCTAATATTCCTATTGTTTTGGCGGAGAGGGTAGAGGATTAGTGGGGTAGCATGCCATATTTCAGGGTGTTTGTTTCTGTTGTTATGGCGTAAGTTACTGTGTCATTTGTTTTTGATCCGACTGTGTATATAAAATTGCAGTTTTTTAATGTATCTCTTGAGTGTTTGAATAGTTTTCGGTAAGCCTCTGGTGGTGTTGATTTTTTTTTGTGTTGTCGCAGTGTCGTTTCGATGAGCTTGTCGATGTTCCAAGGGGATTTGTCTTTGGGAGGTTTCTGTGGTGTGTATGGTATTTTGAGTTTGTTGCATAAGCTTATTGTTTTTATTTATTTATTTATTTAATGTCAGCTAGGAGCAGCTGACCAATCAAAATTAACTATAATTATAATATTAAAATAATATAATATAAAATAAATAATTATAATATCTGAAATAAAGTTCAAAATTAAGATAAAAAATTTAAAAAGTTAACGTTAAAGCTCTGGGAAATTCCAAATAAAAATAGCTGGTCCAACATTTGTTGCGTGGATTGGGAAAAACCCAGAAAAACCCAATCAGACCAGTGGAAGATTATTGATTAGTGGTTATGATTAGAAAAGGCAGAAAGGATAGATCGTTTTAGTACTGGAATTGAGGTCTCCGAAGAGTTACGGGAATAAAGCCGGTTAAAGTCTGAACAAATAACACGAAATGGTTCATGAATTAAATAGTTGCTCGAGCACCGATCGAGGCTAAGTGGTGTGAAGTTACGTGTGGATCTAATGGGAACATTTAATTTTATTCGACTTAGAAGAACTGATGAGTCGATTTCACCATTAAGTAGATTAGTGATAAATACTACACCATGCATAATTCTACGTTTCAAGAGGGAAGAAAGATTAATTAAAAGAAGTCTACTTGAATATAGGGGTAGGTCTTTCCCAGGAACCCAGTTAAAACTTCTAAGCGCAAACAGAAG
This sequence comes from Scaptomyza polygonia, assembly GCA_035044585.1. NCBI lineage: Eukaryota > Metazoa > Arthropoda > Insecta > Diptera > Drosophilidae > Scaptomyza > Scaptomyza polygonia. The sequence continues at coordinate 173,719 of JAWNNU010000318.1, forward strand.
AAATTTCCTCTGCACAGATTCAATTCTATCCTGGTGAATCCCGTATTGCGGGGACCACACACAAGATCCATACTCCAGGATGGGACGTACCAATGATGTATATAGCGTTTTAGTGGTGTAGGGATCATCAAACTCTTTTGACCACCGCTTGATGAAGCCAAGTACATTTATGGCCTTATTGACCATCGACGAAATGTGAGAATAAAATTTAAATTTGATGTCAAGAATGATGCCTAAATCCTTAATTTCAAAAACGCGGATAAGAGGTGAAGCATCAAGCACGTATTGAGCAGTATGTGGGGTACCTCTACAAAAAGTCATGATTTTACATTTTGAACAATTTAAATTAAGTAAGTTATAACGGCACCAAGCCGACAGTGCTCCCAAGTCCGACTGTAGCAAGTTACATAGAGAATCATCATTATAGGTGAAACATAGCTTTACATCATCAGCAAACATAAAAACACGAGAATTAGTAATAACAGCAGGAAGATCGTTAATAAATAGATTAAATAGCAATGGTCCCATGTGACTCCCCTGAGGAACACCAGAGGTAACAAAAATAGATTTGGATACAGAAGATTTAAAAACTACTTTTTGAGTTCGGCCACACAAGTACTCAGAAAGCCACGACAGGAGTTTTGCTGGAAATCCAATAATATTTAATTTTTGAAGCAACAAAGAATGACTAACAGAATCGAATGCCTTACTAAAATCTGTGTAAACGACGTCAGTTTGCATTTTGTCCTGAAACCCTTTGATAACAAGTGAGGTAAACTCAAGAAGGTTGGTGGTAGTAGATCTTCGCCTAACAAAACCGTGTTGATATGGGGATAAAATTGAACTACATATGTGCTGCAATTGGGAGCATATAATTTTTTCAAAGATTTTCGTAATGGCAGACAGCTTAGATATTCCCCTATAGTTTTTAACGTTGGACTTAGAAGAATTTTTATGGAGTGGAATAATAAAAGATTCCTTCCATATACCAGGAAACACAGCTGAGTCAACTGACAAGTTAAATAATTTGTGTAAGGGTTTACAAAGTGAGTCCGCACAATATCTAAGTATACAACCTGGCACTCCGTCAGGACCAGGCAAGAAGCCGGGTTTGATAGAGTTAAGGTCACCTAGCAGCGTACACTCAGTTATAACTGGGAAATAAATGCAGTTTGACTCTTGAACTTGAAAAGGATAGGAATTCTTGCAACTATATGAACTCGATGAGTATACAGATTGAAAATACTCAGCAAAGAGATCGGCCACTGCCTGATCGGATATGCTTTTGTATTATCAAGGTAAACCGAGGATGGCAAGCAAGAAGATTTACGTTTAGAGTTAACAAATTTAAAAAACTGTTTTGGATCGCGGGAAAAGTTTGATCTGCAACGATTGAGATAATTGTTTTATCAAATAGTGTTTACAGAAATAAAATTTGACTTTGCAATTATATACGAGGATAAATCTAAAGTATTTCCACATCTTTTAAATTTTTTATAGGATCTTGTTTTCACGTTTTTTAATTTTGATAGTTCCCTCGTAAACCAAGGTGGTTTATTTTCACTTAAAGGAACAGTGAGGGGAACACATATATCCAAATACGAATTCAAAGTCCTGTAAAAAATGGCAATGGCAGTTTCTATATCAGTACTGGAATAAAGTTGAGACCAATTAGTATGCTTAAGAAGGTCATTCAATTTAGTAAAGTTAGTTTTACGAAAACATCGGGTCTTTAGACAATTGTTAGATGTTGATCTAAGGTTAAAATGTTCAAATAAAAGTTCTAAAGTTGGATGGTAGGTATCTTCAGGAAGCACTAGAGGGGATACTCTACTAACATTACTACAATCAGAATCAGAAACGAATATCAAATCTAACATTTTATTAATACTGTTATGCACCCTGTTAACTTGTGATAGGCCTAACTCTAAAAGACCATCGATAAAATCATCAGAAGTGACCGGTAATTGCGCCGAAGATGTGTCATTCACAGACCATAACACATGTGGCAAATTAAAATCACCAACCACTATAAGTTGATCCATATCCGTCAACAACGACGACACAAGCTGCAGGGCATTCAGATGGGATATGTAAATGTTAATATCAGAATTGGGAGGAATATATGAACAAGTAATATACAGTGAGCGGCCTCTAAATAATATTTTAACACATATGAACTCAATATCCGGATGATCATAAGATTGAATCTGTTCAGAGGAAATACAAGAATCAACAGCAATGAGAACACCGCCCCCCTTGAGGGAGGTGCGATCGCATCTGTACAGGTTATACTTATTAGGCAAAACGGAATAATCAGATATACCAGGTTTTAACCAAGTTTCTGTCAGTGCAATTATCTGAGAATCAAAGGATAAGCTGTTTACATATAGCTTAGAAAGTTTAGTGTTAAGGCCTCGAACCTTTTGATAGGCCACGCTAACTACTTTTGTTAGTTTTTTGCCGCTGAAGTTGAGGCAATAGGGTGGCTAACAGTTGGTACTGAACCTACTATCGTTATTATTAATTTGACGCCTATTCACATACTCCTTTACAATGAGCTGCGGTGGCCAAAACTTCCCAAAACAAATTGTCGAGAAAAGTTCGGGCGGAACACTCAATTTGAAAGAAGGTATGGTTCGGGCATGTTTAAACTTAAATTTTTCAACAGTTATAAGTGGTGAGTCTATTTTACTTTTAATGTAGGCACTAACATCATCCAACGAAGTGTCGGATGCTAGCCTAGACACGAAAATAAATTTGTTCAAAGGCACAACAACGAGAGGCTTGTGAGCCCCCGGTGTACCTTCAGTAGGCTTAATAGGCACACAAGCTGTTGGAAGAGAAAGATCGGCTGTTAAAATCGGGGAATGGTTATTGTTTGGATTACTTGCCGGCGAGTTAAAATGCATTAACGGGCTAGCAATTGAAACCGTTGGGGGATTAGTGATTGGTACCAAAAGGGGAGTGGTGACCAAGACCGGAGGAACACTGAGCGGATTAGGCCCCGAAGTCTTTTTACGCTTCGGCGAATCACTCAACAACTTGCCTTTTTTGAAGCTCGACTGCAACTCTTTAAAGGAAGTATGTAGGTTATTAAATGCATTATGCATTGTCTTAAAACCTACATATGTCTGTCTCATAAATTGAGTAGACTCCTTTTCGACCTCATTACAGGACTGACAAAACCATTTAAGGCCTATGTCTGCAATTAAGCAGACCCGTATTTTGCCCGTAAAGCCAACACATGTTATGTGTATCACATTGTCACACAATCTGCACAGAATAAAGTCTTGGTTGGATGATCCAACCAATTTGCAGTTGTTGCTGCAACAAAGTAGCATATTGATTTTAAGTTGAGTAAATAAAAATATTAATAAAAAGAAAAAAAGTAATATGCTTTATCAAAAAGATGTAGGGTTCACGAAAGTAAGTGTGAAGGAGGATGCAATGAGCACGATCAAACGGTGAAAACCAAGAGAGTGAGAGAGCTTGAGTGCGTTGGCAGATACCACTATAGTTGTATACAAGTACTTCGGATAAGAGCGGACGTTAGCGTGAGAGGACTGATGCTGGAGTGCAAGAGCAAGAAAATTAGACAAGCTGTTTGTTGTTAGTGGATGAAAGAAAACACAGAAGCAAATGCAAATATACGTATGTATGTACATATGTTTTTTTTAAAGCAACTGCAGCGTTGGTTCTACTGCGACTTCAAATGTAATTTAAGTCAGCAACTATTATTATGCAAACGTAAATATATACAACGTATATTTGCGATCACTGCTAGAATCGTTTACCAAATAAAACCAAGTAACATTTAGTGCACAAACACAAGAAAACAATAACTTATTGAGAGCGCTCAAAAACACAACCGTCACCAACGAAAGACAAAAGCTTAATAATTGTGATGTCAATGATGGGTGTATTTGTCTTTTTTTGTGGGCTGTGTTTGATAAATTTGTGGAAGCGGGTGTTTTTTGAGTTTATTAGGTTTTTGTAAAGTTTGGCAGTTTGTAGGTCTCGTCTAAGCTCTATTGGTAAGATGTTTGCCTCGTGGAGTAGGTTGTTGGTCGGGGTGGATCGGTAGGCTCCTAAAGCTAGGCGGATGCCTGCGTTGAATTGTGTTTTTAATTTGGAAAGTGTGCTTTTGGGTGAGTGTCCGTAAAGAAAGAGTCCGTAGTCTATTTTGCTAATAAGGGTAGCTTTTGTGATGTCGAGTAGTGTTCTTGTGTCGCAGTTGAATTTTTGACTAGCTAGGCATTTCATTATGCTTAGTTTTTGGGAGAGGACTGGTAGGAGAGTGTTTATGTGGGTGTTCCGTTTGTAGTTTTTGGTAAGTGTGATTCCTAGGATTTTAAGTGAGGTTACGGTGGGGATTTGGGTACTGTTTGAGCTTACGGTGGAGTTGCAATTCTGTTTTTGGCATATGTGGAGGTGGTGGCATTTGGAAAGGGATAGGGAGGCCCCTGAGTATGAACCCCAGTTGTTTATTTTGTCTAGTATGTCGTCAGGGTTTGAGTTTTGGTTTTTTTTTTTAATTTATTATAAGGAAGAAATCGTCGGCGTATGCGTTGAAGTTGATTTCTTTCAGTAGGGTGATTATATCGGCAAGCTTGTTGTAGGCTATAAGGAACACGATGACGGATATGGGGGATCCTTGAGGGATACCATTGTGGAGGGGTAAGGAGTTGGAATGGTATATTTATTTTGGTTTGGGGTCTTTTCAATAGTGTTCATATAGTTTTTGGGTAGTAGCTGAGGTTGGCGATGGTTTGTATTGGTTTTAGGGATGATAGTGAGTCAGAGCATATGATCCATTTACCGTTTTTTTGTAGTATTTTGTTGAGTGCTTCAAGAATAGCTATTATATCTGCTGTAAATATGGATGGGTAGGTCGGGAGAATCCCTCTTTTGATCAATGTGTCTTCTGTTGTGATGGAATATGATGTGTTATGGGTGGATTTTGACGTCGTTATAAGTGAAAAGGTATTAGGTGTGTTTTTGTTTGAATTCTTGAAAGTGTTTTTGGAACACTAAGGGGTTGGTGGTGCTTTTGGTGTATTGATGTAGGGTTATGTCTATAATATTGGGATTGAGGTTCCAGGGGGGTCTTTTTGCTTTTATTATTTCGGTGGGTTGGAAAAAGATGTTGTGGGTGAGAAGATGTTAATTGTTCTAGAGATGGCTGAGTTGATTTATTCTATCATATTTGTGTATGTTTGGCTTGTTTATTATTGTGTTTAATTGTGAGTGTTTGGAGAATATGAGGCTTTTGGATGCTTTGCTAATAGAAAGTTAACTCTTTGGGTAATGTGGGGTAGGTTTGACTCCGTCAGTAGGCTGTTAATCGGTGTTGTCTTGTATGCGCCAAGTGCCGTTCTTATTCCACTGTTCATAATTGTTTGTATTTAAATACTCGATACTGAAGGTAAAGAGTAATTGGGGTTGTGCAATGTCCGTCATGGTGTCTGTACGTCTGTCCGTCCGTCTGTCCATATGGTCACAACTTTGCTCCACATCCTTCAAGTTAGAGACTTGAAACTTTCCAAATGTCTTCATATATTGCATAGTAAATAAAAGATTCCAGATTGGAGTTCTACGATAACTAGGGGGCTGGCAAATCGACAAGCTCGATAGCTCAAAATTGATAAATCGTCCACTTTTGCACGACCGTACAGCTAGATCTACCCAACTTTGGGAGAAGATAGCTACTAACAACCCCCAAAAATATGGATCAAAAATTTTGGAGCCACGCCCACCTAAGTATTCCGCCCCCAGCCAACCTGCGGCTGAAAACAAAAGATGCCTATATCTTCTACAGTTTTGTTCTAGAGCCACCACACTTGGTGTCAAGATGGATGATGAGGACCCAAAAACAACTGCATTAAAACTTGGATGCCACGCCCATCCATACTGAACAAGCCGCCCCCAACTACCTTAATCGTCGTTAAAAACGGTAGTGCGTGTATCTTCCATAGTGTTTGGGCTAAAGGCACTAAATTTGGTTACAAGATAACTGGTAACACAATCCAATAAACTGCATCAAAGTATGGGGCCTCAACCACCCATTCCGCCCCCAGCCACTCCACGGTGTAAAAACAGAAATGCTTATATCTTCAACAGTTTTTGAGCTAGATTTCACCAAATTTGATGTCGAGATTGGTTATGAAGAACATCCAAAAATGCCGCCCCCACCCATACCGCCCCCAGCACCCCTTTAAGCATATTCTACCAACTTTGAGCTAGAGTCACCAAATTTAGTATGAGGATAGCAACTGAATTCATACATATATCTACAGCAAAAATTTGGAAGCCACGCCCTCCATACCGACCCCAGCCCCCATCCCATATAGTTTACTTACCTTGAGCCAGAGTCACCAAAAAACTGCATCAAAGTTTTGGAGCCACGCCCCCCCGTTCCCCAGCCCTCTGCATTTTGAAATCAAAAACGCCTATATTTTCCACAGCTATTGAGCTAGAGCCACCGAATTTGTTGCCAAGATTGTTGATGAAGAGACCCAAAATATTTGGATGCCACCCTCCACCCATACCGCCCCCAGCCCCCCTGCCACCATATTATACTAACTTTGAGCTAGAGTCACCAAATTTGGTATGAGGATAGTCATTGACATAATAAATAGATCTGAAGCAAAACTTCGGTGTTAGGCCCCCATACAACCCACAGCCCCTCTTTCCCTACCTCTAACAAACTTCGAGCTAGAGTCACTTGGAAGGAATATAGCTTTTTGGCATCTATGTTTGTTTGTAAGTATATGTTTGTTTATTTTTTTTTTCGAGTTACTTATTCCGACATAGGTTTGAGATGGTTAGTGCTACGTTTTGTGAGGAGCAGACAGAAGCGATCACGTTGAGTGCTGTTTTTAGACTGCTTTATTCATGAGTATACGAATATCATAAAAAGAAGTGCAAAGTTGCCAGATTGTACAATGTTTACATTTTTGTGAATAGTTTTTGTGAATAGTATAAAGGAGAAGTATAAGGTTGTCAATTTAAACATTTGATTATACATAACACATCTCCTCCTCTAATTTATGAACGATGCGATTGTTTTGGTTTTCTGAAGTCCTTAGGCTTGTAACGATCGACTTCTTGGCGAACCCGAGTGCTTTGACGTACTGGTATGCCCGAATAACGTCGTGCTTGTTGTATCTGCCTCGGTTGTTGGTTGGGCGCTGTTATGTTCTCAGGAGGACCAGGGACAGGATCAGGATGCTGAACAGATGGCGTAGTTAACGGTTGATCTTGTCCTTGTGGTGCTTGGCTGTAAGCTGACTATGGAAGTTCAGGAATACACCAAAACTCTGGAGATCTCCTGTTGTCGTTGTTTGCTGACAACTTTGGTTTCAACTGGTTGAAATGGCGCTTGATTAAACCATTTTTGGTTCGAACGATGAAAAGCATTTTAGCAATTGGACGGTCGATAATGCCTTCAATCCACTTTTCTCCCCTTGAATAATTTCTAGCGTAGATTGTTTGATTTGGAACGTACTTTGTTACTGATTGCTTAGCTTCGATAGGCTGCTCAAAAAGTTGACTTAGCACAGTACGAACTGGTCGACCGTGAATCAACTCGGCAGGAGTTTTTCCTTGTGCATTAGGAGTGAACCTGTAGGAAGCAAGATATTTAGTTACTGCTACACGTACTGGTATACCGTCTTGCAGGTTCTTCTTGACTGAGGACTTAAAAGACTGCACAAAACGTTCTGCCAATCCGTTGGATGCTGGGTGGAACGGTGCTGTTGTTATATGTTTTATGCCGAGTAGCTTGCAAAATTCTTTGAAAGCGTCAGCCGTAAGCTGTGGACCGTTGTCGCTAACCATGGTCTTTGGGTATCCTTCTATTGCGAAAATTGAGAATAATGCAGCGATCGTGTTATCTGTGGTGGTAGACGACAACTGAACTGCAAATGGAAACTGTGAGTAGGCGTCAACGCATATAAGCCACATAGCGTCGAAAATTGGGCCTGCGAAATCGATATGAATTCGCTCCCATGCTGTTGTTGCTGCTGGCCAACTTTGGACCTCTCTTGGTGGTGCGGAATTGTTGCATTTACAGATGTCGCATGACTCAGCAAGGTTTTTTATGTCCTCGTCGATGGTAGGCCACCAAACATGTTGCCTAGCTAACTGTTTCATTCTAACAATGCCCCAATGACCTTCATGTAAAAGTTTCAGGATATGAGCACGAAGACTGGCTGGAATTACTACACGATTTGCGTCTTTGTGTAGGCAAAGCAACTGTTTGTTGATGGTGAGAGCCAACTTCCGGTTAAAGTAAGGCAATAATGCTTCGTTGCCTTGCTGAAGTTTTTGTGGCCATCCTGCAGAGACATAATGTAGGACTTGTTTTATAACTTTGTCTTTATCCACGTGGCTGCGAATGGTCTCTGAATTGATTGGTGGTGCCAATTCAATAACAGTGTGGCAAGCTTCCTCTTCTTTATCAAAATCTGAATCTGTACCCACTGGAAGGCACGAAAGAGCATCTGCGTTACCATGAGCAGATGTGGATCGATACTGGATATCAAAGTTATAGGCCATGAGAATGATAGCCCAGCGTTGTAGCCTGTTTGACGTCATTAACGGAAGGTGCTCGCCTGGATTAAAAATAGTTACAAGCGGCTTATGGTCTGTAAGTAATATGAACTTTCTTCCGTAAAGATATTGGTGAAAACGTTTAACTCCGAATATTATGGAAAGTGCTTCCTTTTCGATTTGGCTGTACTTAGCCTGATGCTTGTCTAGCGTTTTTGATGCGAACATAATGGGTCTCTCTCCGCCATCGGGCTGTAGATGCGAAAGGACTACCCCAATGCCAAAGGATGAGGCATCTGTAGCTTTTTGCTTTCCAGCTTCATCCAATTCCATCTGAAGATAGGCATCCTTCAGATCTATTTTGCTGAACTGCTTACCATGACGTATAATGTGGAACAGCGCTTCTTTCGTCGGTAACGGATACTGTTCCACGTCGATTTGTGCATTAACAGCCTGCTTAAAATCGCCACAAATACGAATATCGCCACCTGGCTTAGGTGCGAGCACAATTGGGGATGCCCAATTGCTGAATTTTATTGGTTTCCAAATTCCTGCTTGGGTGAGTCTGTCTGCTTCTGCTTTAAACTTGTCCATCTGTGCGAACGGAATTTGGCGGCTTTTATAAAACTTTGGAGTTGCCGTAGATTTTAAAAATACGCTGGCTTTGAAATCTTTTATGACACCCATGGCTGATTCAAAAACTTCATTGTATTTCTTGCAGATGTCAGATACTTTATTATTCTGCACCTCATAAATGTTTGAGACTTGCAAAATATCGATAAAGAAATCGATACCAAAGAGATTGGTTGACGTTTCAATATTTGCTACGATAATGGTTATTTGTTTTTCCTTTTTACCACACTTTGCGACAGTGTGCAACTCCCCTAGTAATGGTATTGGTGTATGACCAAACGCATGTAATACTCGGGTACACTTCTGCAATTTTGGCTTATTCAACAGCGCATATGTATTGGAGTTTATCACTGATGCTGTGGCTCCGGAGTCCATTTGAAATGAAATCACTTGGTTAAGTATTTCTAGATCAATAACTTTTTTGTTATGTTGGCTTTTTACTAGACCTGTGACACTGTGCACTACTTCGATATTTTCTATTTCATTTGCTTCGTTCTTGCTTGCTTTTTTATACTGCGAATTATTTGACTTGACATACTTTGACATGCAGACTACAGCTATATGCCCTTTTTTCCGCATTTGCGACATACAGCATCGCGAAATTTGCATTTTTCTCTTTGATGAGATTCACCACAGCCAGAGCAAGACTTTAAGTCACTTTTGTATGGTCTGACCTCACTGGATTGGATTCTGTCTCGGTATGCTCTCTTTCAGCGCTGCAACGGTTTTTGTTGTTGTCTCATAGGTTTCTGCAACTATGAGCACATCTTCAAGAGTTGGCTGTGACTTTTGAAGAGCAGACGCCCTAACGGCGTCATAAGGCGTATGTACTATGAGCTGATCTCGTATCATTTCATCTACATATTTTGACAAACAACCGTTAGTGTTACACACAAACTGGCATTCACGAGCGATCCCGCGCAAGTCGGCTACCCACTCTCTGTGTGTTTGTGTATGCTTCATCTCTCTCTTGAACAATTCGTAGCGAGCAGCGACAACATGCCGTTTTTTAGTGAAATGTTCCGTTAGTTTGTCTGTGAGCTCTTTGTATGTGTATACGTTTAAGTTGGTGCTACCGAATAGATTTTTTAATAGCTCGAATATATTAACACCACACCATGAAAGGAAATAGGCTTTCTGTTTTTGATCTGCACTAACCGAATATACGTTAAAGTGCTGCGATAATTGTTCAAGGTATGATTCCCAATTTTGATTTTCTTTGTCAAATTTGTGAAACGGAGGACACATAGATAATTCACTTTGTAGTACTGGTGAACTAGCTGCTGTTGAAACGTTTTTTTCCATAATTTCTTGCATCCAGTTTCGTTGTTGCTCTAACATAGCTGATGTAAATTCTTGCTGTTGCGCAAGTATTGTATGTATTAAATTTTCGTTTGTCGCCATCCTGATTAAAATCAACGACTACGCGATAATAATACACAAGAATGTGATATTCTTACGGTTGATTTTACTGTTATACACAAGAACGTTGTATTCTTGCGGCTGATTTTTTCTTCTTTTACCTCGTCGCCAATTGTTACGTTTTGTGAGGAGCAGACAGAAGCGATCACGTTGAGTGCTGTTTTTAGACTGCTTTATTCATGAGTATATGAATATCATAAAAAGAAGTGCAAAGTTGCCAGATTGTACAATGTTTACATTTTTGTGAATAGTATTTGTGAATAGTATGATGGAGTAGTATAAGGTTGTCAATTTAAACATTTGATTATACATAACAGTTAGGTTCGTTTTGAGAATAATTGTTTTTGATTTAGTTTTCTATTGCTTTTTTTTAAGGTTTCTTCTTGGTTTTTTTTTAGGAATTCTAGTATAAGTTTTTGTTGTCTATGGATGGGTTTGTTGTCTATTGGGTTTCTGTTTTGGAGATTTTTGTTTCGGGCTGTTGCTAGGGATGGGCATTGAGTTGTCAAAGGGTGCAGGTGTTTGTTTATGAAAAATCTAAGCGTTTTTAGATTTTAATTAATTACAAAAAATGATGAGACGCGGTTTTTTCTTTGTATATGCGAATTTAATATAAAATATGTGTGGTGGCTTCAAGGCTTTTACGACAATTAAATTAGCTTAGCCTAAAACGGAGTGCGTGGGCCACAAATGACCGCACGCAACACCAATACGCCGTCGGCAGATTGCCGATCGGCTTGCAAGTTTATATAGAGTGCTTTCTCTTTAACTAACTTATGCTACGACTTCAATTTTTCTTAACTAACTTACAACTAACAATGTAATTTAATAAGAGTGGCAAATTCAAATTAAATCTGCTTCAACATTCCGGCCCCGTTGACGAGCTCCGGTCTTCAACACTCCTCGTTCTGACCTCGGCCACCCGTACCTTGCCGTCCTCTCCCACGATTGCGCGTGTCACGCGCCCGGTGATCCACCGTTGCGGGGGGGTGCTGTCGTCGTGCACGAGAACGACCGCCCCTTCGACCAGATTGGCCTCGCCTTTGCTCCATTGGGCCCGTTGCTGCAGGCTGAGCAGGTAGTCCCTGGACCACTTGCGCCAGAAGTGCAGTTTGAGCACCAACAACTGTCGCCACCGCTTCAAAAATGCGTAAGCGTGCTTGTTGTTGGGCTCGTCTGGCGTGGATCCTTGCGGCAGCCCCAGCAACGGCTGGCCGATGAGGAAGTGCCCTAGCGTCAGCGTTTCCCCATCGTTCGGATCGCTGACGTCTGCCATGAGTGGCCTGGAATTGAGCAACGCTTCTACATCCACCAGATGCGTGCTCAAATCGTCGGGCGTCAGCTTGGCGTCGCCTGCCCCACGCACCAGCCTGTGCTTGGCAGCCTTGACGGCTGCTTCCCACAGACCGCCGAAGTGCGGTGCCCTCGGAGGGATAAACCTCCAATCCACAGCCCTCTCCGCTGCGTACTCCTGCAGCTTCCCCTGCGTTCGGCGAAAGGCTGCCTGCAACTCCTGGAGCACGTTGCTCGCGCCCACGAAGTTCGTCGTGTTTTCGCTGTAGATCGTCTTCGGCAGCCCTCGTCTCCCAATGAACCTTTTAAAAACATTTAGAAAGGCATCAGTGGACAGATCTGTAACCAGTTCCAAGTGTACTGCCTTTGAGGCGAAACAAACAAAAACGGCAAAGTACATCTTTACGGGTGGTCTACCTCTAATTTTGTGCAAATCCCGCAAGGTACTGGTAAACTTATTCCATGCAGTGTGTAAACTCATAGGAATTGCCTCATCCCAATCTATCTTTAGCCTCCATAACTTCTGCAACAACATTTTTGCCTTAGTGAGAATTGGACACAATAAGCCAAGAGCGTCAAACAAACGAGAGGCTATTGACAAAATATTACGTTTTGTTGGTTTTAAGGAGGCAAAACTATCCACGTCAAGATGATATTTAAACACATCCTCTTGAGGTGCCCAACGCATTCCAAGTGTCTTTACCGAGCTTTGCTCATCAATTTTGATACTAATTTCTTCACTAGCGTTCTTTTCACCAGATCGATTCTAGCAATTAGAAGCCCATTTGGCCAGTGGAAATCCTCCTTTGGACAATATGTCACTAACCTGGCTGCAAATGGTGTCCAATTCCTTTAAAGTATCTGTACCTGCCAGCATATCGTCGACATAAAAACAATTGCGAATCACATCCGCACCAATTGGATGAGATTGTGCGTATATATTTGCTAGTTAAAACAAACAATTTACAGCCAAAAATGGTGCTGACGCTGTACCATATGTAACAGTATTCAATCTGTATGCCTGTATATTTTGTGAAGTGGTTTCTCTCCACAAGACAAGTTGAAAGTCTCTGTCTTCCTCAGAAACATTTATCTGCCTATACATTTTTGAAATGTCGGTAGTTGTGGCATATTTGTTCAACCGAAAGTTGACCAATGTTGAATACAACTCCCTCTGAATAGTTGGCCCAAACATAAGTGTTTCGTTCAGCGAAACTGCTGTTGAAGTTTTGGTGAAAGCATCAAAAACAACACCAAGTTTTGTTGGGGTACTCGCAGGTCGCAGAACGCATTGATGAGGAATGTAGTAATGCTGTTCTGGAGGAGCAGACTTCAGAATGGACATATGTCCCAAATCCAAATACTCTTTCTTGAAGTCATGATACATATTTCTAAGAGTTTCGTCTCTTGACAGTTTGCGCTCAAGTTGCAAAAAACGTCTTTCAGCAGTTTGAAAGGACAGGCCAAGAACCTTTGGATCGGTCTTAAAGGGAAGATTCACTTCAAAGCGACCGGAAGATAACCGTTGTACAGTTTTCTTAAAGTGTAGTTCACAGGCCTGCTGTTCAGCTGTTTGGCGAACAGCCTTCGACTCGATTGGACATTGGTCCAATGCCCAAAAATGATTTACTAACGAGTCGAGAGAACAAATAGATACTTGAGCTACCAGACTTTCACTGCACTGTTGCCGAGGCGCTTGTCGAGTACATTTGCCTGCAACAATCCAGCCGAGCAATGTTTTTTGCATGATGGGCAGCTCGGAATGTAATTTTATTTGCCAAACGCACAATAAACCATAAAATAATTCAGCTCCCAGTAATACATCAACCTTAGCTGGCTTGTTGAATTCGGGGTCTGCCAACTTAATATTTTTTGGGATTTTCCAGTTCAATATGGAAAGCGACTGTCCAGGCTGAGATGTGGAAATCGACTTAAGTACCTAGCACTCAGCAGAAAATGTATGAGAATTTAAACGAGATTGAATCGATGCACAAACCTTATTTTTGCTATCAGTGGTTGCTCCCCCTACCATTGAGATAGCAAGGGAATTTGGCTCACTTTTAAGCCGTAGCCTTTGTGCCATGCTCTCAGACATCAAATTTATCTGCGAACCACTGTCAAGCAAAACTCGTGCTGGATGCGACTGTCCGAATCTATCTTTTATGTTCACGATAGCGGTGGCAAGAACGACTTGATCCGCATTAAGCATGTGACCTACGTATGCCTCAGAAGTTTAGGCTTGAAGTGCCGCTGCCTCACCTTGTACTGGTGCATTATACCTATGATGCAAGGAATGATGAGGCTTTGAACAAACTCGACACTTCGAAGCCTTGCAATTCGAAACTATGTGTCCCACGTTCAAACAATTGAGACACATCTTCTGAGTTTTTACGTACTCGAAACGCTGCATAACGGAAATGGCACTGAATGACGGACAAGAATAAAGACTGTGATCTGCTGACTTGCAGTAAGTGCATGCAGCCGACGACCTTTGCGCTGAACTAGCACAGGCAAATGAAGATTTTTGTTGAGGCTTTTTCACTTCATTGCGCACTTTTGATTTGTCACGAGTTGACTCTTCTGCAGCCAAATATTGGTACCTCCTATTCAACTGCTTAGCACAATCTTCCCAAGATGGCAACTTATCATAATCAAGCTGCTCCTCAAAACGAGATTTAGTCTTATGGTCTACTTTTGCCATGACCATATGAATTATTATTGCATTTGAAATGTCTTTGTCGTCACCCAAAGACGACAGCGATGCATATATAGCAGACACTGTATCTACCACCGATCTCAAACTCGACGCAGATGGTTTTGTCATGCTTGGCAAATCAAATAATTGGGCAATTGTATCAAAAAATATAAGACATTTATTGTCGTAGACTGACTTGAGACTAGCAAGAGCTTTAGGGTAATTGCAATCTGTTAGCTGATACGGCTTAACTACACCCAATGCTTCATCTTGCAAACACGAAACTAAATGATTAAATTTTTCTACGTTTGTCAATGAGGCATCGTCATCCACCAGACTCTCGAAAAGGCACATAAAATTTCTATACTCTGAACGTTACCCTCTAAATTTTGGTAAACGCATTTTCGGCAGCTGAGATCGCTGGCTCGAATTCATTGAGCAGTCATGTTGAATGTGTGTGTCGAATTGTGGCTTAATGGCATTCATAAACATCGCTTTGGTTACGACACACAGATCCTCCAACGGCCCTCTGTTTTCATAAGCTGGATTTAAATTGTCCAGCTCTGCCTGTAAATTCATAGCTTTGACAATATACCCGTCTAATAGCTCTAATCGACATGCTAACTCTGTTTTGTCAGATGAGATTCTTTTTAATTTAAAGGCTGTTTGCATGCGAGCAATGTCAGCACTGACTTTGTCAAACTTTTGTAAACATAATGCTACTTAGCAGCATTCTTAGCTACTACTGGCTTTTCGAGTGATTGTTTATCTGACTCAGACATAATAAAGCTGACAAAAAAAATCGATTTAAAAAAACGCAAGAATAAAAACTTAACAAAAATTCTTGAGCCACCCTAGCACACGCACTGCAACTATGTAACAAAACGCCAAGCTTGCTTACTGAACACACACACGCACCTGGCGCGATAAGTGAACAAACAAACGAAAACAGTCCAAGCGACCGAAAATAAGCAAGTCAAACGTTTGCTGCAGCCACTTTGTGGGCAACAGCTGTATATATGCGGGGTGCGGGGGTTTGAAAGAGCAAAGAGCGAATTTGGCGCGAGCGCACGCACAAAACGAATGATCAAACTAAGCTTGACCCGTAAGCAAACGGGAACAAAGAACAAGTGAGAAAATCTGGCGGGAGCGCACGCACACACAAACCAATGTATTGACCGATGCAAGCACAGAGCGAATAAAGGTTAACGAACGCAAAAAACAACCAGATGTTAATGCCCAAAAACAATAGAAACTTTAACAAACGTTGTTTGTGTAAGCAAGTGCAAGCATAGATCTGTATGTATGTAAATACATATGTTTATACGTTGCGGTTAAGTTGAAAGCGAAACTGAAACGAAACTGCGACACTTGCTTTTGCACAAACACACCAACAATATAAAATGCAATAAATTGACCACCGTTTGAAACCTTTATTCTGTTTAATTTGTATTTACTTTTTGTTTGTTCGAACTTATATATGTACTGATATGTTGCGGTTTTGTTTATTTAAAATAAAGTAATAGTTTCGTACGAATATACGTATGTATGCAAAAATATTAAATGTTCGAGAATATGCAAACACGTATCTGCCGCAGAACCTTTACTTTATTTTTGTCCACGAAATTAAATGCACAAGGTGCCAGAAATTGAGCTGAATTATACGTGTATGAACGTAGTCTAATTTTTTTTTTTAAATTTTTAATATTTTGGTCGACGGCAGCGACACAACAAAATTCAACTTTTTATCTCAATTTTTGGCACAAAATACCTGGCTTTCTAGCAAATCTATAGAAAGTGATCTCTTTTGATCCTCCATGGAACTGGTGCAATTTGGCAGCGTCCAAGATGGCGAAGTCCAAAAGGCAAAAAAGCAAAGTCCAGCGAAGTAGCAAAATCCAACGAAGTTTTTGTGTTTTTATTACATGAAAGCTTAAGCCACCACAGCGAAACAAACAAACAAATTATTTTAAAAACCGAAGTCCCTGCTCGGGCGCCAATGAAAAATCTAAGCGTTTTTAGATTTCAATTAATTACAAAAAATTATGAGACGCGGTTTTTTCTTTGTATATGCGAATTTAATATAAAACATGTGTGGTGGCTTCAAGGATCTTACGACAATTAAATAAGCTTAGCCTAAAACGGAGTGCTTGGGCCACAAATGAACGCACACAACACCAATTCGCCGTCGGCAGATTGCCGATCGGCTTGCAAGCTTATATAGAGTGCTTTCTCTTTAACTAACTTATGCTACGACTTCAATTTCTCTTAACTAACTTAAAACTAACAATGTAATTTAATAAGAGTGGCAAATTCAAGTTAAATCTGCTTCAACAGTTATGTTTTTGTCTATGAAGTGTTTGTTTGTGATTTTTGTGTGTCCCAGTCGTAGTCTTATAAGTTTTATTTGATTGAAACCGGGTATTTCACTCTGATTTATATTTTTGAGAATTTTTGTGTTGTTGGGGCTAATGTTTTTGTACCAGCTTAATGTTGGGTATTCCTGTGGTAATAGTATTCCTTTGAGGTGTTCGTTTATGTCTGTCATGTTTATATTGTTTGTGGTCATGAGTGGGAATTCCTCTACATTTTTTGTGTGTATGTCAGCGAACTCGTTGCCTTTTATGTTTCTATGGCTTGGAATCCACTTTAGCTTTACTTTGGTTTGGTGTCTTTTCAAAAGTGTTCGTATAGTTTTTGGGTAGTAGCTGAGGTTGTCGATGGTTTGTGTTAGTTTTAGGGTTGATAGTGAGTCGGAGCATATGATCCATTTACCGTTTTTTTGAAGTATTTTGTTGAGTGCTTCAAGAATAGCTATTGTTTCTGCTGTAAATATGGATGTGTAGGTCGGGAGAATCCCTCTTTTGATCAATGTGTCTTCCGTTGTGATGGAATATGTTGTGTTATGGGTGGATTTTGACCCGTCGGTATAAGTGAATTGGTATTGGGTGTGCCTTTGTTTGAGTTCTTGAAAGTGTTTTTGGAACACTAAGGGGTTGGTGGTGCTTTTGGTGTATTGATGTAGGGTTGTGTCTATAATATTGGGATTGAGGTTCCAGGGCGGTCTTTTTGCTTTTATTATTTCGGTGGGTTGGAAAAAGATGTTGTGGGTGAGAAGATGTTAATTGTTCTAGAGACGGCTGAGTTGATTTATTTTAGCATATTTGTGTATGTTTGGCTTGTTTATTACTGTGTTTAATTATGAGTGTTTGGAGAATATGATGTTTTTGGATGCTTTGCTAGTAAGAAAGTTAACTCTTTGGGTAATGTGGGGTAGGTTTGACTCCATCAGTAGGTTGTTAATCGGTGTTGTCTTGTATGCGCCCGTTTGCGTGTATCTTCCATAGTGTTTGAGCTAATGGCACTAAATTTGGTTTAAAGATAACTGGTAACACCATCCAATAAACTGCATCAAAGTATGTGGCCTCAACCACCCATTCCGCCCCCAGCCACTCCACGGTGTAAAAACAGAAATGCTTATATCTTCAACAGTTTTTGAGCTAGATCCACCAAATTTGATGTCGTGATTGGTTATGAAGAACATCCAAAAATGCCGCCCCCACCCATACCGCCCCCAGCACCCCTTTAACCATATTCTACCAACTTTGAGCTAGAGTCAACAAATTTAGTATGAGGATAGCAACTGAATTCATACATATATCTGCAGCAAAAATTTGGAAGCCACGCCCCCATACCGACCCCAGCCCCCATCCCATATAGTTTACTTACGTTGAGCCAGAGTCACCAAAAAACTGCATCAAAGTTTTGGAGCCACGCCCCCCCGTTCCCCAGCCCTCTGCATTTTGAAATCAAAAACGCCTATATTTTCCACAGATATTGAGCTAGAGCCACCGAATTCGGCGCCAAGATTGTTGATGAAGAGACTCAAAATATTTGGATGCCACTCTCCACCCATACCGCCTCCAACCCCCCTGCCACCATATTATACTAATTTTGAGCTAGAGTCACCAAATTTGGTATGAGGATAGTAATTGACATAATAAATAGATCTGCAGCAAAACTTCGGTGTTAGGCCCCCATATCACCCACAGCCCCTCTTTCCATACCTTTAACAAACTTTGAGCTAGAGTCACCAAACTTGGAAGAATATAGCTTTTTGGCATCTATGTTTGTTTGTAAATATATGTTTGTTAATTTTTTTTTTCGAGTTACTTATTCCGACATAGGTTCGAGATGGTTAGGTTCGTTTTGAGAATAATTGTTTTTGATTTAGTTTTCTATTGCTTTTTTTAAGGTTTCTTCTTGGTTTTTTTTAGGAATTCTAGTATAAGTTTTTGTTGTCTATGGATGGGTTTGTTGTCTATTGGGATTTTGTTTTGGAGAATTTTGTTTCGGGCTGTTGCTAGGGATGGGCATTGTTTTGTCAAAGGGTGCAGGTGTTTGTTATGTTTTTGTCTATGTAGTGTTGGTTTGTGATTTTTGTGGGTCCCAGTCGTAGTCTTATTAGTTTTATTTGATTGAAACCGGGTATTTCACTCTGATTTATGGTTTTGAGAATGTTAAGAATTTTTGTGTTGTTGGGGTTAATGCTTTTGTACCAGCTTGATGTTGGGTATTCCTGTGGTAATAGTATTTCTTTGAGGTGTTCGTTTATGTCTGTCATGTTTATATTGTTTGTGGTGATCAGTGGGAATTCCTCTACATTTTTGGTGTGTATGTCAGCGAACTCGTTGCCTTTTATGTTTCTATGGCTTGGAATCCACTTTAACTTTACTTTGGTTTGGTGTCTCTTCAATAGTGTTCGTATAGTTTTTGGGTAGTAGCTGAGGTTGTCGATGGTTTGTGTTGGTTTTAGGGATGATAGTGAGTCGGAGCATATGATCCATTTACCGTTTTTTTGAAGTATTTTGTTGAATGCTTCAAGAATAGCTATGGTTTCTGCTGTAAATATGGATGTGCAGGTCGGGAGAATCCCTCTTTTGATCAATGTGTCTTCCGTTGTTATGGAATATGATGTGTTATGGGTGGATTTTGACCCGTCGGTATAAGTGAATTGGTATTGGGTGTGCCTTTGTTTGAATTCTTGAAAGTGTTTTTGGAACAATAAGGGGTTGGTGGAGCTTTTGTTGTATTGATGTAGGGTTGTGTCTATAATATTGGGATTGAAGTTCCAGGGGGTCTATTTGTTTTTTTTCTTTTTAATGCGGTGGGTTGGAAAAAGATTTTGTGGGTGAGAAGATTTTAATTGCTCTAGAGATGGCTGAGTTGGTTTATTTTATCATATTTATGTTTGTTGGGCTTGTACAGCTAAAACTACCCAACTTTGGGAGAAAATAGCTACTAAAAACCCCCAAAAATATGGATCAAACATTTTGGAGCCACACCCACCTAAGTATTCCGCCCCCAGATAACCTGCGGCTGAAAACAAAAGATGCCTATATCTTCTACAGTTTTTGTGCTAGAGCCACCAAACTTGGTGCCAAGATGGATGATGACGACCCAAAAACAACTGCATTAAAACATGGATGCCATGCCCATCCATACTGCCCTATCCGATTCGAACCGGCCCAACGCTTGGCTAAAAACGGGATTGCGTGTATCTTCCATAGTGTTTGAGCTAAAGGCACTAAATTTGGTTAAAAGATAACTGGTAACAGCATCCAATAAACTGCATCAAACTATGGAGCCTCACCCACCCATTCCGATTTAAAAGTAAAATAAAAGCTGACTGGTAACGACCCTCAAATAACTGCATTAAAGTTTTGGACCCCCATCCACCCATCCGCCCCCAGCCACTCCGCGGCTTAAAAGCAGAAATGCTTATTAATTTTACAGTTTTTGAGCTAGAACCACCAAATGATGAAGAACATCTAAAAATGCCGCCCCCACCCATACCGCCCCGCCCCCCTTTAACCATATTCTACCAACTTTGAACTAGAGTCACCAAATTTAGTATGAGGATAGCAACTGAACTCATACATATTATCTGCAGAAAAAATTTAGAAGCCACGCCCCCCCATACCGACCCCAGTCTCCTTCCCATATAGTTTACTTACCTTAAGCCAGAGTCACCAAAAAACTGCATCAAAGTTTTGGAGCCACGCCCCCCCGTTCCCCAGCCCTCTGCATTTTGAAATCAAAAACGCCCAATTTTTCTACAGCTATTGAGCTAGAGCCACCGCATCTTGTGCCAAGATTTTTGATGGAGAGACCCAAAATATTTGGATGCCATTCTCCACCCATACCGCCCCCAGCCCCTCTGCCAGCATATTCTACCAACTTTGAGCTAGGGTCACCAAATTTGGTATGAGGATAGTAATTGACATAATAAATAGATCTGCAGAAAAACTTCGGTGTTAGGCCCCCATACCACCCACAGCCCCTCTTTCCCTACCTTTAACAAACTTTGAGCTAGAGTCACCAAACTTGGAAGGAAGATAGCTTTTTGGCATCCCCATCTGCACCAGACCGCACCCCATTGCAATCTGGTCTCTTGGTATCGGTTTTATTACTGGTATTGAGTATACCACAGTCGGTTGCGTCCGACTGCAACGTTTCTACTTGTTTTTTTTTTGGATGACACTTCCAAGCAGATTGCGTCAAGATCGTTTGGTAAGGGCAGAGTTTTTATTTGTACGGAGTCGTGGGTAAATATCGCTACCCCACCGTAGTGTTGGGAGATATTGAGGGATTGTAGTGAGTAGTTTTTGGGTATGGGAATGTTTGTTGTGGATTTAAGGTGGGTTTGTTGTAGTGCTATTATGTTTGGGTTGAAGTTTTTAAGTTGTGTTTGTAGCTCATTGTAGTTGTTAAGGTGTCGACGTATATTCCATTGTATGCATTTTGGTGACATGGTATTGGATGTAGTTAGGGTAAAATAATAAATGGATAGGGTATGTGTTAGGTAGTTTGCAGTGGGATTGGTTTTTAATGTGAGTATATGTTTGTTTATTTTTTTTTTCGAGTTACTTATTCCGACATAGATTCGAGATGGTTAGGTTCGGTTTGAGAATGTTTGTTTTTGATTTAGTTTTCTATTGCTTTTTTTAAGGTTTCTTCTTGGTTTTTTTTAGGAATTCTAGTATAAGTTTTTGTTGTCTATGGATGGGTTTGTTGTCTATTGGGTTTCTGTTTTGGAGAATTTTGTTTCGGGCTGTTGCTAGGGATGGGCATTGAGTTGTCAAAGGGTGCAGGTGTTTGTTATGTTTTTGTCTATGAAGTGTTGGTTTGTGATTTTTGTGTGTCCCAGTCGTAGTCTTATTAGCTTTATTTGATTGAATCCGGGTATTTCACTCTGATTTATAGTTTTGAGAATTTTAAGAATTTTTGCGTTGTTGGGGCTAATGTTTTTGTACCAGCTTGATGTTGGGTATTCCTGTGGTAATAGTATTTCTTTGAGGTGTTCGTTTATGTCTGTCATGTTTATATTGTTTGTGGTCGTGAGTGGGAATTCCTCTACATTTTTGGTGTGTATGTCAGCGAACTCGTTGCCTTTTATGTTTCTATGGCTCGGAATCCACTTTAGCTTTACTTTGGTTCGGTGTCTTTTTAAAAGTGTTCGTATAGTTTTTGGGTAGTAGCTGAGGTTGTCGATGGTTTGTGTTGGTTTTAGGGATGATAGTGAGTCGGAGCATATGATCCATTTACCGTTTTTTTGAAGTATTTTGTTGAGTGCTTCAAGAATAGCTATTGTTTCTGCTGTAAATATGGATGTGAAGGTCGGGAGAATCCCTCTTTTGATCAATGTGTCTTCTGTTGTGATGGAATATGATGTGTTATGGGTGGATTTTGACCCGTCGGTATAAGTGAATTGGTATTGAGTGTGCCTTTGTTTGAATTCTTGAAAGTGTTTTTGGAACGCTAAGGGGTTGGTGGTGCTTTTGGTGTATTGATGTAGGGTTATGTCAATAATATTGGGATTGAGGTTCCAGGGGGGTCTTTTTGTTTTTATTATTTCGGTGGGTTGGAAAAAATGTTGTGGGTGAGAAGATGTTATTTGTTCTGATGTTAATTGATGACTGAGTTGATTTATTTTATCATATTTGTGTATGTTGGGCTTGTTTATTACTATGTTTAATTATGAGTGTTTGGAGAATATGATGTTTTTGGATGCTTTGCTAGTAAGGAAGTTAAATCTTTGGGTAATGTGGGGTAGGTTTGACTCCGTCAGTAGGTTGTTAATCGGTGTTGTCTTGTATGCGCCAAGTGCCGTTCTTATTCCACTGTTCATAATTGTTTGTATTTAAATACTCGATACTGAATGTAAAGAGTATATTGGGGTTGTGCAATGTTCGTCATGGTGTCTGTCCGTCTGTCCGTCCGTATGGTCACAACTTTTCTCCACACCCTTCAAGTTAGAGACTTGAAACTTTGCAAATGTCTTCATCTATGGCATATTAAATGAAAGATTCAAGATTGGAGCTCTACGATAACTAGGGGGCTGGCAAATCGATAAGCTCGATAGCTCAAAATTGATAAATCGTCCACTTTTGCACGCCCGTACAGCTAGATCTACCCAACTTTGGGAGAAGATAGCTACTAACAACCCCCAAAAATATGGATCAAAAATTTTGGAGCCACGCCCACCTAAGTATTCCGCCCCCAGCCAACCTGCGGCTGAGAACAAAAGATGCCTATATCTTCTAAAGTTTTTGTGCTAAAGCCACCACACTTGGTGCCAAGATGGATGATGACGAACCAAAAACAACTGCATTAAAACATGGATGCCATGCCCATTCATACTGCCCTATCCGATTCGAACCGGCCCAAAGCTTCGCTAAAATCGGGATTGCGTGTATCTTCCATAGTGTTTGAGCTAAAGGCACTAAATTTGGTTTAAAGATAACTGGCAACACCATCCAATAAACTGCATCAAAGTAGGGGACCTCAACCACCCATTCCGCCCCCAGCCCCTCCACGGTGTAAAAACAGAAATGCTTATATCTTCTACAGTTTTTGAGCTAGATCCACAAAATTTGGTGCCAAGATAGATGATGTAGATCCAAAAAAACTGCATATGACTTTGGATGCCACGCCCATCAAAACTGAACAAGCCGCCCCCAACCACCTTAACCTTTCGCTAAAAACGGTAGTGCGTGTATCTTCCATAGTGTTTGGGCTAGAGTCACCAAATTTAAAAATGTAAAATAAAAGCTGACTGGTAACGACCCTCAAAGAACTGCATTAAAGTTTTGGAGCCCCACCCACCCATCCACCCATCCGCCCCCAGCCACTCCGCGGTTTAAAAACAGAAATGCTTATTAATTTTACAGTTTTTGAGCTAGAACCACCAAATGATGAAGAACATCTAAAAATGCCGCCCCCACCCATACCGCCCCGCCCCCCTTTAACCATATTCTACCAACTTTGAACTAGAGTCACCAAATTTAGTATGAGGATAGCAACTGAATTCATACATATATCTGCAGAAAAAATTTAGAAGCCACGCCCCCCCATACCGACCCCAGTCTCCTTCCCATATAGTTTACTTACCTTAAGCCAGAGTCACCAAAAAACTGCATCAAAGTTTTGGAGCCACGCCCCCCCGTTCCCCAGCCCTCTGCATTTTGAAATCAAAAACGCCCAATTTTTCTACAGCTATTGAGCTAGAGCCACCGCATCTTGTGCCAAGATTTTTGATGGAGAGACCCAAAATATTTGGATGCCATTCTCCACCCATACCGCCCCCAGCCCCTCTGCCAGCATATTCTACCAACTTTGAGCTAGGGTCACCAAATTTGGTATGAGGATAGCAATTGACATAATAAATAGATCTGCAGCAAAACTGCGGTGTTAGGCCGCCATACCACCCACATCCCCTCTTTCCCTACCTTTAACAAACTTTGAGCTAGAGTCACCAAACTTGGAAGGAAGATAGCTTTTTGGCATCCCCATCGTGGGTAAGTATTGCTTCCCTACCGTAGTGTTGGGAGGTATTGAGGGATTGTAGTGAGTAGTTGTTGGGTATGGGAATGTTTTTTTGTGGATTTAAGGTGTGCTTCCTGTAGTGCTATTATGTTTGGGTTGAAGCTTTTTAGTTGTGTTTGTAGCTCATTGTAGTTGTTAAGGTATCCACGTATATTACATTGTATGCATTTTGGAGACATGGTATTGGATGTAGTTAGGGTAAAATAATAAATGGATAGGGTATGTGTGAGGTTGTTTGCAGTGGGATTGGTTTTTAATGTGAGTATATGTTTGTTTATTTTTTTTTTCGAGTTACTTATTCCGACATAGATTCGAGATGGTTAGGTTCGGTTTGAGAATGTTTGTTTTTGATTTAGTTTTCTATTGCTTTTTTTAAGGTTTCTTCTTGGTTTTTTTTAGGAATTCTTGTATAAGTTTTAGTTGTCTATGGATTGGTTTGTTGTCTATTGGGTTTCTGTTTTGGAGAATTTTGTTTCGGACTGCTGCTAGGGATGGGCGTTGAGTAAGGATGTGTTTGAGGTCTATTGGGGAATTGTTTTGTCAAAGGGTGCAGGTGTTTGTTATGTTTTTGTCTATGTAGTGTTGGTTTGTGATTTTTGTGTGTCCCAGTCGTAGTCTTATTAGTTTTATTTGATTGAAACCGGGTATTTCACTCTGATTTATGGTTTTGAGAATTTTAAGAATTTTTGTGTTGTTGGGGTTAATGCTCTTGTACCAGCTTGATGTTGGGTATTCCTGTGGTAATAGTATTTCTTTGAGGTGTTCGTTTATGTCTGTCATGTTTATATTGTTTGTGGTGATCAGTGGGAATTCCTCTACATTTTTGGTGTGTGTGTCAGCGAACTCGTTGCCTTTTATGTTTATATGGTTTAGAATCCACTTTAGCTTTACTTTGGTTTGGTGTCTTTTTAAAAGTGATCGTATAGTTTTTGGGTAGTAGCTGAGGTTGTCGATGGTTTGTGTTGATTTTAGGGATGATAGTGAGTCGGAGCATATGATCCATTCACCGTTTTTTTGAAGTATTTTGTTGAGTGCTTCAAGAATAGCTATTGTTTCTGCTGTAAATATGGATGTGTAGGTCGGGTGAATCCCTCTTTTGATCAATGTGTCTTCCGTTGTGATGGAATATGATGTGTTATGGGTGGATTTTGACCCGTCGGTATAAGTGAATTGGTATTGGGTGTGCCTTTGTTTGAATTCTTGAAAGTGTTTTTGGAACAATAAGGGGTTGGTGGTGCTTTTGGTGTATTGAAGTAGGGTTGTGTCTATAATATTGGAATTGAGGTTCCAGGGGGGTCTTTTTGCTTTTATTATTTCGGTGGGTTGGAAAAAGATGTTGTGGTTGAGAAGATGTTAATTGCTCTAGAGATGGCTAAGTTGATTTATTTTATCATATTTGTGTATGTTGGGCTTGTTTATTATTGTGTTTAATTGTGAGTGAGTTTGGAGAATATGAGGTTTTTGGATGCTTTTCTAATAAGGAAGTAAAATCTTTGGGTAATGTGGGGTATGTTTGACTTCATCAGTAGGTTGTTAATCGGTGTTGTCTTGTACGCGCCAAGTGCCGTTCTTATTCCACTGTTAATAATTGTTTGTATTTAAATACTCGAAACTGAATGTAAAGAGTATATTGGGATTGTGCAATGTTCGTCATGGTGTCTGTCCGTCTGTCCGTATGGTCACAACTTTTCTCCACACCCTTCAAGTTAGAGACTTGAAACTTTGCAAATGTCTTTATCTATGGTATAGTAAATTAAAGATTTAAGATTGGAGTTCTACGAGAACTAGGGGGCTGGCAAATCGATAAGCTCGATAAGCTAACAACCCCTAAAAATATGGATCAAAAATTTTGGAGCCACGCCCACCTAAGTATTCCGCCCCCAGCCAACCTGCGGCTGAAAACAAAAGATGCCTATATCTGCTACAGTTTTTGTGCTAGAGCCACCACACTTGGTGCCAAGATGGATGATGACGACCCAATAACAACTGCATTAAAACTTGGATGCCACGCCCATCCATACTGAACAAGCCGCCCCCAACTACCTTAATCGTCGTTAAAAACGGTAGTGCGTGTATCTTCCATAGTGTTTGGGCTAGAGTCACCAAATTAAAAAGTAAAATAAAAGCTGACTGGTAACGACCCTCAAATAACTGCATTACAGTTTTGGAGCCCCACCCACCCATCCGCCACCAGCCACTCAGCGGTTTAAGAACAGAAATGCTTATGAATTCTACAGTTGTTGAGCTAGAGCCACCAAATTTGGTGTCAAGATTGGTGATGAAGAACATCTAAAAATGCCGCCCCTACCCATACCGCCCCGACACCCCTTTAACCACATTCTACCAACTTTGAGCTAGAGTCACCAAATTTAGTATGAGGATAGCAATTGAATTCATACATATATCTGCAGCAAAAATTTGGAAGCCACGCCCTCCATACCGACCCCAGCCCCCTTCCTATATAGTTTACTTACTTTGAGCCAGAGTCACCAAAAAACTGCATCAAAGTTTTGGTGCCACGCCCCCCCGTTCCCCAGCCCTCTGCATTTTGAAATCAAAAACGCCCATTTTTTCTACAGCTATTGAGCTAGAGCCACCGAATTTTGTGCCAAGATTTTTGATGAAGAGACCCAAAATATTTGGATGCCATTCTCCACCCATACCGCCCCCAGCCCCTCTGCCAGCATATTCTACCAACTTTGAGCTAGGGTCACCAAATTTGGTATGAGGATAGCAATTGACATAATAAATAGATCTGCAGCAAAACTGCGGTGTTAGGCCCCCATACCATTCACAGCCCCTCTTTCCATACCTTTAACAAAATTTGAGCTAGAGTCACCAAACTTGAAAGGAAGATAGCTTTTTGGCATCCACAACTGCACCAAACCGCACCCCATTGCAATCTGGTCTTTGTTATCGGTTTTATTCCTGGTATCGAGTATACCGCAGTCGGTTGCGTCCGACTGCAACGTTTCTACTTGTTTTTTTTGGATGAGACTTCCAAGCAGATTTCGTCAAAATCATTTGGTAAGGGCAGAGTTTTTATTTGTACGGAGTCGTGGGTAAGTATTGCTTCCCTACCGTAGTGTTGGGAGGTATTGAGGGATTGTAGTGAGTAGTTGTTGGGTATGGGAATGTTTTTTTGTGGATTTAAGGTGTGCTTCCTGTAGTGCTATTATGTTTGGGTTGAAGTTTTTTCGTTGTGTTTGTAGCCCATTGTAGTTGTTAAGGTATCCACGTATATTCCATTGTATGCATTTTGGAGACATGGTATTGGATGTAGTTAGGGTAAAATAATAAATGGATAGGATATGTGTGAGGTTGTTTGTAGTGAGATTGGTTTTTAATGTAAGTATATGTTTGTTTATTTTTTTTTTGAGTTTCTTATTCTTTATATTCGTCGTCGTCCGACTTAGGTTCGAGATGGTTAGGTTCGGTTTGAGAATGTTTGTTTTTGATTTAGTTTATTATTGCTTTTTTTAAGGTTTCTTTTTGGCTTTTTTAGGAAGTCTAGTATTAGTTTTTGTTGTCTATGGATGGGTTTGTTGTCTATTGGGTTTCTGTTTTGGAAAATTTTGTTTCGGGCTGCTGCTAGGGATGGGCGTTGAGTAAGGATGTGTTTGAGGTCTATTGGGGAATTGTTTTGTCAAAGGGTGCAAGTGTTTGTTATGTTTTTGTCTATGTAGTGTTGGTTTGTGATTTTTGTGTGTCCCAGTCGTAGTCTTATAAGTTTTATTTGATTGAAACCGGGTATTTCACTCTGATTTATGGTTTTGAGAATTTTAAGAATTTTTGTGTTGTTGGGGTTAATGCTTTTGTACCAGCTTAATGTTGGGTATTCCTGTGGTAATAGTATTTCTTTGAGATGTTCGTTTATGTCTGTCATGTTTATATTGTTTGTGGTGATCAGTAGGAATTCCTCTACATTTTTGGTGTGTATGTCAGCGAACTCGTTGCCTTTTATGTTTCTATGGCTCGGAATCCACTTTAGCTTTACTTTGGTTCGGTGTCTTTTCAATAGTGTTCGTATAGTTTTTGGGTAGTAGCTGAGGTTGTCGATGGTTTGTGTTGGTTTTAGGGATGATAGTGAGTCGGAGCATATGATCCATTTACCGTTTTTTTGAAGCATTTTGTTGAGTGCTTCAAGAATAGCTATTGTTTCTGCTGTAAATATGGATGTGAAGGTCGGGAGAATCCCTCTTTTGATCAATGTGTCTTCTGCTGTGATGGAATATGATGTGTTATGGGTGGATTTTGACCCGTCGGTATAAGTGAATTGGTATTGGGTGTGCCTTTGTTTGAATTCTTGAAAGTGTTTTTGGAACACTAAGGGGTTGGTGGTGCTTTTGGTGTATTGATGTAGGGTTATGTCAATAATATTGGGATTGAGGTTCCAGGGGGGTCTTTTTGTTTTTATTATTTCGGTGGGTTGGAAAAAAAAGTTGTGGGTGAGAAGATGTTAATTGTTCTGATGTTAATTGATGACTGAGTTGATTTATTTTATCATATTTGTGTATGTTGGGCTTGTTTATTACTGTGTTTAATTATGAGTGTTTGGAGAATATGATGTTTTTGGATGCTTTGCTAGAAAGGAAGTTAAATCTTTGGGTAATGTGGGGTAGGTTTGACTCCGTCAGTAGGTTGTTAATCGGTGTTGTCTTGTATGCGCCAAGTGCCGTTCTTATTCCACTGTTAATAATTGTTTGTATTTAAATACTCGATACTGAATGTAAAGAGTATATTGGGGTTGTGCAATGTTCGTCATGGTGTCTGTCCGTCCGTCCGTCCGTATGGTCACATTTTTTCTCCACACCCTTCATGTTAGAGACTTGAAACTTTGCAAATGTCTTCATCTATGGCATAGTAAATGAAAGATTCAAGATTGGAGTTCTACGATAACTAGGGGGCTGGCAAATCGATAAGCTCGATAGCTCAAAATTGATAAATCGTTCACTTTTGCACGCTCGTACAGCAAAATCTACCCAACTTTTGGAGAAGATAGCTACTAACAACCCCCAAAAATATGGAAAAAATTTTGGAGCCACGCCCACCTAAGTATTCCGCCCCCAGCCAACCTGCGGCTGAAAACAAAAGATGCCTATATCTTCTACAGTTTTTGTGCTAGAGCCACCACACTTGGTGCCAAGATGGATGATGACGACCTAAAAACAACTGCATTAAAACATGGATGCCATGCCCATTCATACTGCCCTATCCGATGCGAACCGGCCCAAAGCTTCGCTAAAAACGGGATTGCGTGTATCTTCCATAGTTTTTGAGCTATAGGCACTAAATTTGGTTTAAAGATAACTGGTAACACCATCCAATAAACTGCATCAAAGTAGGGGACCTCAACCACCCATTCCGCCCCCAGCCACTCCACGGTGTAAAAACAGAAATGCTTATATCTTCTACAGTTTTTGAGCTAGATCCACAAAATTTGGTGCCAAGATAGATGATGTAGATCCAAAAAAACTGCATATGACTTTGGATGCCACGCCCATCAAAACTGAACAAGCCGCCCCCAACCACCTTAACCTTTTGCTAAAAACGGTAGTGCGTGTATCTTCCATAGTGTTTGGGCTAGAGTCACCAAATTTAAAAATGTAAAATAAAAGCTGACTGGTAACGACCCTCAAAGAACTGCATTAAAGTTTTGGAGCCCCACCCACCCATCCACCCATCCGCCCCCAGCCACTCCGCGGTTTAAAAACAGAAATGCTTATTAATTTTACAGTTTTTGAGCTAGAACCACCAAATGATGAAGAACATCTAAAAATGCCGCCCCCACCCATTCCGCCCCGCCACCCTTTAACCATATTCTACCAACTTTGAACTAGAGTCACCAAATTTAGTATGAGGATAGCAACTGAATTCATACATATATCTGCAGCAAAAATTTAGAAGCCACGCCCCCCCATACCGACCCCAGTCTCCTTCCCATATAGTTTACTTACCTTGAGCCAGAGTCACCAAAAAACTGCATCAAAGTTTTGGAGCCACGCCCCCCCGTACCCCAGCCCACTGCATTTTGAAATCAAAAACGCCCATATTTTGCACAGCTATTGAGCTAGAGCCACCGCATCTTGTGCCAAGATTTTTGATGGAGAGACCCAAAATATTTGGATGCCATTCTCCACCCATACCGCCCCCAGCCCCTCTGCCAGCATATTCTACCAACTTTGAGCTAGGGTCACCAAATTTGGTATGAGGATAGTAATTGACATACTAAATAGATCTGCAGCAAAACTTCGGTGTTAGGCCCCCATACCACCCACATCCCCTCTTTCCGTACCTTTAACAAACTTTGAGCTAGAGTCACCAAACTTGGAAGGAAGATAGCTCTTTGGCATCCCCATCTGCACCAGACCGCACCCCATTGCAATCTGGTCTCTTGTTATCGGTTGTATTCCTGGTATCGAGTATACCGCAGTCGGTTGGGTACGACTGCAACGTTTCTACTTGTTTTTTTTTTGGATGAGACTTCCAAGCAGATTGCGTCAAAATCGTTTGGTAAGGGCAGAGTTTTTATTTGTACGGAGTCGTGGGTAAGTATTGCTTCCCTACCGTAGTGTTGGGAGGTATTGAGGGATTGTAGTGAGTAGTTGTTGGGTATGGGAATGTTTTTTTGTGGATTTAAGGTGTGCTTCCTGTAGTGCTATTATGTTTGGGTTGAAGCTTTTTAGTTGTGTTTGTAGCTCATTGTAGTTGTTAAGGTATCCACGTATATTCCATTGTATGCATTTTGGAGACATGGTATTGGATGTAGTTAGGGTAAAATAATAAATGGATAGGGTATGTGTGAGGTTGTTTGCAGTGGGATTGGTTTTTAATGTGAGTATATGTTTGTTTATTTTTTTTTCGAGTGACTTATTCCGACATAGGTTCGATATGGTTAGGTTCGTTTTGAGAATGTTTGTTTTTGATTTAGTTTTCTATTGCTTTTTTTAAGGTTTCTTCTTGGTTTTTTTTAGGAATTCTTGTATAAGTTTTTGTTGTCTATGGATGGGTTTGTTGTCTATTGGGTTTCTGTTTTGGAAAATTTTGTTTCGGGCTGCTGCTAGGGATGGGCGTTGAGTAAGGATGTGTTTGAGGTCTATTGGGGAATTGTTTTGTCAAAGGGTGCAAGTGTTTGTTATGTTTTTGTCTAAGTAGTGTTGGTTTGTGATTTTTGTGTGTCCCAGTCGTAGTCTTATTAGTTTTATTTGATTGAAACCGTGTAAAGTAGTTATTTTGCCGGGGTACAGATCTCAGTCTGTCCACGGCCCACGTCACAAGATATTTGTAATTTTATATCGGGGACGCTCGCGAAATGGAGGTAAGCGTTGCGATGTTCGACCCGGTGTCTTGAGCCAAACGCAGCAAACGAGCGTTTCAGCGATTAGGGGTCGTACAAGGTCAACCTTTGTGCCAACGTTTTCAGTCATGTCAGCTTTATTAAACGACGACCACCGATTTCTTCGGCGCATTAACCCTTTTTCTTAGCATTAGTAACCTCAATGCAAAACGCGTGTGTCTTTCTTTTAAACCATACTTTCCTTTTATATTTTTTATAACTCCTCTTGCGCTTCTTGCGTCTTGAATTCTTCTACTATCCTACTTATCAAACTCCTCGTGCGATTTTGTATGCCGCGATCGCGTCTTTGCTCTTGCGCATCCTCTTTCCAACTACCTTGCCGGTCTCGCACTTCAGGTCAGCGCGCTTCTTCGCTGCGCTCGCTCGCGACAATTGGGTCGCGTGTCGGGAGCGTGCCCTCGCTCATTTGTCGCCGGCTTCGCTGCCCGGCTCTCTTGCTGCGCTGCGTTCTTGCATTGTTCTATAAGTTGATGTAACTTAACTCTATTCTTTGCGTAACTTATTGTAACTTATCTTTACTAACAATATGTATTACGTAAATATTCTGTTCATTTAATTTGTTTTGCTTCTTAACTCATATTCTTTGTCTTATATCTATTGATTTGTTGTCTTCATAAATCTTTATCTTATATCGATATATTGTTTGTATTCATAAATCTTCTTCTCTGTCTTATATCTATTCATTATTTGTCCCTCTTCCTATCCCAGCACACCTTCTTCCTCACTCTCTTCGTTGTTCTCCGTTTCTGGTTCGGCCGTGTCGGGGCTCCCTTCCTCCAGAGCTTGCATGAAAATCGTGGTTGTCACCACCTTTTGCAGCACGTGGATGCCTTCCAGCGTGTCTGTTATCTCTTCCTCGTGCACATATCTTGTTATGGCTGGACCATTTGCACCCCACGCCTCTTCCACCTTCGTCAACTTCGTTCGACGGTGCGTGCCTTCGTCTAGTTTCAGTACTGTTTCTTTGCTCATTTCTGTTGGGAGAAACATAATCGTGGGTTATTGCGGAATCATTATTAAAATTTGAGTTGTATGTTTTGGAACGGTGTGGGTTAGTATAAGAGTTTTGTTGGGGTTTTTTTTTTTCTCTGGTTATGCTCCTCGTCGACTCGTTTTGCCTTCTTCTCCGTCTTTTGCCAAACACACTTCATTTGGTGAGACGAATCTCTTCACCCTGTATGGCCCCTCGTACTTCTGGCTAACTTGGCTGCGAATCCGTCGCTGGCCTTCGAGAGTTGGTGCGTCCTCAACAAGACAAGCTCGTTGATCGTCGGTCTCCATTCCCTTCGTCGCAGGTTGTAATTTCTCCCTTGATCCGTTGAAGCTCGCTGCTGGTTGCTTCGCGCTATGTCGAACACCTCCTTTAGCCTATTTGCCCTTTGTTCCGGCGTTTGTGGTGTGCTTCCTGTACCTGGCATTTTTTCCTCGTACAACGTTGCTGGCAAGCGAGGTTCCCTTCCTTGCATCAGGAATGCTGGGGAGAATCCTGTTGAGTCCGCGATGCTCGAGTTGACGGCTAGCGATATTTCGGGTATCAGCTGGTCCCACGAACTTTGGTTTCCGGAAATATATTGCGCGATCATCGTCTTTACCGTCCTGTTGGTTCTCTCGGTCGGGTTCTCCTGAGGGCAGTATGGGGCGGTGTGTTCCATCTCTACGCCAAGGGAGTTCAAATACGCTTTGAAAATCCGACTTGTGAACTGCACTCCGTTGTCACAAACAAACCTCTTTGGCACTCCGAACCGGCATAAGATCCGTTCGCGAAAAGCCTTCTGCAACGTGGCCGCTGTTGCTCGTCTCAGGGGAACCAATTCCACCCACTTTGTGAATGCGTCGTGAAATACCAATAACATCGTGTTACCTTGCTTTGATCGCAGTAAGGGGCCCACGAAATCTGCGCACAGTATCGCC
The DNA here is from genome assembly GCA_035044585.1 of Scaptomyza polygonia. NCBI lineage: Eukaryota > Metazoa > Arthropoda > Insecta > Diptera > Drosophilidae > Scaptomyza > Scaptomyza polygonia. The sequence continues at coordinate 207,474 of JAWNNU010000318.1, forward strand.
ATTGGCTCCGCCACCTTGCGGGTTAGCATGTGTCCGGCTGGCTTCTTTTGCTCGGTCTTGAACAGTTGGCATTTTTCGCAACATTTGACATACCTGGCTGCATCTCTGAACATCCCAGGCCAGTAGTATCGTTGGGACAATCTCATAATCGTCTTGCGGACTCCCTGATGCCCGGCCGTCGGCGCGTCGTGGCATTCCAATAACACTCGCCTTCTTTGTTCCTCGCTGACGCATAGCTTCCACGGGATGTAGTCCTCGTCATCCGCGCGGTGGCCCAGGTGTCTGTACAACTGTCCGTTTTCTTCCACGTAGTCTGTATACTTAGATGGTTCCTTGGCTATCTTTTCCAGCATCTTTGGAATCCACCCTCCGGGGAACTGTTGCACCACGGCTTGCTGGAGCTGCTCTAACGGGTCTCGTGACAAAGCGTCTGCCACCACGTTGAGCTTGCCTTTCCTGTATTTGACGTCAAACTGGTACTGCTGTAGCTCTAAAGCCCAGTGCGCTATCCTTCCTGTGGGGCTCTCAATTGAATCCAACCACTTTAATGCCATGTGGTCTGTGACCACCTCAAATCGGTATCCTTCCAGGTAGCATTTGAGTTTTCTGATCGCCCACACGATCGCCAAGCACTCCTTTTCTGTAGCCGAATAGTTCGACTCGGCTTTTGACAGCTTCCGGCTGGCGTAAGCTATGACCTGCTCATGCTGATCAATGGTTTGCGTCAGGACCGCTCCGAGGCCGTAGTCGCTCGCGTCCGTCTGCAGCGTGAACTTTTCTCCAAACTCTGGACATGCTAGGACAGGTGCGGACGTTAGACACTTCTTGAGACTGTCTAATGCGGCTTGTTGCTCCTCCTTCCACGACCACTTCCGGGACTTCTTTAACAGCTCTGTCATCGGTTGTACCACAGTTGTGAAATTGGGCACGAATCGGCGGTACCACGACGCCATTCCTAGGCATCGTCTAAGCTCTTTCAGGTTTGTGGGTGCCTCAAGGTTTTTCATGGCTTCCACCTTTGAGGGGTCCGTCTGGATTCCTTTCTCGCTCACCAGATGCCCTAGGTATACTAGCTTCTTCTGGAAAAACGAACATTATTTTTGATTAAGTTTTAGGTTGGCCTCTCTCAGCCGTCGGAAGACTTCTCTCAAGTTTGCTATGTGTTGTTCTTTCGTTGCGCTTATCACTATGATGTCGTCTAAGTAGGCGAACGCATGGGGCTCCATCTCCGGGCCTATTACCGTATCCAATGCTCTCTGAAAAGTCGCACCGGCCGAATGCAAACCGAATGGCATGACTCGCCATTGAAACAGTCCTCGACCTGGCACTGTGAACGCGGTGTACTCCCTGCTGCTTGCCGCCATCGGAATTTGCCAGTAACCGTGCTTCAAGTCCAGCGTCGAAATGTAGCGTGCGTGCCTCAACTTTTCCAGTATGTGATTTATCCTTGGTACGGGGTATGCATCCGGTATAGAGTGTGCGTTGAGCTGCCTGTAGTCCACGCACATCCTCCACTCGTTCGTCTTCTTACGGACGAGCACTATGGGCGCGCTGTGTGGGCTGCGTGACGGCTCGATTGCCCCCGCCTCTATCAGTTCGTTTACCTGTTGGTCGATCACACGTTGCATCGCCGGATTTTTGGGGTAGTACCTCTGCTTGACCGGCTTGTCATCCCTCATGATGACCCGATGCTCGGCTACGTTGGATACGCCCTTCAATCCCTCGAAGAGTTGCAACTCTGTCCTTAAAAACTCCTGCGTGGCTGGTTTCAAGTCCGCTGGCCACACCGATTCCTGCGCAGCGTCTTCTTCCGATGATGATCCTGCTTTAGGGTCTCCCTTTTGCGGCGCCTCGGCTCCTGCACTTTCCACCTGGCCTAGCGATGGCTCCTTGACGACTGTAACTGCGTCTCGGCCGGCCCCTTGCTTGGCTAGCGTGGTATCCTTGCTGCGATGCGTCCCCAGGACAGCCTCTCGCTTCTTGCCTCGGGTGCCGCGTCTCTCTCGCTCCTTCTCCCCTTCTGGCCCTAACTCGGCTCCTTCGATCGCCTTGGCTGGCGCATCGGCGCACTTCAGCATCAGCATCGCCTCACCGCACTGCATAGTCGTCCCCATCTTGCATAGAAAATCCATCCCCAGGATAAGACTGTCTAACATGGATGGCATTACGAGCATGTCCATCGGCACTTCTTTGCTGATCAACTTGACCTTGACTCTCAACAATTTACTAATTGCTACCTTTGATCCATCTGCTAAGTGAGTATTCGCGGTCGCTGCGAATGCTTCCCCCTTTGCCTTTATCTCATCAAAAAAACTTTGGCTCACGAAGCTTCGTGATGCCCCTGTGTCAGCCGTCGCCTTCGCCATTCGGTCCCCGACCTTTACCATGGCGACTATGCGACTGTTCTCGTCTCTGAGAGGACATTCTAATTTCGGGACTGACTCGCGCCGGCGCCCATCTGATCCCGATCCGGATGACGCGGCTGCCCGTTTTCCGCTCTCCTACCGCAACATGCCAAATCGCTCACGCCTTGAGCACAGCACTGTCTACAGAATACCACCTTAGGATTTTGGCATTCTCTGGCAAAGTGTCCCCCTTGTTAGCAGTTATAGCACAAGCGACTCACGACTGCCGACCTAACCTGTTCATGCCCCATCATGTTGTTCGAAATTTCATCGCGCCTGGTGACGGGATGACTGCCAGTCTCATTTCGCGCTAAGGGTACCTGTGCTGGCGGGCTCCTAAACGGATTAGGCGGTTTGGCGGGTGTGTCCATGCCACCGGACCTACCCTGATACCCAAGAACCCTTGTCTGGTTGTACCCCGTCTCCCCCTGGACCTGACCCGGGATGCTTTCAAACTCTGAGGCTATCTGTGTTAGCTGAGACAAGTCTGTAAAATCACTCCGTCGAAAATATAGGCGGTACTCCCGAGAAAGATTCTCATACACTCTTTTCAGCTCCTGCTCAGGAGTATAACTGGCGTGCCGCATTAATCTCTTCAGGTTGACTAAATATTCTTTATACCCTTCCCCTACGCGTTGTCGGCGGGCCCTGATTTCGTCCTCTAACCTGTCGAAGTATTGGGGAGGCAGAAAGAATCCTAAAAATTCCCTTTTGAACGTTCCCCAAGTCACGTCCCTTAATCCGCTCGTTGAGAACCAACTACCCGCCATGCCTGTCAAAGCCTCGCTCATCGCTCTCGGTATGCGGTTCAGATCTATATCGTACGTTTGGGCGCGTTCTTCTAATGTTTCTATGAACGCAAGTGGGTCAGAGTAACCGTCAAACTTAACACCCCATTTCCTAACCTGATCAGGGACGACCATGTAATGCCGGTGACTGTTGGCGAGCTCGTACGGCACTACATGTACGTTCGGGGTCAATCCAGCTATGTATCCGCCAACGGCCGGTGCAAACTGCACGTGGCTGGGTGATGGTGGCAATTCTCCTGATGACCCTGATAACGCCAACAAATCGGATTCCGATTTTTGTCTGGGTCGCGCCCCTTCACTAATGACAGTGGGCGGGACGGGTGACCCTCGGCTCTTGGCGAACTTCCGCTCCCATTCGCCCAACCGGTTCCAGGTTGACGAACTATGGCCCCCCAATTTTATCAAATCACATACCCGTTTCCGTAAATCTTCTACCTTGCCGGCGCTTTCTATGTTTAGTTCCTGAGCGATTCGATCCAGGTCCTCCTTTCGGCAGTGGTATACCCATCCTAGACTCACGCCCGGGTTGTCGCATCCTTCTTCTTCTACGCTTTTGTTGTACTCCATGGTCGTTGCTCGTGAAAAACATTTTTTTTTTTAATTTATTCAATTTTAATTTATTTTATTTCAGTTTTATTTAATTTATTTAAATTTTGTTTATTTAATTTTATTATTATTTTTTTTTTTTTAGATGTATTTAATGGAATTTTTTTTTTTTATTTATTTATTTAAATTTTGTTTAATTAAATTTTATTTCATTTATTTCCTTTCCTTTATTTAAATTTTATTTAATTTATTTAAATTTTATTTAATTTTATTTAAATTGTTGTTTATTTAAAATTTTTCCACTCTCGACCCACTGTATCGCAATCAGCTACCACGCCCAATACCAATTTCAACCTTCAGGTGTTGGCGTGTGCTGCACTTTCACAGTCGGCGTTCGCGCTGCTCCGCTGTTCACTTTTCACGACTGACACTGTTTCCCGCGATTTTAGCCGTTTTCTAGCTGAACGCTCACGTCTGTCTTTTCGCTATTCCCGTTCGCTTAGTTGGTGCGTCTTCTTTCACCGTCAACTTCGCTGCACGTGCACTCTAAGCTTCGACCGATTTGCTGCTTAACACATACATAATATATTTTCGCGACGACTGTACGTTTGGCAAATTTTCTAGCGCCAACTGACCATCAGGCACCTTTTATTGCCCTCGCCGTTACTTTCAGTTTTTTTTTTTGAACGCGCGCGCGATCTACGGGGTACGACCGGATATGTCCGACTATCACAATTTATACTTATTAGTAATATGTTTGGGGTTTTTCCTTCCAAATTATATTACTCCTCTTTCGCTTGCGTCCCTGCTCGGGCGCCACTTGTAAAGTAGCTATTTTGCCGGGGTACAGATCTCAGTCTGTCCACAGCCCACGTCACAAGATATTTGTAATTTAATATCGGGGACGCTCGCGAAATGGAGGTAAGCGTTGCGATGTTCGACCCGGTGTCTTGAGCCAAACGCAGCAAACGAGCGTTTCAGCGGTTAGGGGTCGTACAAGGTCAACCTTTGTACCAACGTTTTCAGTCATGTAAGCTGCGCTGTCACTTTATCAAACGACGACCACCGATTTCTTCGGCGCATTAACCCTTTTTCTTAGCATTAGTAACCTCAATGCAAAACGCGTGTGTCTTTCTTTTAAACCATACTTTCCTTTTATATTTTTTATAACTCCTCTTGCGCTTCTTGCGTCTTGACTTCTACTACTATCCTACTTATCAAACTCCTCGTGCGATTTTGTATGCCGCGATCGCGTCTTTGCTCTTGCGCATCCTCTTTCCAACTACCTTGCCGGTCTCGCACTTCAGGTCAGCGCGCTTCTTCGCTGCCCTCGCTCGCGACAATTGGGTCGCGTTTCGCGAGCGTGCCCTAGCTCATTTGTCGCCGGCTTCGCTGCCCGGCTCTCTTGCTGCGCTGCGTTCTTGCATTGTTCTATGCGTTGATGTAACTTAACTCTATTCGTTGCGTAACTTATTGTAACTTATCTTTACTAACAATATGTATTAAGTAAATATTCTGTTCATTTAATTTGTTTTGCTTCTTAGCTCATATTCTTTGTCTTATATCTATTGATTTGTTGTCTTCATAAATCTTTATCTTATATCGATATATTGTTTGTATTCATTAATTATTTGTCTTCATAAGTCTTATTCTATATGTAAGTATAGTACGTATGTATATATATGTATGTGAGGGAGGTTCACGCTGGACCTACTTCACAACCGGGTATTTCACTCTGATTTATGGTTTTGAGAATTTTAAGAATTTTTGTGTTGTTGGGGTTAATGCTTTTGTACCAGCTTGATGTTGGGTATTCCTGTGGTAATAATATTTCTTTGAGGTGTTCGTTTATGTGTGTCATGTTTATATTGTTTGTGGTGATCAGTGGGAATTCCTCTACATTTTTGGTGTGTATGTCAGCGAACTCGTTGCCTTTTATGTTTATATTGTTTGGAATCCACTTTAGCTTTACTTTGGTTTGGTGTATTTTTAAAAGTGTTCTTATAGTTTTTGGGTAGTAGCTGAGGTTGTCGATGGTTTGTGTTGGTTTTAGCGATGATAGTGAGTCGGAGCATATGATCCATTCACCGTTTTTTTGAAGTATTTTGTTGAGTGCTTCAAGAATAGCTATTGTTTCTGCTGTAAATATGGATGTGTAGGTCGAGAGAATCCCTCTTTTGATCAATGTGTCTTCCGTTGTGATGGAATATGATGTGTTATGGGTGGATTTTGACCCGTCGGTATAAGTGAATTGGTATTGGGTGTGCATTTGTTTGAATTCTTGAAAGTGTTTTTGGAACAATAAGGGGTTGGTGGTGCTTTTGGTGTATTGAAGTAGGGTTGTGTCTATAATATTGGAATTGAGGTTCCAGGGGGGTCTTTTTGCTTTTATTATTTCGGTGGGTTGGAAAAAGATGTTGTGGTTGAGAAGATGTTAATTGCTCTAGAGATGGCTGAGTTGATTTATTTTATCATATTTGTGTATGTTGGGCTTGTTTATTATTGTGTTTAATTGTGAGTGAGTTTGGAGAATATGAGGTTTTTGGATGCTTTTCTAATAAGGAAGTTAAATCTTAATCTTAATCTTAATGTGGGGTATGTTTGACTTCATCAGTAGGTTGTTAATCGGTGTTGTCTTGTATGCGCCAAGTGCCGTTCTTATTCCACTGTTAATAATTGTTTGTATTTAAATACTCGAAACTGAATGTAAAGAGTATATTGGGATTGTGCAATGTTCGTCATGGTGTCTGTCCGTCTGTCCGTATGGTCACAACTTTTCTCCACACCCTTCAAGTTAGAGACTTGAAACTTTCCAAATGTCTTTATCTATGGTAGAGTAAATTAAAGATTTAAGATTGGAGTTCTACGAGAACTAGGGGGCTGGCAAATCGATAAGCTCGATAGCTCAAAATTGATAAATCCTCTACTTTTGCACGCCCGTACAGCTTTGGGAGAAGATAGCTACTAACAACCCCCAAAAATATGGATCAAAAATTTTGGAGCCACGCCCACCTAAGTATTCCGCCCCCAGCCAACCTGCGGCTGAAAACAAAAGATGCCTATATCTGCTACAGTTTTTGTGCTAGAGCCACCACACTTGGTGCCAAGATGGATGATGACGACCCAATAACAACTGCATTAAAACTTGGATGCCACGCCCATCCATACTGAACAAGCCGCCCCCAACTACCTTAATCGTCGTTAAAAACGGTAGTGCGTGTATCTTCCATAGTGTTTGGGCTAGAGTCACCAAATTAAAAAGTAAAATAAAAGCTGACTGGTAACGACCCTCAAATAACTGCATTAAAGTTTTGGAGCCCCACCCACCCATCCGCCACCAGCCACTCAGCGGTTTAAGAACAGAAATTCTTATGAATTCTACAGATGTTGAGCTAGAGCCACCAAATTTGGTGTCAAGATTGGTGATGAAGAACATCTAAAAATGCCGCCCCTACCCATACCGCCCCCTAGTTTGAGAATGTTTGTTTTTGATTTAGTTTATTATTGCTTTTTTTAAGGTTTCTTTTTGGCTTTTTTAGGAAGTCTAGTATTAGTTTTTGTTGTCTATGGATGGGTTTGTTGTCTATTGGGTTTCTGTTTTGGAAAATTTTGTTTCGGGCTGCTGCTAGGGATGGGCGTTGAGTAAGGATGTGTTTGAGGTCTATTGGGGAATTGTTTTGTCAAAGGGTGCAAGTGTTTGTTATGTTTTTGTCTATGTAGTGTTGGTTTGTGATTTTTGTGTGTCCCAGTCGTAGTCTTATAAGTTTTATTTGATTGAAACCGGGTATTTCACTCTGATTTATGGTTTTGAGATATTAAGAATTTTTGTGTTGTTGGGGTTAATGCTTTTGTACCAGCTTAATGTTGGGTATTCCTGTGGTAATAGTATTTCTTTGAGATGTTCGTTTATGTCTGTCATGTTTATATTGTTTGTGGTGATCAGTAGGAATTCCTCTACATTTTTGGTGTGTATGTCAGCGAACTCGTTGCCTTTTATGTTTCTATGGCTCGGAATCCACTTTAGCTTTACTTTGGTTCGGTGTCTTTTCAATAGTGTTCGTATAGTTTTAGGGTAGTAGCTGAGGTTGTCGATGGTTTGTGTTGGTTTTAGGGATGATAGTGAGTCGGAGCATATGATCCATTTACCGTTTTTTTGAAGCATTTTGTTGAGTGCTTCAAGAATAGCTATTGTTTCTGCTGTAAATATGGATGTGAAGGTCGGGAGAATCCCTCTTTTGATCAATGTGTCTTCCGTTGTGATGGAATATGATGTGTTATGGGTGGATTTTGACCCGTCGGTATAAGTGAATTGGTATTGGGTGTGCCTTTGTTTGAATTCTTGAAAGTGTTTTTGGAACACTAAGGGGTTGGTGGTGCTTTTGGTGTATTGATGTAGGGTTATGTCAATAATATTGGGATTGAGGTTCCAGGGGGGTCTTTTTGTTTTTATTATTTCGGTGGGTTGGAAAAAAAAGTTGTGGGTGAGAAGATGTTAATTGTTCTGATGTTAATTGATGACTGAGTTGATTTATTTTATCATATTTGTGTATGTTGGGCTTGTTTATTACTGTGTTTAATTATGAGTGTTTGGAGAATATGATGTTTTTGGATGCTTTGCTAGTAAGGAAGTTAAATCTTTGGGTAATGTGGGGTAGGTTTGACTCCGTCGGTAGGTTGTTAATCGGTGTTGTCTTGTATGCGCCAAGTGCCGTTCTTATTCCACTGTTAATAATTGTTTGTATTTAAATACTCGATACTGAATGTAAAGAGTATATTGGGGTTGTCCAATGTTCGTCATGGTGTCTGTCCGTCCGTCCGTCCGTATGGTCACATTTTTTCTCCACACCCTTCATGTTAGAGACTTGAAACTTTGCAAATGTCTTCATCTATGGCATAGTAAATGAAAGATTCAAGATTGGAGTTCTACGATAACTAGGGGGCTGGCAAATCGATAAGCTCGATAGCTCAAAATTGATAAATCGTTCACTTTTGCACGCTCGTACAGCAAGATCTACCCAACTTTTGGAGAAGATAGCTACTAACAACCCCCAAAAATATGGATCAAAAATTTTGGAGCCACGCCCACCTAAGTATTCCGCCCCCAGCCAACCTGCGGCTGAGAACAAAAGATGCCTATATCTTCTACAGTTTTTGTGCTAGAGCCACCACACTTGGTGCCGAGATGGAAGATGACGAACCAAAAACAACTGCATTAAAACATGGATGCCATGCCCATTCATACTGCCCTATCCGATTCGAACCGGCCCAAAGCTTCGCTAAAAACGGGATTGCGTGTATCTTCCATAGTGTTTGAGCTAAAGGCACTAAATTTGGTTTAAACTGCATCAAAGTATGGGGCCTCAACCACCCATTCCGCCCCCAGCCACTCCACGGTTTAAAAACAGAAATGCTTAGTAATTCTACAGTTTTTGAGCTAGATCCACAAAATTTGGTGCCAAGATAGATGATATAGATCCAAAAAAAACTGCATAAGACTTTGGATGCCACGCCCATCAAAACTGAACAAGCCGCCCCAACCATCTTAGCCTTTCGCTAAAAACGGTAGTGCGTGTATCTTCCATAGTGTTTGGGCTAGAGTCACCAAATTTAAAAATGTGAAATAAAAGCTGACTGGTAACGACCCTCAAAGAACTGCATTAAAGTTTTGGAGCCCCACCCACCCATCCACCCATCCGCCCCCAGCCACTCCGCGGTTTAAAAACAGAAATGCTTATAAATTCTACAGTTTTTGAGCTAGAGCCACAAAATTTGGTGTCAAGATTGGTGATGAAGAACATCCAAAAATGCCGCCCCCACCCATACTGCCCCCAGCACCCCTTGAACCATATTTTACCAACTTTGAGTTAGAGTCACCAAATTTAGTATGAGGATAGTAATTGACATAATAAATAGATCTGCAGCAAAACTTTGGTGTTTGGCCCCCATACCATTCACAGCCCCTCTTTCCATACCTTTAACAAAATTTGAGCTAGAGTCACCAAACTTGGAAGGAAGATAGCTTTTTGGCATGCCCATCTGCACCAAACCGCACCCCATTGCAATCTGGTCTTTGTTATCGGTTTTATTCCTGGTATCGGGTATACCGCAGTCAGTTGCGTCCGACTGCAACGTTTCTACTTGTTTTTTTTTTTTGATGAGACTTCCAAGCAGATTGCGTCAAAATCATTTGGTAAGGGCAGAGTTTTTATTTGTACGGAGTCGTGGGTAAGTATTGCTTCCCTACCGTAGTGTTGGGAGGTATTGAGGGATTGTAGTGAGTAGTTGTTGGGTATGGGAATTTTTTTTTGTAGATTTAAGGTGTGCTTCCTGTAGTGCTATTATGTTTGGGTTGAAGCTTTTTAGTTGTGTTTGTAGCTCATTGTAGTTGTTAAGGTATCCACGTATATTCCATTGTATGCATTTTGGAGACATGGTATTGGATGTAGTTAGGGTAAAATAATAAATGGATAGGGTATGTGTGAGGTTGTTTGCAGTGAGATTGGTTTTTAATGTAAGTATATGTTTGTTTATTTTTTTTTCGAGTTACTTATTCTTTATATTCGTCGTCGTCCGACATAGGTTCGAGATGGTTAGGTTCGGTTTGAGAATGTTTGTTTTTGATTTAGTTTATTATTGCTTTTTTTAAGGTTTCTTTTTGGCTTTTTTTAGGAAGTCTAGTATTAGTTTTTGTTGTCTATGGATGGGTTTGTTGTCTATTGGGTTTCTGTTTTGGAAAATTTTGTTTCGGGATGCTGCTAGGGATGGGCGTTGAGTAAGGATGTGTTTGAGGTCTATTGGGAAATTGTTTTGTCAAAGGGTGCAAGTGTTTGTTTTGTTTTTGTCTATGTAGTGTTGGTTTGTGATTTTTGTGTGTCCCAGTCGTAGTCTTATTAGTTTTATTTGATTGAAACCGGGTATTTCACTCTGATTTATGGTTTTAGAAATTTTAAGAATTTTGGTGTTGTTGGGGTTAATGCTTTTGTACCAGCTTGATGTTGGGTATTCCTGTGGTACTAGTATTTCTTTGAGGTGTCCGTTTATGTCTGTCATGTTTATATTGTTTGTGGTGATCAGTGGGAATTCCTCTACATTTTTGGTGTAAATGTCAGCGAACTCATTGCCTTTTATGTTTCTATGGCTTGGAATCCACTTTAGCTTTACTTTGGTTTGGTGTCTTTTTAAAAGTGTTCGTATAGTTTTTGGGTAGTAGCTGAGGTTGTCGATGGTTTGTGTTGGTTTTAGGGATGATAGTGAGTCGGAGCATATGATCCATTTACCGTTTTTTCGAAGTATTTTGTTGAGTGCTTCAAGAATAGCTATTGTTTCTGCTGTAAATATGGATGCGTAGGTCGGGAGAATCCCTCTTTTGATCAATGTGTCTTCCGTTGTGATGGAATATGATGTGTTATGGGTGGATTTTGACCCGTCGGTATAAGTGAATTGGTATTGTGTGTGTCTTTGTTTGAATTCTTGAAAGTGTTTTTGGAACAATAAGGGGTTGGTGGTGCTTTTGGTGTATTGATGTAGGGCTGTGTCTATAATATTGGGATTGAGGTTCCAGGGGGGTCTTTTTGCTTTTATTATTTCGGTGGGTTGGAAAAAGATGTTGTGGGTGAGAAGATGTTAATTGCTCTAGAGATGGCTGAGTTGATTTATTTTATCATATTTGTGTATGTTGGGCTTGTTTATTATTGTGTTTAATTGTGAGTGAGTTTGGAGAATATGATGTTTTTGGATGCTTTTCTAATAAGGAAGTAAAATCTTTGGGTAATGTGGGGTAGGTTTGACTCCATCATTAGGTTGTTAATCGGTGTTGTCTTGTATGCGCCAAGTGCCGTTCTTATTCCACTGTTAATAATTGTTTGTATTTAAATACTCGATACTGAATGTAAAGAGTATATTGGGGTTGTGCAATGTTCGTCATGGTGTCTGTCCGTCTGTCCGTCCGTATGGTCACAACTTTTCTCCACACTCTTCAAGTTAGAGACTTGAAACTTTGCAAATGTCTTCATCTATGGTATAGTAAATTAACGATACAAGATTGGAGTTCTACGAGAACTAGGGGGCTGGCAAATCGATAAGCTCGATAGCTCAAAATTGATAAATCCTCTACTTTTGCACGCCCGTACAGCTTTGGGAGAAGATAGCTACTAACAACCCCCAAAGATATGGATCAAAAATTTTGGAGCCACGCCCACCTAAGTATTCCGCCCCCAGCCAACCTGCGGCTGAGAACAAAAGATGCCTATATCTTCTACAGTTTTTGTGCTAGAGCCACCACACTTGGTGCCAAGATGGATGATGACGACCCAATAACAACTGCATTAAAACTTGGATGCCACGCCCATCCATACTGAACGAGCCGCCCCCAACTACCTTAATCGTCGTTAAAAATGGTAGTGCGTGTATCTTCCATAGTGTTTGGGCTAGAGTCACCAAATTAAAAAGTAAAATAAAAGCTGACTGGTAACGACCCTCAAATAACTGCATTAAAGTTTTGGAGCCCCACCCACCCATCCGCCACCAGCCACTCAGCGGTTTAAGAACAGAAATGCTTATGAATTCTACAGTTGTTGAGCTAGAGCCACCAAATTTGGTGTCAAGATTGGTGATGAAGAACATCTAAAAATGCCGCCACCACCCATACCGCCCCCGCCACCCCTTTAACCATATTTTACCAACTTTGAACTAGAGTCACCAAATTTAGTATGAGGATAGCAACTGAATTCATACATATATCTGCAGCAAAAATTTAGACGCCACGCCCCCCCCATACCGACAACAGTCTCCTTTCCATATAGTTTACTTACCTTGAGCCAGAGTCACCAAAAAACTACATCAAAGTTTTGGAGCCACGCCCCCCCGTTCCACAGCCCTCTGCATTTTGAAATCAAAAACCCCCATATTTTGCACAGCTATTGAGCTAGAGCCACCGCATCTTGTGCCAAGATTTTTGATGGAGAGACCCAAAATATTTGGATGCCATTCTCCACCCATACCGCCCCCAGCCCCTCTGCCAGCATATTCTACCAACTTTGAGCTAGGGTCACCAAATTTGGTATGAGGATAGTAATTGACATAATAAATAGATCTGCAGAAAAACTTCGGTGTTAGGCCCCCATACCACCCACAGCCCCTCTTTCCCTACCTTTAACAAACTTTGAGCTAGAGTCACCAAACTTGGAAGGAAGATAGCTTTTTGGCATCCCCATCTGCACCAGACCGCACCCCATTGCAATCTGGTCTCATGGTATCGGCTTAATTACTGGTATTGAGTATACCACAGTCGGTTGCGTCCGACTGCAACGTTTCTCCTTGTTTTTTTTTTTGGATGACACTTCCAAGCAGATTGCGTCAAGATCGTTTGGTAAGGGCAGAGTTTTTATTTGTACGGAGTCGTGGGTAAATATTCCTACCCCACCGTAGTGTTGGGAGGTATTGAGGGATTGTAGTGAGTAGTTTTTGGGTATGGGAATGTTTGTTGTGGATTTTAGGTGGCTTTCTTGTAGTGCTATTATGTTTGGGTTGAAGTTTTTAAGTTGTGTTTGTAGCTCATTGTAGTTGTTAAGGTATCGACTTATATTCCATTGTATGCATTTTGGTGACATGGTATTGGATGTAGTTAGGGTAAAATAATAAATGGATAGGGTATGTTTTAGGTAGTTTTCAGTGGGATTGGTTTTTAATGTGAGTATATGTTTGTTTATTTTTTTTTTTCGAGCTACTTATTCCGACATAGGTTCGATATGGTTAGGTTCGTTTTGAGAATGTTTGTTTTTGATTTAGTTTTCTATTGCTTTTTTTAAGGTTTCTTCTTGGTTTTTTTTAGGAATTCTAGTATAAGTTTTTGTTGTCTATGGATGGGTTTGTTGTCTATTGGGTTTCTGTTTTGGAGAATTTTGTTTCGGGCTGTTGCTAGGGATGGGCATTGAGTTGTCAAAGGGTGCAGGTGTTTGTTATGTTTTTGTCTATGAAGTGTTGGTTTGTAATTTTTGTGTGTCCCAGTCGTAGTCTTATTAGCTTTATTTGATAGAAACCGGGTATTTCACTCTGATTTATGGTTTTGAAAATGTTAAGAATTTTTGTGTTGTTGGGGCTAATGTTTTTGTACCAGCTCAATGTTGGGTATTCCTGTGGTAATAGTATTTCTTTGAGGTGTTCGTTTATGTCTGTCATGCTTATATTGTTTGTGGTCATGAGTGGGAATTCCTCTACATTTTTGGTGTGTATGTCAGCGAACTCATTGCCTTTTATGTTTCTATGGCTTGGAATCCACTTTAGCTTTACTTTGGTTTGGTGTCTTTTCAATAGCGTTCGTATAGTTTTTGGGTAGTAGCTAAGGTTGTCGATGGTTTGTGTTGGTTTTAGGGATGATAGTGAGTCAGAGCATATGATCCATTTACCGTTTTTTTGCAGTATTTTGTTGAGTGCTTCAAGAATAGCTATTGTTTCTCCTGTAAATATGGATGTGTAGGTCGGGAGAATCCCTCTTTTGATTAATGTGTCTTCTGTTGTGATGGAATACGATGTGTTATGGGTGGATTTTGACCCGTCGGTATAAGTGAATTGGTATTGGGTGTGCCTTTGTTTGAATTCTTGAAAGTGTTTTTGGAATACTAAGGGGTTGGCGGTGCTTTTGGTGTATTGATGTAGGCTTGTGTCTATAATATTGGGATTGAGGTTCCAGGGGGGTCTTTTTATTTTTATTATTTCGGTGGGTTGGAAAAAAAGTTGTGGGTGAGAAGATGTTAATTGTTCTGATGTTAATTGATGACTGAGTTGATTTATTTTATCATATTTGTGTATGTTGGGCTTGTTTATTACTATGTTTAATTATGAGTGTTTGGAGAATATGATGTTTTTGGATGCTTTGCTAGTAAGGAAGTTAAATCTTTGGGTAATGTGGGGTAGGTTTGACTCCGTCAGTAGGTTGTTAATCGGTGTTGTCTTGTATGCGCCAAGTGCCGTTCTTATTCCACTGTTAATAATTGTTTGTATTTAAATACTCGAAACTGAAGGTAAAGAGTATATTGGGGTTGTGCAATGTTCGCCATGGTGTCTGTCCGTCTGTCCGTCCGTCCGTCCGTATGGTCACAACTTTTCTCCACACCCTTCAAGTTAGAGACTTGAAACTTTGCAAATGTCTTCATCGATGGCATAGTAAATGAAAGATTCAAGATTGGAGCTCTACGAGAACTAGGGGGCTGGCAAATCGATAAGCTCGATAGCTCAAAATTGATAAATCCTCCACTTTTGCACGCCCGTACAGCTAGATCTACCCAGCTTTGGGAGAAGATAGCTACTAACAACCCCCAAAAGTATGGATCAAAAATTTTGGAGCCACGCCCACCTAAGTATTCCGCCCCCAGCCAACCTGCGGCTGAAAACAAAAGATGCCTATATCTTCTACCGTTTTTGTGCTAGAGCCACCACACTTGGTGCCAAGATGGATGATGACGACCCAATAACAACTGCATTAAAACTTGGATGCCACGCCCATCCATACTGAACGAGCCGCCCCCAACTTCCTTAATCGTCGTTAAAAACGGTAGTGCGTGTATCTTCCATAGTGTTTGGGCTAGAGTCACCAAATTAAAAAGTAAAATAAAAGCTGACTGGTAACGACCCTCAAATAACTGCATTAAAGTTTTGGAGCCCCACCCACCCATCCGCCACCAGCCACTCAGCGGTTTAAGAACAGAAATTCTTATGAATTCTACAGTTGCTGAGCTAGAGCCACCAAATTTGGTGTCAAGATTGGTGATGAAGAACATCTAAAAATGCCGCCCCTACCCATACCGCCCCCGACACCCCTTTAACCACATTCTACCAACTTTGAGCTAGAGTCACCAAATTTAGTATGAGGATAGCAACTGAATTCATACATATATCTGCAGCAAAAATTTTGAAGCCACGTCCTCCATACCGACCCCAGCCCCCTTCCTATATAGTTTACTTACCTTGAGCCAGAGTCACCAAAAAACTGCATCAAAGTTTTGGTGCCACGCCCCCCCGTTCCCCAGCCCTCTGCATTTTGAAATCAAAAACGCCCATTTTTTCTACAGCTATTGAGCTAGAGCCACCGAATTTTGTGCCAAGATTTTTGATGAAGAGACCCAAAATATTTGGATGCCATTCTCCACCCATACCGCCCCCAGCCCCTCTGCCAGCATATTCTACCAACTTTGAGCTAGAGTCACCAAATTTGGTATGAGGATAGTAATTGACATAATAAATAGATCTGCAGCAAAACTGCGGTGTTAGGCCCCCATACCATTCACAGCCCCTCTTTCCATACCTTTAACAAAATTTGAGCTAGAGTCACCAAACTTGGAAGGAAGATAGCTTTTTGGCTTCCCCAAATGCATCAAACCGCACCCCATTGCAATCTGGTCTTTGTTATCGGTTTTATTCCTAGTATCGAGTATACCGCAGTCAGTTGCGTCCGACTGCAACGTTTCTACTTGTTTTTTTTTTTGGATGAGACTTCCAAGCAGATTGCGTCAAAATCATTTGGTAAGGGCAGAGTTTTTATTTGTACGGAGTCGTGGGTAAGTATTGCTTCCCTACCGTAGTGTTGGGAGGTATTGAGGGATTGTAGTGAGTAGTTGTTGGGTATGGGAATGTTTTTTTGTGGATTTAAGGTGTGCTTCCTGTAGTGCTATTATGTTTGGGTTGAAGTTTTTTAGTTGTGTTTGTAGCTCATTGTAGTTGTTAAGGTATCCACGTATATTCCATTGTATGCATTTTGGAGACATGGTATTGGATGTAGTTAGGGTAAAATAATAAATGGATAGGGTATGTGTGAGGTTGTTTGTAGTGAGATTGGTTTTTAATGTAAGTATATGTTTGTTTATTTTTTTTTCGAGTTACTTATTCTTTATATTCGTCGTCGTCCAACATAGGTTCGAGATGGTTAGGTTCGGTTTGAGAATGTTTGTTTTTGATTTAGTTTATTATTGCTTTTTTTAAGGTTTCTTTTGGCTTTTTTAGGAAGTCTAGTTTTAGTTTTTGTTGTCTATGGATGGGTTTGTTGTCTATTGGGTTTCTGTTTTGGAAAATTTTGTTTCGGGCTGCTGCTAGGGATGGGCGTTGAGTAAGGATGTGTTTGAGGTCTATTGGGGAATTGTTTTGTCAAAGGGTGCAAGTGTTTGTTATGTTTTTGTCTATGTAGTTTTGGTTTGTGATTTTTGTGTGTCCCAGTCGTAGTCTTATTAGTTTTATTTGATTGAAACCGGGTATTTCACTCTGATTTATGGTTTTGAGAATTTTAAGAATTTTTGTGTTGTTATGGTTAATGCTTTTGTACCAGCTTGATGTTGGGTATTCCTGTGGTAATAGTATTTCTTTGAGGTGTTCGTTTATGTCTGTCATGTTTATATTGTTTGTGGTGATCAGTAGGAATTCCTCTACATTTTTGGTGTGTATGTCAGCGAACTCGTTGCCCTTTATGTTTCTATGGCTCGGAATCCACTTTAGCTTTACTTTGGTTTGGTGTCTTTTCAATAGTGTTCGTATAGTTTTTGGGTAGTAGCTGAGGTTGTCGATGGTTTGTGTTGGTTTTAGGGATGATACTGAGTCGGAGCATATGACCCATTTACCGTTTTTTTGAAGTATTTTGTTGAGTGCTTCAAGAATAGCTATTGTTTCTGCTGTAAATATGGATGTGAAGGTCGGGAGAATCCCTCTTTTGATCAATGTGTCTTCCGCTGTGATGGAATATGATGTGTTATGGGTGGATTTTGACCCGTCGGTATAAGTGAATTGGTATTGGGTGTACCTTTGTTTGAATTCTTGAAAGTGTTTTTGGAACACTAAGGGGTTGGTGGTGCTTTTGGTGTATTGATGTAGGGTTATGTCAATAATATTGGGATTGAGGTTCCAGGGGGGTCTTTTTGCTTTTATTATTTCGGTGGGTTGGAAAAAAAGTTGTGGGTGAGAAGATGTTAATTGTTCTGATGTTAATTGATGACTGAGTTGATTTATTTTATCATATTTGTGTATGTTGGGCTTGTTTATTACTATTTTTAATTGTGAGTGTATGGAGAATATGAGGTTTTTGGATGCTTTGCTAATAGAAAGTTAACTCTTTGGGTAATGTGGGGTAGGTTTGACTCCGTCAGTAGGTTGTTAATCGGTGTTGTCTTGTATGCGCCAAGTGCCGTTCTTATTCCACTGTTAATAATTGTTTGTATTTAAATACTCGATACTGAAGGTAAAGAGTAATTGGGGTTGTGCAATGTCCGTCATGGTGTCTGTCCGTCTGTCCGTCCGTCCGTCCATATGGTCACAACTTTGCTCCACACCCTTCAAGTTAGAGACTTGAAACTTTGCAAATGTCTTCATCTATGGCATAGCAAATTAAATATTCAAGATTGGAGTTCTACGATAACAAGGGGGCTGGCAAATCGATAAGCTCGATAGCTCAAAATTGATAAATCGTTCACTTTTACTGACCACAACAGGAGCCCTCAGTACGACCCCAACTGAAGCTCTTGACAACATACTTAATCTTCTACCAATAGACCAAATGGGGAAGCTACTAGCAACTCTCTCTGCCCTACGCATGAGGGAAACAAAGCAGTACTCAATAAAAATTTACACTGATGGCTCTAAGCTAGACGACCGGGTAGGGGGCGGCGTCTTTTGCGATGAGCTATCCATTAACAAATCTTTCAGCCTCCCTGACCATTGCAGTGTGTTTCAAGCTGAAATCGCTGCAATTCACGAAGCACTCTCCTGCATATCCGAAATAAATTGCTCTGCAGCCAGAATCTGCATATTTTCTGATAGCCAGGCTGCTATCAAATCTCTCAAGGCGATATCATCTAACTCGATATCTGTCACAAACTGCCGCAGATCTCTGAAGGAGATGGCCGAGCAGTTCGAAATACACCTCATATGGGTGCCCGGACACAAAGGCATCGAGGGCAACGACAAAGCAGACGAGCTGGCAAGGCATGGTACTACCGTGCCTCTCCTCACAGGCAAGGAGAGCATGGGTATCCCCATGGCCAGCTGCAAGCTAAGAGTCCGATCGCACTTCGAACTTGAAGCAAACAAGAGATGGCAACTTACCACCGCCACGGGTAGGATTGCCAGGCAAACCTGGCCAACGCGCTGTAAAAAGCGGTCCTTAGGCCTTGTTCACTTAAACAGATTAGGTTGTGCTGCCGTAATCAGGGCCATTACGGGGCAGTGGCTAGAGGGGACTCACGCAGCAAGACTTCTAGCCCCCTTCAATGACTTCTGCAGAAGCTGCCGAGACGAGGAGGAAGGGGAAACAGTCTCCCACCTCTTCTGCGCCTGTCCAGCTCTCTGCAAGAACAGAAATCGATACCTTGGTTCTTTCTTCTTATCGGACCTCTCTCAACTGGCGGATACTAAACCGAAAAATATCCTGTCCTTTATTCGAGCCTCGGGCTGGGACCACGCCCTCGTAAACGGTGTAATACACTCTACGTCTGGGTAGACGGTGTCTGTGGACTATGTCCAAGACGCTGCATCACATTGGGCCAATACATGGCCTACGTGAGTGGGGGGTTTTGTCTCAAACTGCTCACTACCGCTCTAACCTAACCTAACCTACAGCTAGAACTACCAAATTTGGGAAGAAGAAAGCTACTAACAACCCCAAAAAAAATGGATCGAAAGTTTTGAAGAAACGCCCACCCGTTCCGCCCTCCCCCCCGCAGTTTAAAACCAAAACCAAACAAAAGCAAAAAAATGTTGGATGCCAGATCTGTGCCGCCCCCAACCACCCAAACGCTTCGTTAAAAACGGTAATGCGTGTATCTTCCAAAGTATTTGAGCTAGAGTCGCCAAATTTAGTAGAAATATAGCTGTTAGCGAACCCAAAGATAAATGCATCTACTTTTGCAGCCCCGGCTCCCCTTTCTTTTAACCAGGGACCGGAATTATAGTTATGAGTTGAAAAAAATTGAAGGCCATAATACGCTCCACGACGAGTGAGAAATAGACAAATATGTTATTTTTGAATGTCATATTCGGAAAAACGATAAACTTTTAATTTTTTAATTTTAAATTATTTTTAATTATTAAATTAAATTTTTTTTGATAATAATACAAAATAATTATTATATTTTGATTTTTATAATAAAATTAAATCATAACTTTTATCAGTAACTTTTATTTTAAAAATTGAAAATAAGAATTACATTTCAATTTTTATAATAAAAATTGAAAATAAAAGTTGAATTCAAATAACTGTTAAACGGAGGGAGCTAGATAACATGTCGGTATATATATATAATATACGCATCAATACCTTTTATTTGATATATAATTTTGTATGTACAAACGCATGTCCAGCCATACATACATATATGCATGTTTACACAATAGTCCAGGTTGGAACTTGCAAAATGAAAACAATTCGGGTATAATATACGATATGAGATAACGATTTATATTTATTTAATTTAAGAAACATTATCTTCTTGATTGACTCAGCGGAAAGGTTGCATCTTAGATCAGTCACAATTAACTAAAGTGCTGAAAATGCCCTTTCCACTGATACCTGTGTAATTAGATTTGTGCCCTTACCTGAACGTCGGAGCTCGCAATGTTTTTACAACTTTTCTTGCAATTCCAACAACTTCATTCCGTGCATCATCATTTAATAAGTCTTTTACTGCAAGTTGCATGGAGTGAGCATTTATTTATTTCATTCATCAGCTCCTCGTTTTCAAGGTCAGAATTAAGCACACTTTCGGGGTCTTCGTTCAAGCACTCAATCGCTTTCAGCACATTTTTGCCATTGTCTGACGTGATGGTATAAATTTGCTGCTTAGAAATTGAAAAGTCCGTTAAAATGTTTTCAATTTCCATGCTTAAATTGAGCCCTGTGTCTTTAGAGTGTCGGGAAGCTATATCCATTTTGATTGAAAGCATATTATCATTAATCCGATTTTTCAGTATGCTCTTTTCAAACTCATATTTTTCCGACACATGCAGCATAACATTACGAGATGTTATTGGACTCAAGTCTAGTCCATGAAAAATCTGCTCTGTAAGCATTTTAAAAGGCGCAGAATCAAAAAATTCAAACGGCACTTTTTCTTCCGTTACAAGTTTCACGCAAGCTTTCTTTACCTCCACTTCTGACATAGAAACTGAAAATTTCTTTTTTTTCACGTCTGGCTCACTCTCTTCCTGGTTTATCTCAGATCTGTAGGCATCGGCGTGGCACTCCTGAAGATGCCTCTTCAAATTTGTAAAATAAGTGCCTTGAAAGGAACGCTTACAAATTTTGCACTTTGAAGTTCCATCTTCTGATTTAAAATCGAAAAACTTACGCACAATAGCATCACGCTTACGACCCATCGCAATCAATAACCAAACAAAACAAGAACCGATGCATAGAAAAATTTTAACGATGCTGCGTTAACCACTTCTTATCACAAACCGAATTGTTTTTATTTTGTACACTATCCAGTGTACAGAGGTTGATAAAAGTATACACACACTTTATATACATATACGTAAAAATCAAGACCAATGGTCGTGGTTTTAGAACGTGTTTATTTTTTTTTTGAGTGTACAGATCTAAATATTTTCCAACCAAATTTTGTCTGCAGTTCTCATAACAAAAATTAATATTATTGCAGCACCATTTAAAATAAACCAAAACATTTTGTATCGGTGTAAAAATACTTTTGGATACTTCTGTTATTGTCTCTTGCTTATCTTCAAATTGTTCACTCTTATTCATTAACTTTTTTGCGCTAACGCTTGAGCCGCTGATAAGGCGGTCTAAGCAAGTTCCAACCTGGACTATTGTGTAAACATGCATATATGTATGTATGGCTGTACATGCGTTTGTACATACAAAAGTATATATCAAATGAAAGGTATTGATGCGTATATTATATATATATGCCGACATGTTATCTAGCTCCCTCCGTTTAACAGTTATTTGAATTCAATTTTTATTTTCGATTTTTATTATAAAAATTGACATGTAATTCTTATTTTCAATTTTTAAAATAAAAGTTACTGATAAAAGTTATGATTTAATTTTATTATAAAAATCAAAATATAATAATTATTTTGTATTTTTATCATAAAAATTAAATATAATAATTAAAAATAATTTTTATATTAAAATTTATTAAATAATTTTTATTTTGTAATTGTTTACAATACAAATTATAACCGTTACGGTCCCTGCTTTTAACACCCCGCAGTTGAAAAACAGAAATGCCTATATCTTCTACAGCTTTTGAGCTAGAGCCACCAAATTTGTTGCCAAGATTGGTGATGAAGAAACTCGAAAAATTTTAATGCCACGCCCCCCCCCCATACTGCTACCAGCCCCCCTTCCAACACATTCTAATAACTTTGAGCCAGATTCATCAAATTTGGAAGGATGATAGCTGATGATATCATGCACAGATCTGCAGCAAAAGCTTTGCTTCGTCCGAAATAGGTGCGAGATGGTAAGATTCGTTTTGAGAATTTTTGTTTTTGATTTAGTTTTCTATTGCTTTTTTAAGGTTTATTGTTTTTGAATTGCAGCTGTGAAGTAGGTCCAGCGTGAACCTCCCTCACATACATATATATATATATACGTACTATACTTACATACAGAATAAGACTTATGAAGACAAATAATTAATAGATATAAGACAGAGAAGAAGATTAATGAATGCAAACAATATATTGATATAAGACAAAGATTTATGAAGACAACAAATCAATAGATATAAGACAAAGAATATGAGTTAAGAAGCAAAACAAATTAAATGAACAGAATATTTACTTAATACATATTGTTAGTAAAGATAAGTTACAATAAGTTACACAACTAATAGAGTTAAGTTACATCAACTCATAAAACAATGCAAGAACGCAGCGCAGCAAGAGAGCCGGGCAGCGAAGCCGGCGACAAACGAGCGAGGGCACGCTCGCGACACGCGACCCAGTGGTCGCGAGCGAGGGCAGCGAAGAAGCGCGCTGACCTAAAGGGCGAGACCAGCAAGATAGTTGGTATGAGAGCACGCAGCTGGGTGGACGCGATCGCGGAACAGAAAAGTCGTAAGAGGAGTTTTATAAGTAAGAATAAGGGTGGAAAGACTTAGAAGAATAAAAGAAAATTATAATAACCGGAAAACCCGCATGCGTTTTGGTCTGAGGTTGCTAGTGCTAAGAGAAGGGTTAATGTGCCAAATGAATCGGTGGTCGCCATCTAATAAAGCGACAGTGCGGCTTGCTCGACTAGAGGTGTTGGTACAAAGTCTGACCTTGTACGACCCCTAACCGCTGAGACGCTCGTGGCTGCGTTTTGCTCAAAACATCGGGTCGAATATCGCGACACTTACCTCCATTTCGCGAACGTCCCTGATTTTAAATATAAATATCTTGTGACGTGGACCGTGGACAGACTGAGATCTGTACCCCGGCAAAATAACTAATTTACAAGTGGCGCCCGAGCAGGGACCTAAAGTGAAAGAGGTGCAGTGCAAGTTGGGAGCAAAAACCCCAAACGCACTACTAAAAGTGAATCGTGACAGTCGGGCATACCCTGTCATACTACGCGATCGCGCGCGCGTTAGAAACAAGAGAACAAACAAAAAAACTGAAAGTAACGGCGAGGGCAATAAAAGGTGCCAGATGGTCAGTTGGCGCTGAGAAAATTTGCCAAACGTACAGTCGTCGCAACAAAGGTTATTTTCGTATGTGTTAAGCAGCAAATCGGTCGAAGCTTAGAGTGCACGTGCAGCGAAGTTGACGGTGAAAGAAGACGCACCAACTAAGCGAACGGGAATAGCGAAAAGACAGACGTGAGCGTTCGGCTAGAAAACGGCTAAAATCGCGGGAAACAGTGTCGGTCGTGAAAAGTGATCACAGCGGAGCAGCGCGAACGCCGACTGTGAAAGTGCAGCACACGCCAACACCTGAAGGTTGGAATTGGTATTGGGCGTGGTAGCTGATTGCGATACAGTGGGTCGAGAGTGGAAAAATTTTAAATAAACAACAATTTAAATAAAATTAAATAAAATTTAAATAAATTAAATAAAATTTAAATAAAGGAAAGGAAATAAATGAAATAAAATTTAATTAAACAAAATTTAAATAAATAAAAAAAAAACATTTTAATAAATTAAATAAAAATTTTATTAAATTAAATAAAAAAAAAAATTAATTAAATACAGCTAAAAGGTAAAATTAAATAAACAAAATTTAAATAAATTAAATACAACTGAAATAAATTAAATAAAAATTGAATAAATTAAAAAAAAAATGTTTTTCACGAGCAACGACCATGGAGTACAACAAAAGCGTAGAAGAAGAAGGATGCGACAACCCGGGCGTGAGTCTAGGATGAATATACCACTGCCGGAAGGAGGATCTGGAACGAATCGCTCAGGAACTAAACATAGAAAGCGCCGGCAAGGTAGAAGATTTACGGAAACGGGTATGTGATTTGATAAAATTGGGGGGCCATAGTTCGTCAACCGGGAACCGGTTGGGCGAATGGGAGCGGAAGTTCGCCAAGAGCCGAGGGTCACCCGTCCCGCCCACTGTCATTAGTGAAGGGGCGCGACCCAGACAAAAATCGGAATCCGATTTGTTGGCGTTATCAGGGTCATCAGGAGAATTGCCACCATCACCCAGCCACGTGCAGTTTGCACCGGCCGTTGGCGGATACATAGCTGGATTGACCCCGAACGTACATGTAGTGCCGTACGAGCTCGCCAACAGTCACCGGCATTACATGGTCGTCCCTGATCAGGTTAGGAAATGGGGTGTTAAGTTTGACGGTTACTCTGACCCACTTGCGTTCATAGAAACATTAGAAGAACGCGCCCAAACGTACGATATAGATCTGAACCGCATACCGAGAGCGATGAGCGAGGCTTTGACAGGCATGGCGGGTAGTTGGTTCTCAACGAGCGGATTAAGGGACGTGACTTGGGGAACGTTCAAAAGGGAATTTTTAGGATTCTTTCTGCCTCCCCAATACTTCGACAGGTTAGAGGACGAAATCAGGGCCCGCCGACAACGCGTAGGGGAAGGGTATAAAGAATATTTAGTCAACCTGAAGAGATTAATGCGGCACGCCAGTTATACTCCTGAGCAGGAGCTGAAAAGAGTGTATGAGAATCTTTCTCGGGAGTACCGCCTATATTTTCGACGGAGTGATTTTACAGACTTGTCTCAGCTAACACAGATAGCCTCAGAGTTTGAAAGCATCCCGGGTCAGGTCCAGGGGGAGACGGGGTACAACCAGACAAGGGTTCTTGGGTATCAGGGTAGGTCCGGTGGCATGGACACACCCGCCAAACCGCCTAATCCGTTTAGGAGCCCGCCAGCACAGGTACCCTTAGCGCGAAATGAGACTGGCAGTCATCCCGTCACCAGGCGCGATGAAATTTCGAACATCATGATGGGGCATGAACAGGTTAGGTCGGCAGTCGTGAGTCGCTTGTGCTATAACTGCTAACAAGGGGGACACTTTGCCAGAGAATGCCAAAATCCTAAGGTGGTATTCTGTAGACAGTGCTGTGCTCAAGGCGTGAGCGATTTGGCATGTTGCGGTAGGAGAGCGGAAAACGGGCAGCCGCGTCATCCGGATCGGGATCAGATGGGCGCCGGCGCGAGTCAGTCCCGAAATTAGAATGTCCTCTCAGAGACGAGAACAGTCGCATAGTCGCCATGGTAAAGGTCGGGGACCGAATGGCGAAGGCGACGGCTGACACAGGGGCATCACGAAGCTTCGTGAGCCAAAGTTTTTTTGATGAGATAAAGGCAAAGGGGGAAGCATTCGCAGCGACCGCGAATACTCACTTAGCAGATGGATCAAAGGTAGCAATTAGTAAATTGTTGAGAGTCAAGGTCAAGTTGATCAGCAAAGAAGTGCCGATGGACATGCTCGTAATGCCATCCATGTTAGACAGTCTTATCCTGGGGATGGATTTTCTATGCAAGATGGGGACGACTATGCAGTGCGGTGAGGCGATGCTGATGCTGAAGTGCGCCGATGCGCCAGCCAAGGCGATCGAAGGAGCCGAGTTAGGGCCAGAAGGGGAGAAGGAGCGAGAGAGACGCGGCACCCGAGGCAAGAAGCGAGAGGCTGTCCTGGGGACGCATCGCAGCAAGGATACCACGCTAGCCAAGCAAGGGGCCGGCCGAGACGCAGTTACAGTCGTCAAGGAGCCATCGCTAGGCCAGGTGGAAAGTGCAGGAGCCGAGGCGCCGCAAAAGGGAGACCCTAAAGCAGGATCATCATCGGAAGAAGACGCTGCGCAGGAATCGGTGTGGCCAGCGGACTTGAAACCAGCCACGCAGGAGTTTTTAAGGACAGAGTTGCAACTCTTCGAGGGATTGAAGGGCGTATCCAACGTAGCCGAGCATCGGGTCATCATGAGGGATGACAAGCCGGTCAAGCAGAGGTACTACCCCAAAAATCCGGCGATGCAACGTGTGATCGACCAACAGGTAAACGAACTGATAGAGGCGGGGGCAATCGAGCCGTCACGCAGCCCACACAGCGCGCCCATAGTGCTCGTCCGTAAGAAGACGAACGAGTGGAGGATGTGCGTGGACTACAGGCAGCTCAACGCACACTCTATACCGGATGCATACCCCGTACCAAGGATAAATCACATACTGGAAAAGTTGAGGCACGCACGCTACATTTCGACGCTGGACTTGAAGCACGGTTACTGGCAAATTCCGATGGCGGCAAGCAGCAGGGAGTACACCGCGTTCACAGTGCCAGGTCGAGGACTGTTTCAATGGCGAGTCATGCCATTCGGTTTGCATTCGGCCGGTGCGACTTTTCAGAGAGCATTGGATACGGTAATAGGCCCGGAGATGGAGCCCCATGCGTTCGCCTACTTAGACGACATCATAGTGATAAGCGCAACGAAAGAACAACACATAGCAAACTTGAGAGAAGTCTTCCGACGGCTGAGAGAGGCCAACCTAAAACTTAATCAAAAATAATGTTCGTTTTTCCAGAAGAAGCTAGTATACCTAGGGCATCTGGTGAGCGAGAAAGGAATCCAGACGGACCCCTCAAAGGTGGAAGCCATGAAAAACCTTGAGGCACCCACAAACCTGAAAGAGCTTAGACGATGCCTAGGAATGGCGTCGTGGTACCGCCGATTCGTGCCCAATTTCACAACTGTGGTACAACCGATGACAGAGCTGTTAAAGAAGTCCCGGAAGTGGTCGTGGAAGGAGGAGCAACAAGCCGCATTAGACAGTCTCAAGAAGTGTCTAACGTCCGCACCTGTCCTAGCATGTCCAGAGTTTGGAGAAAAGTTCACGCTGCAGACGGACGCGAGCGACTACGGCCTCGGAGCGGTCCTGACGCAAACCATTGATCAGCATGAGCAGGTCATAGCTTACGCCAGCCGGAAGCTGTCAAAAGCCGAGTCGAACTATTCGGCTACAGAAAAGGAGTGCTTGGCGATCGTGTGGGCGATCAGAAAACTCAAATGCTACCTGGAAGGATACCGATTTGAGGTGGTCACAGACCACATGGCATTAAAGTGGTTGGATTCAATTGAGAGCCCCACAGGAAGGATAGCGCACTGGGCTTTAGAGCTACAGCAGTACCAGTTTGACGTCAAATACAGGAAAGGCAAGCTCAACGTGGTGGCAGACGCTTTGTCACGAGACCCGTTAGAGCAGCTCCAGCAAGCCGTGGTGCAACAGTTCCCCGGAGGGTGGATTCCAAAGATGCTGGAAAAGATAGCCAAGGAACCATCTAAGTATACAGACTACGTGGAAGAAAACGGACAGTTGTACAGACACCTGGGCCACCGCGCGGATGACGAGGACTACATCCCGTGGAAGCTATGCGTCAGCGAGGAACAAAGAAGGCGAGTGTTATTGGTATTTCACGACGCATTCACAAAGTGGGTGGAATTGGTTCCCCTGAGACGAGCAACAGCAGCCACGTTGCAGAAGGCTTTTCGCGAACGGATCTTATGCCGGTTCGGAGTGCCAAAGAGGCGTAGAGATGGAACACACCGCCCAATACTGCCCTCAGGAGAACCCAACAGAGAGAACCAACAGGACGGTAAAAACGATGATCGCACAGTATATCTCCGGAAATCAAAGTACTTGGGACCAGTTGATACCCGAAATATCGTTGGCCGTCTCCTCGAGCATCGTGGACTCAACAGGATTTTCCCCAGCATTCTTGATGCAGGGAAGGGAACCTCGTTTGCCAGCAACGTTGTACGAGGAGAAAACACCAGGTACAGGAAGCACACCGCAAACGCCGGAACAAAGGGCAAATAGGCTAAAGGAGGTGTTCGACATAGCGCGAAGCAACCAGCAGCGAGCCTCAAAGGATCTAGGGAGAAATTACAACCTGAAACGAAGGGAATGGAGACCGACGATCAACGAACTGGTCTTGTTAAGGACGCACCAACTTTCGAAAGCCAGCGACGGGTTCGCAGCTAAGTTAGCACCGAAGTACGAGGGACCATATCGGGTGAAGAAGTTCGTCTCACCAAATGTAGTGCGCGTGGCAAGAGACGGGGAACAGAAAAGCCGAGTTGCAAGCGTAGCACAGCTAAAACTTTTCCAGCAAGAGGGAGAAGAGGCCGAAACGAGTCGGGGAGAAGCATAACCAGAGAAAAAAAAACCACAACAAAACCCTTATACTAACCCAAAACTTGTCAAAAACACACATCCAGAATTTAAATAGTAATTTCTTAATAACCAACAATTATGTTTCTCTCAACAGAAAATGAGCAAGGAAACAGTACTGAAACTAGACGAAGGCACGCACCGTCGAACGAAGTTGACGAAGGTGGAAGAGGCGTGGGGTGCAAACGGTCCAGCCATAACGAGATATGTGCACGAGGAAGAAGTAACAGACACGCTGGAAGGCTTCCACGTGCTGCAAAGGGTGGTGACAACCACGATCTTCATGCGAGCTCGGGAGGAAGGGAGCCCCAACGACACGGCCGTACCAGAAACGGAGAGCAACGAAGAGAGTGAAGAAGAAGGTGTGCTGGGATGGGAAGATGGACTAGAGGAAATAGAGGAAATAGCGAAAGAGATACCACGACAGTCGAACGTACGCAGAGTATGGGCCCCGGGACTATGGTCGGAGGCAACAGACGACGACGACGACAAACCGTCGACTAGCGCTGCAGCCGAGCGACGCCAAGCGCCCCTTACCAAGAGGCCGGAGGAGAACCTTACCCCGGCTGATCCACCCGAAGTCCCAAAGAATTGGACGTGTCACCCAGACACAAGCACCGTGACCAAGCGGGCCGTCGAGGAGATTACGCGGGAGCTGCGCGCGCGGAGAAGACGAACGTCGAGGGACCGGCTCAGGGTGACGGCTGGAGAAGCGATTTACTCCGTGACCAAACACCCGGACGGCAGGGTCACGGTCACGAAGAAAGGGGGGGGTGTGAAGTAGGTCCAGCGTGAACCTCCCTCACATACATATATATATATATACGTACTATACTTACATATAGAATAAGACTTATGAAGACAAATAATTAATAGATATAAGACAGAGAAGAAGATTTATGAATGCAAACAATATATCGATATAAGAAAAGTCGTAAGAGGAGTTTTATAAGTAAGAATAAGGGTGGAAAGACTTAGAAGAATAAAAGAAAAGTATAATAACCGAAAAACCCGCATGCGTTTTGGTCTGAGGTTGCTAGTGCTAAGAGAAGGGTTAATGTGCCAGATGAATCGGTGGTCGCCATCTAATAAAGCGACAGTGCGGCTTGCTCGACTAGAGGTGTTGGTACAAAGTCTGACCTTGTACGACCCCTAACCGCTGAGACGCTCGTGGCTGCGTTTTGCTCAAAACATCGGGTCGAATATCGCGACACTTACCTCCATTTCGCGAACGTCCCTGATTTTAAATATAAATATCTTGTGACATGGACCGTGGACAGACTGAGATCTGTACCCCGGCAAAATAACTACTTTACACAGCTCTTGTTCTTACCTATGTTTTGAGCGGCAATAGTTTAGCTGGGCTAGTTTTTTTAGTTATTGGTGTTGTTTTTTGTGATAAGTTTTTGGAGGCTTGGTTTGTTTTAGTTGTTCGTCTAAGAGAAGGTCGTCGTAGCGTGTGAGTAGCCGAGCGTGGTTAGAGCAGGTGGGTTGGTCGGTGGTTGTAGGTTTAGCGGGCGGGGCAGGGTTGCGCTCGCTCTTTGTAACTGTGGCGTAGGTTGATGTTCCGCGTTTGTGTCTCTCTTTGTAGAGTTCGTTTGCGCGCTTGCGGTCGACTCTTTGTGTGGTGATGATAGCTTGGACTTCTTTTTCTCTTACAAAAATAGGGCATGCTCTGTCGAATGTTAGTGTTCGGAGTTGTTGTTGTTGGCTGATTTGCATTTAATGCAAGTTGTTTTGCGTTGCATTGTTCGTTTTGGGCTTTGTTTAAGTGTGCTTCTTGGGCACAGAATGGGCAAGTTTTTGGGCTTTTGCACTGATAGAAAAAAGCCGTGCTAAAATTAAGTACGAATGAACATGAATTAAGTATTTTCGATTTAAGTATTTCGTTCTTGATTTAAGGATGGAATACTTGAAATGAATACGAAAATACTTAAATCAAGAATGGAATACTTGAAATGAGTGTAAAAATATTTAATACAAGTACAAAAGTTCTTTAAATAAGAAAGAGTGAACTTGAATCAAGTATAATTAAAGAAATACTGGAATCGAGTACGAAATTCTTGATTCAAGTACGAGTTTCGAGTTCAAGTCCCCCCAGGGGATTTTTATAACGTTTTTATTTTTTTTGCTATTAAAAATTTTTTATATGGGACAAGTAACTTTTGTTATAATTTTTTTAAAAATCTTCAATAGCTAACAAGTTTTATAAAAGCTGATCTCAATCAAGTTCACCTAAGATGAAGATTAACTGGAGTGAAAATGTGTATTAAATTGGCTCCCCAGCTAAGGCACTCGACACCATTACAAGAGATCTAAGGTTCTAATCCTGTCCCCGGTAAGCATAAACCAAACAATTTCTCAAATGGTTGTATCTAATATCCTACATTTCTAGCATAATTATAACATGATTGGCAGCTTTAAAATGTCTTAGCTGCACTTTGTATATATCTTATACACTTGGATCAACTACACAAATTCTTGGAGAAAGAATAAAAATACTTTTTTTATGAAATTACGTGTTAAGAACTCAAAAGCTTAAATCGAGTTCAATCAGTACTTGAATCAAGATTGGAAGAACTAAATTCAAGTTTAAAGAGAACTTACATCAAGAACAAACGAACTTAAGAAACCATATTTGAATCAAGTACGGTATTCTCGTTTACTGTAATTCCGTACTTAGTGAGAAATCAAGTTCGAATTGTTGGGTTTTAAGTTCGGAATACTTGATTTTTTCTATCAGTGTGCATACGCTTTGTGAGTGTCCGTAGCGCATGCAGTTGTTGCAGCGGATGAATGGTTTCAGGGTAACCCTTTCATATTGATGGTCTCGGGTGGTGTAGGAGATGCGAAGGTCAGTATGATCAGTCCAATTTGATCATGTTAGCGTTTTGTTTTGCAATATTTTCTTTACCTCGCTCTCATTTTGTCGCCTGAGTTCTCTTAGGAATTTCTCCTCTTTTATTCCTCTGAGGTCAGTGGAGTACATTACTGCCTTCGTGGAGTTGAGAGAGTTGTGTTCGGTTATGTCAATTTTTATTTCCTTGCTCAGTGAGCATAGTTGAATTAGCTTGGATGCTTGGCTGTAATTTTTTGGTTTTAATAGAATTGTTCCATTTCGCAGTTTTTTGCAGGTATCAAGCTCGCTGGCGCAAACGATGTCGATCACTTTTTTTATCAGCAAGGGTGATACGTTTGTTAAGTCCTCATGATTTGGTCATTGGCGGGTTGACTTCTGCGGTCCGGCGGCTCGTTCATCGTGATCGGGTGCTTTTGCACCAGTAGCGATGTGGTGGCTGTGCTGGATCTACTTAGATTTGGTTTTGTTTGTGGTGGATAAGATAATTTAAGTGTTGTTATGGTTTTTTTTGTTATTACTGTTTGCAAAGTTTCAAGTCTCAATTTAATGAACGTTTGAAAAAAGTTCTTCGATTTTTTCGTGCTATTTATGAGTAACCAAAGTTAAGATTAAAATTATTTGAAAAATCAATTTTTTGAGACGAAAAAAAACATGTGATTTATTATGTTTTGTTTGTAAGGCTTTTTAAAATTAAGACTTAAGTTACAAATATTAAAAAAAAAATTAATTTTGATTATTTTTTTTTTCACTTTTTGTAAAATATTGCCCACAACTTACGGCAGAAAGTCATAAATAGCCCAAAAATACACGCAGCACGTTTTTGGAACTATGTATATTTCAACTACATATTATACCTCTAAAAAAAAAAACGGGGCAACGGCGGGCAGATACATTTTATTGCATTCGATTCAGGAATTACCAAAGAAATGTATGTGAAAATAAAGAAAATATAGAATTTTATAGATTTTTTTTTCCATCAAAGTTAAGAAATAGCGAAAAAATGGATAGTTAGTAAATTTCGATTTACCTTGCCAAACGCAAAGCAAAAAAGTAAAATTTTTATTATAAATTTGTTTTTTTAATAGATCTATCGATAGAATTAAAAATAATAATGATCCGTTTCCAAGTTTTAAGATTTTTATCTCAAAGCCGACCAAATAACCTTAAATTGTGATTTTTTTAACACTGAAAATCTGACAACTTTGAAGAGCTATATCTTCTCAAAAGAATATGGTTGTATTATAGATAGAAAATTTGAACTTTGTGGGAAATTGCCTTTAAAATAGGTTCATTCAATATATTGGACAAAAATAGTTTTTGATTTTTGCAACGCAAAATCAGAAAAAGCGCCACAGTACGACGCATACTGTCCTAGCCGCCCGAAACCGTGTATCTTTCATAGTGTTTAAGCTAGAGTCACCAAATTTGGTAGGAAGATAACAGTTAAAGACCCCCAAATGCAAAAATGCATCAAAGTTTTGGAGCTACGCCCACCCCATCACCGCTCCCTGCACCATGCGATTTGAAATCAAATACGCCTATATTTTCCACAGCTTTTGAGCTAAAGCCACCAAATTTGGTGCCAAGATTGTTGATGAAGAAACCCAAAAAATGTGGATGCCGCAAACCACCAATACCGCCCCCAGCCTCCCTTCCACCATATTCTACTAACTTTGGGGAGGATAGCAATTGACATCATAAATAGATCTAAAGCAAAAATTTGTATGACACGCCCCCTATTACCGCCCCCAGCCCCCTACAACCATATTATACTATTTTTAAGCTAGAGTCACAAAATTTCGTAAGATAGCAATTGAAATCTTACACAGATCTGCAGCAAACATTTTGATGAAACGCCGCTCAATACGACCCCCAGCCCCCCTTTCCGCACCTTTCAATAACTTTGAGCTAGACTCACCAAATTTGATGGGAGGATAGCAATTGACATCATACATAGATCTGCAACAAAAGTTTGGATGCAACCCCCACCCGTACCGCCCATAACCCCCCTTCACACACCTTTAACAAATTTTGAGCTTGTGTTATTAAATTTGGTAGGAGGATAGCAATTGACATCATACACAGAATTCAGGAAAAATTTGGATGCCACGTCCCCATAGCGCCCCCAGCCCCCTTTCACCACCTTTAACAAACTTTGAGCGTTGAGCCACCAAATTTAGAAGGAAGATAGCTTTTTGGCATCCCCATCTGCACCAGACAATCTTTGAGGCAGCGTTCACCCCTGCCGTATCCGCACCCCTTTGCAATCAGGTCTTTTTTAATCTGTTTTATTACTGGTATCGAGTAAACCATAGTCGGTTGCGTCCGACTGCAACGTTTCTACTTGTTTTTTTATGCTTTATAAATACCCAAATGAAATTTCATTTATGTAGGAGTTAATTGAATGAGTTAGCTTTTGAACAGTATAAAAAGTATAATATTGCTAGCTTATCAAATTTTTACCGCAATACATTTTTCATTATTTTTTTTTCATCTGCGTTTTAATGTGAACATATATTAGCAAAAAGTGCGAGCGAGCGCGATAGCGGATAGAATGTGCATTTAGTTTTGTTTCAGTTTTACTTTATGCATTTTGTGCGTCTTAGCTACGACAAGGCAGCACATATGTATGTGATTTTGTAAGCCAAATATGTGTTGTTTTTTTGAATACCTGCTTGCTTATCGCTTTTCCCGCTAGCAGTAGAGAAGCAAAACACTAGTACCTATAGCCATATGACATATTCATACATATGTGCAAATATGCGTTTGTTATTTTTGCGGTTTTGGTGGACCTGGGCTTTGAAATGATTTTTGTTATTTTGTTTCCACTAGGTATCATAAGATTGTGTGTGTGTGTGTCCCTTTCTGTATACATGTGCATATTTAATTGAATGCGTAGCATTTGCCTTGACATTCATTGTTCTGCTTCGATCATTATGAACGAGGACAATTTAAATGCAATTATATTAGTATAGTAGATAAATATATGTATTTTATTTCAGTTTCATGATCAATATTATATAATGGATTCGCTTTCTCACATTTAGCTCAAGATACTTGGTTGGCAAGGTGCGTATCAGTTGCTAGTCCAAGTGTTTTGTGTGTGGGGTGGGACAAGTATCAAAAAGTCACAGAACACGTAAGGCAGGCAAGCTATCATTCATATCCAAGATCCATATTGATTTAAAGACAAACCAGGCTTCTGCAAACATTTGTCCTCACAACTCTTCTTCTTCTCTCATTATTGCGCTTAAGAAATAATAAAATAATATTCTTTGATTATTGGTTGAGTAAAAGAGCACAAGTTTTCGTCTTCCAAGGCAGTCAAATATAAGTTTAGCTGCTGCTGATCATACATACTCTTCCCAATTTTTACTCAATGGCACTTTCTAACAATCCTTGCCATACAGGTATCCAAAGATGTACACAAATTACGAAAGTGTATTCAGTAATGCATAAATAAAACAAGTAGAAACGTTGCAGTCGGACGCACCCGACTGCGGTATTCTGGATACCAGTAATAAAACAGATTAAAAGAGACCTGATTGCAATGGAGTGCAGATACGGCAAGCGTGTACGCGGCCTCAAAGATCGTCTGGTGCAGATGGGGTTGTCAAAAAGCTATCTTCCTTCCAAGCTTGGTGACTATAGATAAAAGTTTGTTTAAGGTAGGGGCTGAGGGCGGTATGGGGGCGTGGCATCAAAATTTTTGCTGAAGATCTGTGTATCATGTCAATAGCTTTCTTCATACAAAATTTGATGACTCAAGCTCAAAAATAGTAAAATTTGTGGGAAGGTCGCTGGGGGTGGTAAGGGGTGCGTGGCATCCCAAGTTTTGCCCTAAATCTATGTATGATGTCAATTGCTATCCTCATACCAAATTTGGTGACTCTAGCTCAAAGTTATTAGAATATGGTGGGAGGGTGGGAGGGTGGCTGGGGGCGGTATGGGTGGAGGCGGCATCCAAATGTTTTGGGTTTCTTCATCATCAATCTTGGCACCAAATTTGGCGGCTTTAGCTCAAAAGCTGTGAAAAATATGGGCGTTTTTAAATTCAAAATACAGGGTACTGTGGAATGGGGGGGGGGGCGTGGCTCCAAAACTTTGACGCAGTATTTTTCTGTCGTTACCAGTTATCTTCCTTCATCTTGGCGCAAAATTTGGTGGCTCTAGCTCAAAAACTGTAAGAGATATAAGAATTTCTGTTTTTAAACTGCGGGGGGCTGGGGTGGAATGGGTGGGTGGGGCTCCAAAACTTTTGATGCAGTTTTTGGGGGTTGTTAGTAGCTATCCTCTTCCAAATTTGGTAGTTCTTTCTGTAAGCGCTTGCAAAATAGCTGGATCTATCGTTTTTGCGTTATCGAGTTTATTGATTTCCCAGCCCCTTAGTTATCGAAGAACTCCAATCTTAAAACTTTAATTTACTTTGCTGTAGATAAAGACATTTCCAAAGTTTCAAACCTCTAACTTGAAGGTTGTGGAAAAAAGTTGCGAACATAAGGACGGACAGACGGACGGACGGACCCAATATACTCTTTACCTTGGGTATCGAGTATAATAAAGTGCCGGCAAAGGTTTCGCAGGCATACACATACATATATAGTGAAATATCCAGTTCTTGCACAACTCTATTGTCAACCAATACTCACTCAAATAATACATAATCAATAAATAAATAAGTACACACACGCACACTTAAAACTTCTTGAAATAAGCCTAGAGATAATTAAGCCATATTGTACATAAGCACGTACACCATTCAAACAGAATAAAAAGAGAACTATTAAAATAATGTCCAAACTATGCAACCAAATAAGGGCAAACCATTAAAATCAAACACAGCACTTTTGAATATCACGCTACTTAGAAATAAGACGATCAAAGTCCAAGTAACTTGATCCTCGAGAGAAACCCAATTTTGGACTTCTGCGAATAAACTCACTCCAAACAGTTCAGCATATATGTAAAACAAAAGAAATAAGTCTCCAACCGAGGTTTTCTCTATAATAAGAACAGTAGCAAAAGTTGATTTAGAATTTACACACCAAGCTGTAAAGACGCATTTCAAAATATAAATACAGATCTTTGATTTTTTGTTGTTATTAAAGACTCCAAGCATTTAATTATATATATATATGTCGTGTCATTGCTTGTTGGAATGTTCCAGCAGTAGCAGACTGCTACTAAGAAATATTTCACCATCTTTACATTGTCCTCTTTTAAGCACTTTTGTAGTTTTGCAAGAACTGTTAGAACGCGGCGACAAAATGACGCCGAGTGTGGTTCGGTGCGAGGTAGAAGAAAGACCGAGAGTCAGTTTTAATTGAAGTGGCCTACCGTACGCTTAGAAACTTCACTGCGTTCAAAGAAAATATAATTGGAAAACAACTCCTCCCTAACATCCGAAGTGGGATCGGCACCACACCCTGCATTCTCAGAGGATCAATGGTGCATAATTCTACAGATGCAAAATCAAAACCTGCTGGATCTTGTAAAAACTATGCAAGCGTCAACATACGATCAGCAGCAGACACGTAGCATCACTCTGCACACAATTTTTTTGACGTAGAATACGTCTTACGTTTCGGTATGAGTGTGCTATCCAAAAAAGTTGTTGTTGTAATATGGTTTCTTCACAAAGTCGCTCATTGCTCATGAACTAATGAATAGATTTTCCTCAAATTAATTTCATTTTAAAGCCAAGGCTTCAACCTTTATTTTAAGCTATATATATATATATGAAGTGATTACATTTTCTTTTAAAAAATGAGACCAAAAACATGCAAAATTTTGCTTCATTTTGAAGACTTTAAATTGCTCTAGCAATCTCAATAATCAATCAATTAATCTGAGTTTTTCGAATTTAAGTTGAGATGAGGTAAACAAACATTCCCACATTCAAATTTCTAATAATTTTGCCAAATATATAACTTTTTAAGGCAAAAAATCAGTGCAAAAATCACTACTTTTTTTCAATTGCACATTGCTCAAAATTGCCAGAGAATCGATTAAAACTTGTTTTAATACAAAGTAGACTTGATTTCCTTTCGTTTGACATACATGCGGTCATGACTGATAGCTTCTAAATGTGGAAATTTCATTAAGATATTCGGGCATAATTAAATTTTCATACATAAATTCTTCCGTGCCAGGGGTGAACAAGCTCAGCTTAAGCGTCAGCCCCAAACAATTATAACACAATAAAATATGTTTGCGTGCAAGTTTTCGAAATCATGTTTTATTGTTTGTGTTGCACATCAAAACAATAAATATGCCCGTGCAAAAATATCATATAAACTATCGTGAGTTAAACTATGGATAATTCGTCTTTACGGTGGCAGCCCTGATTTTCGCATCTTGTGAACAGTTACTATGATTAAGTTAATTTAATTTAATTTAAATGAATATTGAACAATGCCGCCTGTAAAAAGAAACGTAGCTTCGCTGCGTAGAAGAGTGAATATTTTAAATTTACGGAATAGAAGTTCAGGTAAGTTGTGTTTTAAAATTAAATATTCGAATTTGTCTGTCTGAAATTAAAATTACTAATCAAAAAAAATGTATTCTTGGCTCTGTGTACTTTCATCCAAATGTTTCCCAAAACAACAAGCAACAAATGCTTTTTTCTGCTTTGATGAAATATTCTCACCTCACTGCACTAATAGACAAGAATTTCACAGCTGACACCGAGGTGGACATGCTCATCGTAGGTGATTTTAATTTAGAAATGACAAATGATTGTTCATTTGCAGAATTTATGGAAGAAAAATTCAAATTAAAGTATATTAAAAATGCAGCAACCACCTTAGCTCTTACCAATATAGATTTAGTATTTGCTAGAAATTTAAGTGTATCATTAATGAATTACATATCATACTTTTCCTTTCACAAACCTGTCATATCAAAAGTCACATTTCAAACATAAAACAAAAATACAATTTTAGATTTAATTATGCACAAATTTTGATGTAATAAATTATGTAAATATATATTTTTATTTCAAGTCAATGTTTGTTAAATTTATATCAGAGATGCTAACCAGTATTGCAGTAAAAAAGCAAAAATTAGCCAAATGACAACAAACACAATTAAAAATAAAATAAAACATCTATGTGGTTGTTGTTATTAGGCTACCGCTTCATAATTTTTGTTGCACAAGGACAGACGTATTCTACGGCTAACCTATGCGCCCGTGTGATCTGACACAGGCTGTCAATTTTTTTTAATGAGCGCGTTTGGCAAAAGTGATACATGTAATCGATAGAGAATTCTTCAAGGATTATGGATCCGAAAGGTTTTTTAGATCGGATAATAATTATGGGTGGTATATCTGCTCAAAGTTGAGAAATTTTTCGTGAGTACGAATAGACGACAATTTTTACAAAATTTTACCACTTTCAAACTGAATATTTTGCGGTGTAAGCAACCGATCTTCGATCTTTTTTCTTTATCTGAAAAGTATGTTCAGTCTAAGTGTTTTTTTGTATAACTTTTAAATATAAGTGAAATACTTACTAAATTAGAATCGTTTAAAAAATACACTAAATTTTGATACTTTTTGAACTTTGGTGGAATAGAACAAAAAAGTATCTCTCAGAGTTAACGGAGGACCACTTGCACTTGATAGCTATAATATATACCTTTCATATGTATATAGCCTAAATCTGCGAAAATCTGCATTTTGGAAACGCAAGCCAAAAAACTAGGGATACCTCGCGCTAAAAACACGCGGCAGGTATAAGGAAGAAGAAGAGCGGGTGCAAATTTGGCTGTTGTGTGTGTTGTTTATTGATAACATTGCTAAATGTTGTATCATAAGTACTACCTGTCTAGATATATCCCTTTAAGAAGTGTTGAATTGAAATGGTCTGAGGAGGCAGGTAAATACAATTGTAGTTGATGGAAAGTTGCGGAACTACAGGTTATTTTTTTTAAATTTTGACCGTTGACCCTTTTTTAATGCAACTCTCTTCCTTATGTTTATTTTGTTTTTTTACCTAACTAATTGAAAAAGGGTTATACCAACTTTGCTTGCTTACCTAGCTAACCCAAAAATTTGGTATATAGTGCAGATTATTTCCCTTGATGGCGACAGTTATTTCATAACTTCATAACAGGAAACACCATAAGACATTTTCCGATTGAATAGTATTTTTCAATATAATTCACGAAATTTTTATATAAAAGCTCATTAACGGATTTAATTCAAAGATTTTTGAAGTTTTTCGTGCTTCTGAAAATAAAAATGATTGTGAAGTGGCATTGCTTTCATAAAAAAGCATGAAAATTGGTTGGAGGAATATACAACATTCGGATATTCAGAAAAGGAAGAAGTTTACCCATCGACTAGCCGAGGAAGAGGAAGGCCGCAAAAAACTATGGAAGAGTGTTCAGCTGTTACAAGGAAACGTAAGCTTGAGGATGCTACGGATAGCTTAACAACAGAACATCTGTCGGAAGCACTAACATCCAAGTATGGGAAGGAACAAGAGAGGACAAAAGCGACAATTACGAAAGCTGTGCAGATCTCCAGTCCCTTACGGCTGAATAGGATTAAGGAAAGTATTCCAACGCCACCAAACTCAGTCGAAATTAAGTACACTTATAAGGAAGCGTTTTCTCTATTTATGGACTTGGGATTGACTAAGGAGAAATATGAAATTTTACGCAGCTCCTTGAAAAAACATAACGCCAACGTTCTTCCAGGATATAAGAAAATTGTATTGGCCAAAAAGGAAGCAGTGCCACCGAATTCAATAATAACAGAGACATCTGTAGAGGTAAAACTCCAGGACTTAATGGATCACACTGCTATGCGTCTCGTTGAAAGCTTGCCTGATGGAGAGGTCGATATTCTTCCTGAAAATCGAACTCTACTTAATAGAATATCAGTGCTTACCTATTGGAGAGCTGTCTGAAGAAGCACAGGAATGTAAAAACAAAGACTACAAAAGGTTCAGATACACTAATACGTGCAAAATTTCTCAGGTTCGACAAAATGAAGACCTTTTTAATATGCTGGCAGCCTCATCGGATCCACTTCTTGCATCGCTGAGACATGTGCGATCACGAAAGGTTTTGGAAGATAGCAACTATAGTTCCGAAATGTTAAGTTTATTAGATATTGACAATCCTAGCCTTAATGTTGATGATTATTTTGTCGAAAATCAGCCATCAATAGCAAATATTAAAAATTAATCTAAAAAAATCAACCAAAACTAAAAATTTAAATTTTATGTATGTAAGTTAGAAAATCAAATAAAAAAAACTAAAAATGCAATATAGTCATTGATATTATAAAAAATGTTCAAGTATGATCAAAAACAAACGTTTTTAATTAGAATTTTACTGGTAAAATATGCTCGAAAATATTTCTTAACTTTGAATATATAGGCACCACGGATACCTGGCAATCTTGACGAGCCTTCTTTTTAAAGCTTTAGAAGTTTTCTATCAATTGTTTTTTAAATTTTTGAAATCGCTTCATTAGTTTAGAAGCTACGATTTTTGATAAGTCAAATGAGAAAAGGCCCCACTGTGCGCCGTCGGCAATGTTTTTAAATGTGTTAAATAGTCGCCCAACT
Organism: Scaptomyza polygonia; assembly: GCA_035044585.1. Classification (NCBI taxonomy): domain Eukaryota; kingdom Metazoa; phylum Arthropoda; class Insecta; order Diptera; family Drosophilidae; genus Scaptomyza; species Scaptomyza polygonia. The sequence goes on from JAWNNU010000318.1 coordinate 248,314, forward strand.
TACGGCGAGTGCCTTGCGGTTTATGCTAGCCGCTTGGTGACAACCTTAACTTCAAATTGGCAAAAGAAAAACATTGAGGAGATAGCTGTATCAATTTTACTCGCGCATTTGGCAAACGTGGACAACCGCTTACAGCGAATTGTGTTGAAATCGAAGGTGCAAACTAGAAGCAATTTAAAATCTGAACTAAGTGCTTTCACCTTTCAAAAACACCGCAATGCTGACCGTGATGACGAATCTGGACCAGACGCCATGAAGAATAGATTGTCAACAATAGTATGTCATTTCTGTAATAAACCGGGACATAAAATGGCTGAGTGTAGAAATAAAATGTGACAAAATGCCTACATATGTGACACCTCAACAAGATAAGCCGGTTGTTACCTGCTATAAGTGCGGCCTGCCTGGACACTTTCCAAACAAAAGCTCAAAAAACGAATCATCTGCTGCTCAGATCTTACCTAACTGGTAGATTTTTCTACCTTAAATGCGGCGAGGAGAGCTCAGCAATAAGAGAAGTCAGAGCTGGAGTCCCACAGGGAAGTGTTCTGGGTCCGACGCTATACACAATGTATACAGCTGATATGCCAACCATCAGCGACCCTAGAACGCTCACTGCCACTTATGCCTTTTTAGCCTACGATAAGTCCCCACTCGTGGCATCCAGCATTATCCAAACTCAGCTGAACCGCCTAAACACATGGCTTAGACGGTGGAATATCGTAGTCAACCCAGACAAATCCACACACATTATGTTGCCCTGAGAAGAGGAGACTGCCGTGCCGTCAGTCTGGATGGCGTTGCCATACCCAGCAGCGTCACTGCAAAGTACTTAGGCATGGTATTGGATAGGCGCTTAACCTCGAGTAGTCATCTTACACAAAAACGTTCCCAGTTGAACGAGAGGTTGCGCAAACATCTTTGGCTGCTAGATAGAAGGTCCACCATCAGACTAACTCCTCATATACAAAGCCACTCTTAAACCTTTGTGGACATATGGCATAGCACTCTGGGGCACTGCAAAGAGAAACAAAAGGGAAAGAATCCAAGTCTTCCAAAACAAGGTTCTGCTCATCATTTCTGAGACGCACCCATACCATACAAATGCAGAAATCCGCCAGGAACTAGAAGTCCCTCACATAAGCCAGGAGGTGGCTAGGCTTACGAAGGCATATCTGGTTAGGCTGGAAAACCATGTCAACCCTCTGGCCATTCACCTGCTGGATAACAGTACAATGACTCGGCGACTGAAGAGGGCACACCCCCTGGATTTGCCAAACATATAAGCTTTTAAACCCTCCTCCTTCCCCCATAACCCCCCCACTCCTTTTTAAACTCCAATAACAACTCCCAAGTCAATGTGTTATATAGAAAAGTCAATGTTATGCATTACAATTCGCTGATAGTCCCCTTAGGGACTGATTGCAAATAAAGAAAATAGAAAAAAAAAAAAAAAAATCTAGCCAACTGGGAGTGTTTCAACAGAAGACTTTAAACCAGTGTTACGTGCCAGAGCCAACAGAAACTATGATGCAGCGAGGTGAGGTTTACCCAATTTCTTTCGACTCCGGTGCAGAATGTTCAATTATAAAAGAGAAGATTACCAGTAAGTTGTCTGGTAAGCGCATTAATAGTATAATCATGTTAAAAGGCATTGGCGATGCTGGTATTTACAGCACCTTACAGATTTTAAGCCAGGTTAATATAAATGAAAACGCACTTCAAATATTGTTTCACGTAGTGCAAGATATATATTTAAAAAGCGACATTGTTATAGGTCGTGAAATTCTTAATCAGGGTTAATGTCATTATTTCACCAAATAAGTTTAAAATTGTAAAAGCCAAAACTGTAAGTATTTGTTCAGTAGATATGGAACCAGTTGACCTTACTAATCTTAACCCCGAATTGTGCCAAACTGATAAAAACAAGTTAATAAATTTACTTGAGAATTATTCCACTGCACTTATTAAGGGGACGCCATCTAGACTCGTTAGTACAGGAGAAATGAAAATTGGATTGATTGACTCTAGCAAACTTGTACAACGCCGACCCTATAGACTTAGCCCTGAGGAAAGAGATGTTGTCAGAGAAAAGTTGAGTGAGCTGTTAAAATGTTATATTATTCGACCCAGTTGCTCCCCCTTTGCAAGTCCCATACTGCTTGTCAAAAAAAAAAAAAAATGGGACAGATCGCCTTTGTGTCGATTACAGGGAGTTGAATTCTAACACGATTGCAGAGAAATATCCATTGCCCTTAATAAATGACCAAATTGCTAGGTTGCGTGAGTCCGTTTGGACTCAAAAAAAATATTCATATGTGATTGTCTATATGGACATTATGATTGTGTCACCTTCAATTGAATCAGGCTTGGAAAGATTAAAAACAGTGCTAGACATCCTCACAGAAGCTGGTTTTATTTTTAATGTCAACAAATGTAGTTTTCTCAAAACAGTCGTTCAGTATTTGGGTTACAAGGTGAGCGCAGGAGAAGTTCGACCAAACTCGCGAAAAATTACTGCGTTGACATCTTTGTCACCGCCACAGACAGTTTTTGGTGTGCGACAGTTTCTCGGTCTAGCATCCTATTTCCGGAAGTTTGTACCCGACTTTTCCCAAGTTATGAAGCCATTGTACGCTCTAATATCAGGAAAGGAATGTTTTGCTTGGAATGCAGAGCTAGAAAGTATTCGAAAGAAAATTGTGACTATCCTTACAAATAAACCAGTTTTAGTAATATTTGACCCACAATACCCTATAGAACTGCACACTGACGCTAGCTCAATCGGATTTGGTGCTATGCTTTTGCATCGAATTAACAATAAACTTTTTCAAGTGCACAGTTCTCAGAATTTTGTTGTTCAAACAGCATTAAACTTCATTTAATTGCTACTGGGGCAAGTCGGGCTAATGGGCAAGTTGAGCGCGTAATGAGTACGCTCAAGAATCTGTTAACTGTAGTTGAATTCAGTTTTGTAAAGCATATTGATTATATTTTGCCGAAAGCATATGCAATGTTGGCTTTCGTTAGACGCAATTCGGCCCAATTTACTGATCCGTTTACAAGGATGTTTGTATTCAGCATTTGTGCGCTCTAAACTTGAATATGGCTCCTTAATCTGGAGTCCATACACTTCAATACTTATAAAAAGACTTGAACGTGTGCAAACAAAATTTTTCAAATTTGCTTTGCATCCTCTTGGATTTCGTGAACCGTTGCCTAGCTATACTGATAGATGTCGCCTTGTGCGGCTTTCAACTTTAGAGGATAGACGTACAATAGCGGCATTGTCGTTTTTAAATGATATTATTGTTGGAAGGATTGATTGTCCTGTCTTACTTTCTTTAATAATGTTTTTCACCCCATCGAGGTGTCTCAGGGTTGCAAATTTTTTATAAGCATCCACCGTACCAACTATGGTCTAAATGAGCCTATTTCCCGGACTTTAAGTATTTATAATTCGCTCCCAGTCGAGTTGCGCTTCGAGTTTATTTCTAATTCTAGATCAATTAAGCATCTTCTTAAGCAGTATTTCTTATTGTGTGTTGTTTAGTGTTAAGTAGTTATAAGTTAATATACCAGAACGGAGAACTATGTTGCTCTTTGGTAGTTTGGAATAAATAAATAAATAAATCAAGCCAAAGAGCCTGGCAAGAAGCTCTTGGCGGGGTACAGCTAGCGTTAAACTGCACTACTAATCGGGCAACTGATGCAAGTCCGTTAGAGATGTTAATAGGAAAAGAAGCTCGACCTCTTGGATTAGTTCCTCCATTGGACACGGAGTAAGAAGTAGACTCAGACTCCACAAGGGCTCGAGCCAGTAGCACTATGAAATCCTTAGCCTCTAACAATAAAAATCGATTTGATAAATCCAAGGCCGTCGTTGTAAGACACAGTGTTGGTGATTATGTCCTTCTTAAAATCGAGAAACGACACCAAACTAAACTAGACCCAAAATTTAAGGGACCGTTTTTGGTAGTTAAAGTCCTAGATGGTAATAGGAATACGTTGAATTGTCATGAGGACATTAGAAAACTTCCCGAGAATTGGACATTGACGATAAAGATTCAAGCTCGCAAAAGGGTCAAGCGGAGTCTGAAAGTGAACCGTCCAAGTGAAACGATGGTTATCCGTCCAAATGAGATGATGGTTATCCGTCTAAATGAGACGATGGTTATCAGTACAAGTGAGACGATGGTTGTCCGTCCAAGTGAGACGATGGTTATCCGTCCAAATGAGACGATGGTTATCCGTCCAAATGAGACGATGGTTATCCGTCCAAGTGAGACGATGGTTGAAATAATGAATTAAGTTTAAAATTTTGGTCAAATGAAATGAAAATCTATGTATTGGCAAAAGATTGTTTAATTATTGTAATTAGCATAAGTGAAACATTGAATTATATTGAACATGGTAATATCAAGAATAAATCTTAATAATTTGTAAGAAGGAAAAGATGGATTGAATGTTTCATCAAATGTTGAAAACACGAGGACGTGTAAATGTCAGAATGGCCGTGTCTTGTCATTGCTTGTTTGAATGTTCCAGCAGTAGCAGACTGCTGCGAGCAGTGCTGTTATGTTGTTGTTGCTATTAAGTAGAGATTCCGCGAAATACGAAATACTAAGAAATATTTCATCATCTTTACATTGTCCTCTTTCAAGCACTTTTAAAGTTTTGCAAGAACAGATAGAACGCTGCGACAAAATGACGCCGAGTGTGTTTCCGTGCGAGGTAGAAGAAAGACCGAGAGTCAGTATTAATTGGAGTGGCCTACCGTACGCATAGAAACTCACTGCGTTTAAAGAAAATATAAATGTAAAACAACTCTTCCCTAACATATATATGTACATATGTATACATTCAAACAGTAATCGATCTAAAATATTGATACATTACTGCAAAGTTTGACGACACTAACAGGTGATATGGAAGATAATCGTGACGCAAATTTATGTCTCATTATCGTCGATACCAAAGGTAAAGACTATATTGGGATTGTGTAATGTCCGTCTGTGTGTCTGTATGAACGCAACTTTTTTCCACAACCTTCAAACTAGAGACTCGAAACTTTGCAAATGTCTTCATCTATGGCACAGTTTATTAAAGTGTCAAGATTAGGGTTCTACGATAACACGAGGCTGGCACATCGATAAACTCGATAACATAAAATCGATAAATCCACCTGTTTCGCACGCCCTTACAGCAAGACCTACCAAATTTGCGGAGAAGATAGTTACTATCAACCCAAAAAATATGAATTCAAAGTTTTTTAGCCACGCCCACCCATTCCCATTCCCAGCCCACTGTTTTTGAAATCAGAATCGCTTATATCTTCCACAGTTTATGAGCTAGAGCCACCAAATTTGGTGCCAACTTAGGTGATGACAACCGCCAAAAAAATTCATAAAAACTTTGGATGCCACGCTAATCCATACTGGCCTAGCCGCCCCAACGCTTCGCTTAAAACTGTAATGCGTGTATTTTCCAAAGTGTTTCATCTAGAGGCACCAAATTTGGTGCGAAAAGTGGTGATAAAAAAACCCAAAAATGTTGGATGCCACCCCATACCATAAAACCTTACCCTCGCCTCCCTCATATGTTACTAACTTTGCGCTAGAGTCAACAAATTTGGTAGTACGATAGCAATGACATCCAACAATGATATGCATAAGAACTTTGGATGCCCCGCCCGCAATACAGCACCCAGCCACCCTTCCAACACATTCTACTAACTTTTAGCGAGAGTCAAACAGTTTCGTAGCAGGATAGCAATTGACATCACACCTTGTTGAATACATGCAAACAAATGTTGCGTGCCGCGCTGGACTGAGCTCGACTGACGAACAAATTAAGAGTGCCGTGCTGGACCGACTGAAAAATTTCATATATTTACATATTCATCTGAGTATGATTGTAGTGGTGTAGCGGCAGAGAATAACTGTAAAATACAAAGTCTTGCTAACGAACATAACACGATGTGTTTGCTGCTTTGCTGTCGCTATGTATTGTTTTTTTTTTTTTCGTTGTTGCTATGGTTCGTTGTTGCTTTGGCTCGTTGTTGCTTTGGTTCGTTGTTGCTTTGGCTCGTAGTTGTTTGACGAAAGGCAATACACTTCTATAGACCCAGCGGCGTACACCATATCCGATACGTCCACAAGATGCATTTCGTGGATACTCCACTGAATGTATAACGAGTACCGTTTTTGTTATCAATGCTGTAATGGAAAGTTTTGTACAGAATTGTAAATCGGCAATTTTAGAGTTTTGTCTCAATTTGCTTGATACAGTCCAAGTTGGAAGGGTAGTATAAACTTAATAGGAACTTTGTGCAATTGAATTGCAAAACTTGAGATTGTTTAATATTATTTCAATTCTGCATGTTTGTTTATATTCTAGCATTATTTATTGTGTATATTCTAGCACTAGCAAACCCAGCGAACTCCGTTTCGCCACCAAATTTTATTTAATTTCAACACACTAATGAATTTATTTTGATTACAAAAATGAAGTGTTATTTAGGTGAAATAAATGAAAGTAAATCCAAAGTAAATACTGAATCGAAGCGTTATATGTGTCCGCAAATTATCCGTTTCATTGAAGTGCTCTTTGGTAAACCACATTTGTTGTTTTTTGGTCTGACGTTAACACAAACAAAGCGGATAGTTTCCCAACTCGTGAACACGCAACGTATAACTGCCCATTTGAGAAATATTGATTTTCTAAATTTATCCCGCGATTGGCCTTGCGACTTGTTAACTGTCATTGCGAACGCAAGGCGAACTGGAATTTGCAATTTTTTGAAGTCAAAAGGAAGATAAGTCGGAATCATTGGTGTTCGAGGAATACATATATTTTCACCTGCATACTTTCCGTTAATAATGGTTGCCTCAATCAAATTCGGCATAGGTCTTTTTACCGAAAGTCGAGTACCGTTGCAAATTCGCGGTGGATTCAATTTATGAAATATCATAATAGCTGTACCAACTTTGAGTTGCAAGTTATGTGGTGGAAATCCTAGTATTTCCAGAGAGTTCAAAAACTCCGTTGGTAATTTACAACATCATCGGGATTTGTTATGGAATCAACGGATTTGTATGTCACCAAATCACCAGCAATTTTTGATTGAAAGGTGAATTTGAATACATCATTATTATTTGCGGTTGTTGCTCGTTGACTTAACCAAGCATAATTCTGACAACTCTCAGCCCACCAAAATCAATGTTTTAGAACTATGGATGCCACGCTCATCTATACTGCGCTAGCCGCCCCAAACTACCCCAACGCTTCGCTAAAACGGTAATGGGTGTATGATCTAAAGTGTTTGAGCTAGAGTCGCCAAATTTAGAAGATAACTGTTAATGATCTCCAAAAAACTGCATCAAAGTTTTGTTGCCACGCCCTTCCGTTCCCTTGCCACAGGCATTTTGAAATCAAAAAGCTAAAGCCACCAAATTTGGTGTCAAGATTGATGATGAAGAAACCCAAAAAACTTGGATGCCATGCCACCACCCATACCACCCCCAGCTCCCCTTCCACCATATTCTACTAACTTTGAGCCAGCGTCACAAAATTTGGAAGGATGATAGCTGATGACATCATGCACAGATCTGCAGCAAAAGCTTTGATTCTGGTTTTATTGATTTTTTTACTGGTACATATTGAGTATACCGCAGTCGGCTGCGTCCGACTGCAACGTTTCTACTTGTTTTCAATTGCAAATTTCTCAAAAGCTCAACGATGAATTTAATTTATTTTTTAATACAAAATAGACTTGACTTTCTTTCTCTTGATATATGTATATGCGGTCATGGCTGATAGCTTCTAAATATTGAAATGTCATTAAGATATTCTGGCATGATTTAATTTTCATACATAAATTCTTCCGTGCCAGGGGTGTAAATGTAAAAATTATATCATAATAATATGTATGCATCCCCAAATTTATAAATTCAGAATTTTGCGTTCAATTTTTCGAAACCGTGTTTTCGCAACGTGTGAACAGTAACAAAGTTATTGGCAATAAGGGAGCGTTTAAAGGCCTGTTTACTCAAGACATAACTTAAGAAAAAATAACTTATCTTAATAAAAAATATCTTACGGAATAGTTGCATTTACTCTCGATATAAATTAACTTAATAAATCAGTGCGGCAGTGCTGTATAACAATGTAAGCAGTGTTGTTAAACAAAGAAAAATAAACGCGGTATCACATATTGACCACAACAGCATCAAAGCAGCAGCAAAGTGACTTTATAATAATGGATAAAAAAACAACAGTAGCCTTTGCAATGTATATGAATTAGATGTTTAATTGTTAAACGTTGATGACTAACGTTTTGCAAGATTGTTTTCGAACAGCTGTTCGTAAATCAACACTGTTCGACGTAAGAAAATTAAGTTATTTCTGCAACCTGCAGGTTCAAAACTAAGATAAGTTATTTTATGTTGAGATTAAACGCTTACATTGAAAGCCATAAGGTAGATTGAGTCAGCTGACTCTTAAGTTATTTTTTCTTAAGTTATGTCTTGAGTAAACAGGCCTTAAACAGGCCTTAAGTATTACGTAACGCAATTGGCTGGTGAAGGGTGGTCTCGTCAAACGTTACGATGCTTTACTAGGAGGGGGGGGGGGGGGTCTTTCTCAACACGTTACGTAACATTCTGTTATACTTCGGTTATAGAAAAAAGCTAAATTATTCATAAATTACAATCTTATTAATAATAGTTATTAAATCATGATTTAAACTAATGGACTAAAAATATTTTCTGAGATAAATAATTTAAACGGAATTAATATTAAAGTGGTGTGATGTATTGGCGTATAATTTTCGATAATCGATTAAGAAATAAAATTATGATGAATGGCAGCCCTATCAGCTGGCGTAAATAAATCGTACGCCGATAGATTAAGATTGGCGGGAATCCGTTGATTTTATTGAATTCGCTAGCACAAGTACGTATGTTATGTTTATAATGACCTCAAAAGAGGGAGATTTATATCATCAGCTATTCTTGGCCTATAAAAGCTGTCATGCTGACTTGCCCACGCAACAGTGTCAAAAAGACGCCACTGCAACTTGGAAATCGGCAAAAGAAAAACTTAAAAATAGTGAAAAGTTTATAGAACATATTGTGAGGTAGCAAAACTACCGCACATTTTTATATTCCGTCCGTGACGTCATCCCTACCCTACCTTACATGTAAATGCACCCTGCCCACCGTTGCGCAGCTCACTCTCGGAAGCTGGCTGCTTTTGCGCGCAAGCACATAAGCTTTGCTCCCGACCGACGCACGAATGAGCAAAAGCTGGTCGTTGCGCGCGCGCAAACGCAAAAGCTCGCCCCTACTCGGATAAGACGGATAGCGAGACGGATAAAAAGCCGGATAATAGAAAGAAGAGGAATGCGAGCTGGCCGGCAAAACGCATGATTTGGCACAAATCAGTTTGCGCGGAACTTTGTAATCGACCGGGACGAATAACTCCTCGAGAATAATATAACCCTAGCAACAGCAAGCAGCGGCAGCTACCACAGCAGCAGCAACAACAACAACAGCAGCAACCAGACAGTGCGCAGTGATTGCAGTGTGCAACAGCAACAACAGCAACAACAACAGCAGTGAAAAATCGGAACAGCTGCTGACGAGCAGCGAGGCAGTGCAGAAAATATAGTGGCAACAAAAAGTAGGGACACACACTTTTCGGCACACACAGGCACACTCTGACCACACACTTTTCGGCACGCACAGGCACACTCTGGACACACAGTTTTCGGCACACACAGGCACACTCTGAACACACACTCGTTGGCACACACTCTGGCACATACGCACTGGTTTCTACACACACCAAGGCACCCACCCACACCGACACACACACGGCACACACACGGCACACACAGGCACACTCTGAACACACACTCATCGGCACACACTCTGGCACATCCTGTACGCTGCTCCAATCTGGGTCGGCGTTATGTCGGTGGCAAGCTACATGAGGGGCATAGAGTCAACGTATCGACCAACTTGGTGGCCCTGATGATAGAGAGGGAAGACGTCTGGCATGCAGTTTGCGCTTTTGCAGCTTCTACGATGGTTGAGTTACGACGTTTAGAAAGAGAAAGGGCGATCTCATCGTAGTCATTGCCAATGCCTCTGCGAAGCAATGCTTCACGGCGGTCCCGCAGAGGCTGGTAATGACTGCGTAGGTTATATATTGTATAAGTTATCATAAGGCTAGTTATAATTCTGAAAAAAAAAAAAAAAACACTCTGCCACATACACACTGGCTTATACACACACTGGCACACACCCACATAGGCGCACACACGGCACACACAGGCACACTCTGAATACACACTCATCGGCACACACTCTGGCGCATACACACTGGCTTATACACACACTGGCACACACTCACATTTGGACACACACTCTGGACACATACTTATAGTCATACACACACACACACAGGCACGCACCCACAACGGCACACACAGGCATACACACACACAGGCACACACCCACACCGACACACACCTACAAGCGCACGTACATACCCACGCGGTGGTAGATCGGGGTAAGTGACGGCCATATTCAATGGGCCAAATGGTTGCTCAGGCAGCCCCACTGAGATTTGTTGTGGCCCTAGGGTAACATATCCACCGTGTTGTATTAAATGTTTGATACAAAAAAATTTTAATAAAGAGTTAAAATGTAGAGCGAATTTGTGTCTTTTTCGTACTTCTCTTTCCCCCCCCCCCCCCCCTTCTACACTTTTTCAGCGGGTCGGCATTGAGCCAGTGTTTCGGGGCGCCTCACCATAAAGCCCACGTGGAGCAGACCTGAGGGGTATGCAAGCGAATCTTCCGAGTTTTACTGTGGATTCTGAAACGCTCGCCTCTTGGGTAGGTTCCACGTGTAGCGACAAGTGAGTAGTGCCCTGGCGTTGCAGTTGTTTGGGGTGCGAGGGGCGGATGGTGTTGGCCGACCGGCGCGCAGGCTTCCGGGTCTTACCCTCAGCCTGGCCGCCGAGCTGGTTACCCTTATCCCCCCCCCCCCGTACCCAACAAACTTCGTTCGATGCCCTGGCCGGTTGTGAGGAGCCCTTCGGGGGAATAATTGGTTAGCTCTCCGAGTATTACTCTGGGCTAGCCGATCTATTCCTTTGCGAGCCTCTCAAATAACCTTCCGTGCGTACACTGTACTCGTGCAACCCCCCCTCTCTATTCTACTCATGCTTTCCCCTGGTGGCCCGGCCCCTAGGTACGCTCCGGTCCAGCTCCGCCAGTGTCCCAGCAATGTTACAAATAATTTGTATAGACCCCGGACGTGACTGAGACGCCGACCCCGGCCAACGAAATTACGTCGTTACAATATAAACGATGTTGTACGTGAGTTGAAGGTGAAGGCCACGAAGAAGAAAGCAACAATGCTGAGTTATTTTACACGGGTAAGTTTACCTTTAAAATGTAATAATGACATAAGTTTTATAATAAGTAATCCAAACCTGGTCATAATTATTATATATTTCTAGCTACCTATGAAAACATCAAGCACGCCAGCAACAGTTGGGCCCAATGTTCCCTCGACTTCGCGTGCTCTTAAAAAAAACAGGTGCATCTGCTTGTATATGTTGTATTTTAATTATGTTATTTTTTTTATCGCATGTGTCAATAATACCTATTCTTAATTTATTTTCTCTTGGTCTAAAGGATTCGGATGTTGTAGCTTCATCCACATGTTCATCTCTTACGGAATCGATTGTCGCAGTCGCTAAAAACGAATGCACTGCCGTCAAACGAAAATTGACCGATACCCACGATGAGCAGAGTCAGAATACTGATGAGGAAACTGTGCAGACACCGGAATCACACACGACTTTAGACATCACTAAATATGTTGCAAGCAAACCGGCTCAGGAAACTCATATGAAGAAAATTGGTCTACTGCAACAGAGAATAAATGTTCTTACTCACGCAAGGGACACTGGTATAGCTAAAGATAGTGTTCACGAAGAAATAAAAAAGCTACGCAAAGAGTTGCAAGAAGAGAAATGTTTAAAAAAAAAGAGACTCTGCTAATCGTGCGAAAAAATTTCGAACCAAAAAAAAACTAGAGAAAGCTGAACGTCAGGAAAACAATCCTGCTGCAGCACAACCTCGAACGGGCCCTGGTCGGCGCCCTTTAGTTGACTTGCAACCTGCTCTCCTAGAGACAATAATAAATATTGCCATTCATGGCAGCGCTGCTGATGAACGCCGCCGAACAGAGATGATTAGGAGTTGTCTCACTCTGTCTGATCTGCATGATAGGCTTTTGTCGATGGGATTTCAAATTTCTAGTAGCGGGACTTATCTTCATTTACTCCCACGCGTGTCTAACACACAAGAGGGAATAAGACACGTACGTACCGTACCCGTTAAGTTGGCAAAACCACATACCGATTTTAACAAAAAGCACGAGGACGGAGATTTTTGCACTGCTACAATCAGGTCATTGGAATCTCTCGCGTCTCTTTTGGGACCGCAGCAAGTATTTGTTCTATCACAAGACGATAAGGCACGCGTACCAATAGGTTTACCAGCAGTGAAAACTCTGAGCCCTCTTTTAATGCATATGGAGTACAGAATACTTTTACCTGATCATGACTGGGTCGTGGCAGAGCGTCACAAGCTTATCCCTTCTGTATACGCCGGCGTCATCGTAGAACCTAACAGTTTCGGTAAAGAAGAAGCTGTTGGCTACAGCGGTCCGACACACATATCCATAGGGAGCGGGAAACACACATCCTCCACAGCGAACACTCATGCTTATGACTTCGAATCACTTTTGTCAATACCGTCATTCAAATCCCTAATAATGACAGAATCGGACACCGTGAAGCCAGTGATCATCATCCTTGTAGATGGTGGGCCGGACGAAAACCCGCGTTATCGCAAAGTTAAGAATTTTGCGATTGAACATTTCAAAAAATACAACCTGGACGCCCTGTTTATAGCGACTAATGCTCCTGGGTGGAGCGCATATAACCGAGTTGAGCGTCGGATGGCTCCCCTCAGCAAACGAGCAGGCGTCATTCTGCCTCAATGAACATTTTGGTTCTCATCTCGACGACAAAGGAATGACTACGGATGATGATTTGGAAAAACTCAATTTTCAGCATGCTGGGGAAACACTTGCAGAAGTGTGGAGGGAAATGAAAATTGATAACTACTACCGAAGATATCATGCAGGATCCAGCAGAACCAAATCTGGCGTGGTATAGCGTTCACGTTCGTGAATAGCAATACTTTTTACAGATAATAAAATGTGCGGATGAATCCTGCTGCTCAACACCGAGAAGCGCATTGAAATCTGTGTTTGCGAATACTTTCATGCCGCCACCTTGCCCAATAATTCAAACCCCAAGTAAGCTCGTCGAACCCAGTTTGCTAGACAAAGGAACAGCCAAGTTTTCTCCACTTCTTGTGAGGTTGTCCGTTTATCTGTCATCTCCTCTAGAAGGGTTTAAGCAGATGCCTTACGATTTCTTTTGTCCATCTGTACAATTCGACCTAAAGAAAAGAGTATGTCCAACCTGTGGGATCTATTTCACATCTTGCAAGAGTGTTCAAATGCACTATCGTTACGTGCATGGCAAGACTGTCCCAGACCATTGTGGAATAAAAGTACGACCACAGCGCCTTGCTGCGAGAAGGGCGAATGAGCTTCTCTGCATTGTGCGTCGTTATGAAACATCGTCTGAGGATGCTGACTGGATCGACGAAGACGAAGTTGATGCAAGTGGCTTAACAATTCCACATGCGTCTTTGTCTGCACTCCAAATGCCAGTGATGAAAGAGTCCGAGTGGCTAGCAAACCCGTGGACAGAGGAGCAGTAATTTATATGGAATTGTTTTTAGAGATCTACTTGAATACTAGGTAAATATTATTTTTGTGTGAGTTTGTGTAGGCTCTTTTGTGGTATTAATTGTGTTGTTGCTGTTGTTGGGTTGTTTGAGCCAGTAATTTAAAATTATTGCATTTAAATTAAATTTTCCTCCTACGCGTTTCGGCGACTTTGTCGCCTTCTTCAGGGAGTCTGATATTTTATTTTACGTAAAAAAACATATTTGGAGATTACATTCAATTCTCACTACATAATACATAAAACATTTCTTATATTATACATACATTTTAGTAACGTCATCTTATTTTAGTTGCGTCAGTCCTAATCCTAATTTTTCGTCAGCTGTTTATGATGTTGTCTGCTGCAGTTCGTTTTGCTTATTGCAGCCGCGTTAATATAATTTGTCTGGTCAATGTCTTCTTTATGATTAAGTGTGTCGTCCCCTCTTTGCTGTATGCGCAAGCTCTCCAGTGTTAGTCTCGTTCTCTCTCTCCTCTCTACGTCAAGAACTCTTACCGTATCAAAATCGGCTGAGTGATCATTTTCACTCAAATGTTGCGCTAGTGCTGTCGTGGTTTTTCTGTTCTTTGCGTCCCCTTTATGTTCTGTTATTCGTGTAGCGAGTGATCTTTTTGTTGTTCCAATGTAAACTCTGTTGCACTCTTCTCCTTCTTTTCCTTTGCACTGTATTTCGTAGATGACGTTATTTTGCTTGTATCTATCAATTTTGGGGGGGGGGGGGGTCAAGATAAACGTTACGATGTCTTACAAGGGGGAAGGGGGGGTCAAAAATCTTTAAAATTGCGTTACGTAATATTTGAACGCTCCCTAACTTATACAACTTACCATTTGATTATGCAGAAATTTTGATTTAGTAATTTATATAATATTTATATATCAAGTCAATGTTTGTATTATTTATATCGGAGATGCTAACCAGTGTTGCAGTAAAAAGCAAAAAATTAGCCAAATGACAACAAACACAGTTAAAATAAAACATCTATGTGGTTGTTGTTAATAGGCTACCGCTTCATAATTTTTTTTGCACAAGGACATTCGTATTCTACGATTAACCAATGCGCTCGTGTGATCTAACAAAAGCTGTCCACTTTTTAATTTTGTCCTAAGTCTTATTGATGCAGAATACGAAAAAAAGTCGCGAATTTGCTTTACTCTTTCAAAATGGTGGTAATGGAAACACATTTATGTTTGTTCTCAGGATCGCTCCGAAAAAATTATAAGCGGAATGGATCTTTTTGAAGAGGTGAAATATACATACAGGGATATCTGACATGCACTGTATCATTGGCTGACCGCTTTTCGAAGCAGGACTTCCTTGAAGGTGTGTTTAATGAAGGCAATTTAACTGAAATGTCTTCTGATATGAAATCTTCCTCATCGTCACTTGCATCGAATGCGTGGAATTCAAGTCAGATACCTGATAAATCAATAGTTGAATTGAATTCATGTAATGTGTGCCTAAGTAACCCAAAGTCTGTTTTGTTACGCTCATGCATTCACGTAAACATTTGTGGCACATGTTGGGATCAAATTGTGGCTCTCGATCAAGCAGGAAAAAATAACAAGCCAAAATGTCCAACCTGCAACCAAGATGTCGAAGAGGCAATACGCAATATTTTCATATATACTTAACTTTAACAATAAACAGCAAAATTGAAGAAAACTGTTGTGATTTCTGTGTATTTGGACTATAAAAGGAAATGCTGTAAAAAGAGTTACTGAATTTTAAATGCGAAACTTAGGCAGTGTCATAAATACTCCCAGTACATTTTGCTGGCGGAGATAAGTCATGTTCTCATATTGTACTCCAATCGATATTTCAAACAGGCAACTGATCGATTGCGATATAGGCGACATTTGTCTGTCTGAAATTAAAATTAATAATCAAAAAATAACTTCCAAATGTATCCCAAAATAACAAACAACAAATGCTTTATTCTGCCTTAATGCTCATCGTGGGTGATTTTAATTTAGAAATGACATCTGATTGTTCATTTGCAGGAATCATGCAAGAAAAGTTAAAATTAACGTAAATTAAAAATGCAGAAACCACCTTAGCTCTCACCAATATAGATTTAGTGTTTGCACGAAATTTAAGTGTATCATTAATGAATTACATATCGTACTTTTCATATCTTATCAAACATAAAACCAACATAAAAATACAATTTTAGATTTAATAATGCAGAAATTTTGATTAAATAATTTATATCATATTTATATATCAAGTCAATGTTTGTATTATTATATTAAGCATAAAATTAGCCAAATGACAACAAACACAGTTAAAATAAAACATCTTTGTGTTTGTTTATTAGGCTACCGCTTCATAATTTTTGTTGTACAAGGGCAGACGTATTCTACGGTTAACCTATGCGCCCGTGTGATCTAACACAGGCGTCCACATTTTTACCTTTTTTAATTGCTGCTGCAATATGGGGCACTTTGCCAAAAAAAACTGTCGTTCATCAATTTTAACATGTTCTAAATTTTACTAGTTGTTAATGCAAATCTCTTGTAAAAATTATATATTTGACCAATCTCGATGACTTTTTTCAAAAATGTTAGTATTATAAAAACAAGCTTAACTCCCAGATTTGGAACTGATCTATTGAAAACAAGGGGCGGTATCAAGGAAGTTTTATAAAAATGATGTTCCTTTGGTTCTTAAAAATTTATCACACAAAAACAAATCAAAACCTCTTAAGTGGTTTCCGAGCTATTAATTAATGCCAGTTTTGTGGCAAAATGCCCATAGTGCCTTGGCCCGACGCTTGCCTTGAAAGACCACTGAGCGCAAAGACAATTGAAAACAAGTAGAAACGTTGCAGTCGGACGCAACCGACTTCGGTATACTCGATACCAGTAATAAAACCTATAAAAAGAGACCTGATTCCAATATAATGTGGATACGGCAGAGGTGTACGCTTACACAAAGATTGTCTGATGCAGATAGGGATGCCAAAAAGCTATCTTCCTGCCAAATTTGGGGATTCTAACTCAATGTTTTTTAAAGGTGGTGAAAGGCTGGCTGGGGGCGCTGTGGGGACGTGGCATCCATATTTTTGCTGAATTCTGTGTATGATGTCAATTGCTATCCTCCTACCAAATTCGGTGAATTTAGCTCAAAAATAGTATAATTGAAGGGGGGCTGGAAGCGGTATGTGTGGGAATGGCATCCACATTTATTAGGTTAAGTCGCCCGCTCGCACTTATCACTAATATATGTACACATTACGCGCATATGGACTAAATGAAAAATGTATCGCGCTTAAAATTTTATTTGCTTATGAATTCAAAAACTTTATATGTTACAGTATTATACTTAATATACTGTTCGAAAGCTAATTAGGGTATTCAGTTTATATGCTATCGTTTTAAAGTTATATGTATAACCAACAAGAATTCATATAAATGTAACATATATGAATTCTTGTTTGTATAACGCAGTGTAGCTAGCGAGTGCACTTTTTACGTTTCTTTTGTCGTATTTGTGCTATGTCAGCTGTTTGCCAGTTCGATGACAATACAATCGACAGTTAAATTGAATTGAGCAAGAAAAATGCAACATTCCTTGGAATACATATGCGTACACTGTACTCGTGCAACCCCCCCTCTCTATTCTACTCATGCTTTCCCCTGGTGGCCCGGCCCCTAGGTACGCTCCGGTCCAGCTCCGCCAGTGTCCCAGCAATGTTACAAATAATTTGTATAGACTCCGGACGTGACTGAGACGCCGACCCCGGCCAACGAAATTACGTCGTTACAATATAAACGATGTTGTACGTGAGTTGAAGGTGAAGGCCACGAAGAAGAAAGCAACAATGCTGAGTTATTTTACACGGGTAAGTTTACCTTTAAAATGTAATAATGACATAAGTTTTATAATAAGTAATCCAAACCTGGTCATAATTATTATATATTTCTAGCTACCTATGAAAACATCAAGCACGCCAGCAACAGTTGGGCCCAATGTTCCCTCGACTTCGCGTGCTCTTAAAAAAAACAGGTGCATCTGCTTGTATATGTTGTATTTTAATTATGTTATTTTTTTTATCGCATGTGTCAATAATACCTATTCTTAATTTATTTTCTCTTGGTCTAAAGGATTCGGATGTTGTAGCTTCATCCACATGTTCATCTCTTACGGAATCGATTGTCGCAGTCGCTAAAAACGAATGCACTGCCGTCAAACGAAAATTGACCGATACCCACGATGAGCAGAGTCAGAATACTGATGAGGAAACTGTGCAGACACCGGAATCACACACGACTTTAGACATCACTAAATATGTTGCAAGCAAACCGGCTCAGGAAACTCATATGAAGAAAATTGTTCTACTGCAACAGAGAATAAATGTTCTTACTCACGCAAGGGACACTGGTATAGCTAAAGATAGTGTTCACGAAGAAATAAAAAAGCTACGCAAAGAGTTGCAAGAAGAGAAATGTTTAAAAAAAAAGAGACTCTGCTAATCGTGCGAAAAAATTTCGAACCAAAGAAAAACTAGAGAAAGCTGAACGTCAGGAAAACAATCCTGCTGCAGCACAACCTCGAACGGGCCCTGGTCGGCGCCCTTTAGTTGACTTGCAACCTGCTCTCCTAGAGACAATAATAAATATTGCCATTCATGGCAGCGCTGCTGATGAACGCCGCCGAACAGAGATGATTAGGAGTTGTCTCACTCTGTCTGATCTGCATGATAGGCTTTTGTCAATGGGATTTCAAATTTCTAGTAGCGGGACTTATCTTCATTTACTCCCACGCGTGTCTAACACACAAGAGGGAATAAGACACGTACGTACCGTACCCGTTAAGTTGGCAAAACCACATACCGATTTTAACAAAAAGCACGAGGACGGAGATTTTTGCACTGCTACAATCAGGTCATTGGAATCTCTCGCGTCTCTTTTGGGACCGCAGCAAGTATTTGTTCTATCACAAGACGATAAGGCACGCGTACCAATAGGTTTACCAGCAGTGAAAACTCTGAGCCCTCTTTTAATGCATATGGAGTACAGAATACTTTTACCTGATCATGACTGGGTCGTGGCAGAGCGTCACAAGCTTATCCCTTCTGTATACGCCGGCGTCATCGTAGAACCTAACAGTTTCGGTAAAGAAGAAGCTGTTGGCTACAGCGGTCCGACACACATATCCATAGGGAGCGGGAAACACACATCCTCCACAGCGAACACTCATGCTTATGACTTCGAATCACTTTTGTCAATACCGTCATTCAAATCCCTAATAATGAAAGAATCAGACACCGTGAAGCCAGTGATCATCATCCTTGTAGATGGTGGGCCGCACGAAAACCCGCGTTATCGCAAAGTTAAGAATTTTGCGATTGAACATTTCAAAAAATACAACCTGGACGCCCTGTTTATAGCGACTAATGCTCCTGGGTGGAGCGCATATAACCGAGCTGAGCGTCGGATGGCTCCCCTCAGCAAACGAGCAGGCGTCATTCTGGCTCAATGAACATTTTGGTTCTCATCTCGACGACAAAGGAATGACTACGGATGATTTTTTGGAAAAACTCAATTTTCAGCATGCTGGGGAAACACTTGCAGAAGTGTGGAGGGAAATGAAAATTGATAACTACTACGTTTCGTCGGAGTATAGACAGCCCGAAGATATCATGCAGGATCCAGCAGAACCAAATCTGGGGTGGTATAGCGTTCACGTTCGTGAATAGCAATACTTTTTACAGATAATAAAATGTGCGGATGAATCTTGCTGCTCAACACCGAGAAGCGCATTGAAATCTGTGTTTGCGAATACTTTCATGCCGCCACCTTGCCCAATAATTCAAACCCCAAGTAAGCTCGTCGAACCCAGTTTGCTAGACAAAGGAACAGCCAAGTTTTCGTCACTTCTTGTGAGGTTGTCCGTTTATCTGTCATCTCCTCTAGAAGGGTTTAAGCAGATGCCTTACGATTTCTTTTGTCCATCTGTACAGTTCGACCTAAAGAAAAGAGTGTGTCCAACCTGTGGGATCTATTTCACATCTTGCAAGAGTGTTCAAATGCACTATCGTTACGTGCATGGCAAGACTGTCCCAGACCATTGTGGAATAAAAGTACGACCACAGCGCCTTGCTGCGAGAAGGGCGAATGAGCTTCTCTGCATTGTGCGTCGTTATGAAACATCGTCTGAGGATGCTGACTGGATCGACGAAGACGAAGTTGATGCAAGTGGCTTAACAATTCCACATGCGTCTTTGTCTGCACTCCAAATGCCAGTGATGAAAGAGTCCGAGTGGCTAGCAAACCCGTGGACAGAGGAGCAGTAATTTATATGGAATTGTTTTTAGAGATCTACTTGAATACTAGGTAAATATTATTTTTGTGTGAGTTTGTGTAGGCTCGTTTGTGGTATTAATTGTGTTGTTGCTGTTGTTGGGTTGTTTGAGCCAGTAGTTTCATTGTAATTTAAAATTATTGCATTTAAATTAAATTTTCCTCCTACGCGTTTCGGCGACTTTGTCGCCTTCTTCAGGGAGTCTGATATTTTATTTTACGTAAAAAAACATATTTGGAGATTACATTCAATTCTCACTACATAATACATAAAACATTTCTTATATTATACATACATTTTAGTAACGTCATCTTATTTTAGTTGCGTCAGTCCTAATCCTAATTTTTCGTCAGCTGTTTATGATGTTGTCTGCTGCAGTTCGTTTTGCTTATTGCAGCCGCGTTAATATAATTTGTCTGGTCAATGTCTTCTTTATGATTAAGTGCGTCGTCCCCTCTTTGCTGTATGCGCAAGCTCTCCAGTGTTAGTCTCGTTCTCTCTCTCCTCTCTACGTCAAGAACTTTTACCGTATCAAAATCGGCTGAGTGGTCATTTTCACTCAAATGTTGCGCTAGTGCTGTCGTGGTTTTTCTGTTCTTTGCGTCCCCTTTATGTTCTGTTATTCGTGTAGCGAGTGATCTTTTTGTTGTTCCAATGTAAACTCTGTTGCACTCTTCTCCTTCTTTTCCTTTGCACTGTATTTCGTTGATGACGTTATTTTGCTTGTATCTATCAATTTTGGGGGGGGGGGGGTCAAGATAAACGTTACGATGTCTTACAAGGGGGAAGGGGGGGTCAAAAATCTTTAAAATTGCGTTACGTAATATTTGAACGCTCCCTAACTTATACAACTTACCATTTGATTATGCAGAAATTTTGATTTAGTAATTTATATAATATTTATATATCAAGTCAATGTTTGTATTATTTATATCGGAGATGCTAACCAGTGTTGCAGTAAAAAGCAAAAAATTAGCCAAATGACAACAAACACAGTTAAAATAAAACATCTATGTGGTTGTTGTTAATAGGCTACCGCTTCATAATTTTTTTTGCACAAGGACATTCGTATTCTACGATTAACCAATGCGCTCGTGTGATCTAACAAAAGCTGTCCACTTTTTAATTTTGTCCTAAGTCTTATTGATGCAGAATACGAAAAAAAGTCGCGAATTTGCTTTATTCTTTCAAAATGGTGGTAATGGAAACACATTTATGTTTGTTCTCAGGATCGCTCCGAAAAAATTATAAGCGGAATGGATCTTTTTGAAAGAGGTGAAATATACATACAGGGATTTCTGACATGCACTGTATCATTGGCTGACCGCTTTTCGAAGCAGGACTTCCTTGAAGGTGTGTTTAATGAAGGCAATTTAACTGAAATGTCTTCTGATATGAAATCTTCCTCATCGTCACTTGCATCGAATGCGTGGAATTCAAGTCAGATACCTGATAAATCAATAGTTGAATTGAATTCATGTAATGTGTGCCTAAGTAACCCAAAGTCTGTTTTGTTGCGCTCATGCATTCACGTAAACATTTGTGGCACATGTTGGGATCAAATTGTGGCTCTCGATCAAGCAGGAGAAAATAACAAGCCAAAATGTCCAACCTGCAACCAAGATGTCGAAGAGGCAATACGCAATATTTTCATATATACTTAACTTTAACAATAAACAGCAAAATTGAAGAAAACTGTTGTGATTTCTGTGTATTTGGACTATAAAAGGAAATGCTGTAAAAAGAGTTACTGAATTTTAAATGCGAAACTTAGGCAGTGTCATAAATACTCCCAGTACATTTTGCTGGCGGAGATAAGTCATGTTCTCATATTGTACTCCAATCGATATTTCAAACAGGCAACTGATCGATTGCGATATAGGCGACATTTGTCTGTCTGAAATTAAAATTAATAATCAAAAAATAACTTCCAAATGTATCCCAAAATAACAAACAACAAATGCTTTATTCTGCCTTAATGAAATGCTCATCGTGGGTGATTTTAATTTAGAAATGACATCTGATTGTTCATTTGCAGGAATCATGCAAGAAAAGTTAAAATTAACGTAAATTAAAAATGCAGAAACCACCTTAGCTCTCACCAATATAGATTTAGTGTTTGCACGAATTTTAAGTGTATCATTAATGAATTACATATCGTACTTTTCATATCTTATCAAACATAAAACCAACATAAAAATACAATTTTAGATTTAATAATGCAGAAATTTTGATTAAATAATTTATATCATATTTATATATCAAGTCAATGTTTGTATTATTATATTAAGCATAAAATTAGCCAAATGACAACAAACACAGTTAAAATAAAACATCTTTGTGTTTGTTTATTAGGCTACCGCTTCATAATTTTTGTTGTACAAGGGCAGACGTATTCTACGGTTAACCTATGCGCCCGTGTGATCTAACACAGGCTGTCCACATTTTTACCTTTTTTAATTGCTGCTGCAATATGGGGCACTTTGCCAAAAAAAAACTGTCGTTCATCAATTTTAACATGTTCTAAATTTTACTAGTTGTTAATGCAAATCTCTTGTAAAAATTATATATTTGACCAATCTCGATGACTTTTTTCAAAAATGTTAGTATTATAAAAACAAGCTTAACTCCCAGATTTGGAACTGATCTATTGAAAACAAGGGGCGGCGGTATCAAGGAAGTTTTATAAAAATGATGTTCCTTTGGTTCTTAAAAATTTATCGCAAAAAACCAAATCAAAACCTCTTAAGTGGTTTCCGAGCTATTAATTAATGCCAGTTTTGTGGCAAAATGCCCATAGTGCATTGGCCCGACACTTGCCTTGAAAGACCACTGAGCGCAAAGACAATTGAAAACAAGTAGAAACGTTGCAGTCGGACGCAACCGACTTCGGTATACTCGATACCAGTAATAAAACCGATAAAAAGAGACCTGATTCCAATATAATGTGGATACGGCAGAGGTGTACGCTTACACAAAGATTGTCTGATGCAAATAGGGATGCCAAAAAGCTATCTTCCTGCCAAATTTGGGGATTCTAACTCAATGTTTTTTAAAGGTGGTGAAAGGCTGGCTGGGGGCGCTGTGGGGACGTGGCATCCATATTTTTGCTGAATTCTGTGTATGATGTTAATTGCTATCCTCCTACCAAATTCGGTGAATTTAGCTCAAAAATAGTATAATTGAAGGGGGGCTGGGGGCGGTATGTGTGGGAATGGCATCTACATTTATTAGGTTAAGTCGCCCGCTCGCACTTATCACTAATATATGTACACATTACGCGCATATGGACTAAATGAAAAATGTATCGCGCTTAAAATTTTATTTGCTTATGAATTTAAAAACTTTATATGTTACAGTATTATACTTAATATACTGTTCGAAAGCTAATTAGGGTATTCAGTTTATATGCTATCGTTTTAAAGTTATATGTATAACCAACAAGAATTCATATAAATGTAACATATATGAATTCTTGTTTGTATAACGCAGTGTAGCTAGCGAGTGCACTTTTTACGTTTCTTTTGTCGTATTTGTGCTATGTCAGCTGTTTGCCAGTTCGATGACAATACAATCGACAGTTAAATTGAATTGAGCAAGAAAAATGCAACATTGCTTGAAATAGGAGATGGTGGAAAAATCGGTATGATAACAGACCATGTGCAGCAGAACGAAGAAAACTTTGCTTTTGTCGCTTCTGCCACTGTTTAAAAAATCAGTTTAGTCTTTTAAATTAATAAATAAAAAAACTAATGAGTGTTAGACTCACGAGCGATGTGTTAACACCTGTTTGTACCTGTTTGATTGCTATATATTAGCATAAAAAAGAAAAGAATAGATCATTGAATATAGTTATTTTGCAATAAATAAGATTCTTGGATATGAACGAAAGCTTGCCTGCCTTACGTATTCTATGACCTTTTGATACCTGTCCTACCCCACAAAACACTTGGACTGGCAACTGATATGCACCTAGCCAACCAAGTATCTTGAGCTAAAAACTAGGCTTCTGCAAACACTTGTCCACAAAACCATTATTCTTCCCCCATTATTGCGCTTGAGTAAGAAAACAAGATTTTGTCTTCCAAGGCAGTCAAATATCAGTTTTGCCATTGCTGATTATACATAAACTTCCCACATTTTACCCTATGACACTTTCTAACAATCTTTGCCATACAGTTATGCAAAGATGTACACAAATTACGAACGTGTATTCAGTAGTGCATTTGTCGATGTCGGTTGCCGCCGACACAGAAAAAAAAATACAGTACGACCTCGCTTAACGCAACCTATTAGAATTTGGCCTGCTGCGAGGTGGTTGCGAAAACCGAGGGAAAATCTTTTGTTGGCTACGAGACCTATTTCCAAAAGTAGATGCATTTTCTTATCATTTAAATCAAAGTAAATCGAGTTTATCTGCAAGGATTTCATTTTAATTTATTAAGTTTTTGATAAAATTAGAAATTGCGGTCTGTACTTTGTATGATTTCCTTAGAAAGTTGCGTAAAATGAAGTAAATTTTTTAGCAGTTAAGAATTTTGGTGATTATCGAGGAGTTGCGTTTAACGAGGGTTGCGTTGAGCGAGGTCGTACTGTAATATCAAAAATAACAAAAGGCTCGGCAAGCACATGATACAATTAAGTAGGTAGTGTCATCCGAGAGCAGTGTTGCCAGGTATTGAGCGCCCGCATAAGCTAGATTCTATGAAAAAATAAGCTAAAATAAGCTAAATATATGCTAAAAAACAAGCTATATCCATATTCATGAAAAACATACAAATAATTAGATTTTTATTTAAATTAAGTCAGTCAACAAATCATCCAACTCTGAATTTTCAGATTCATTAACGTATTTCTCATTTTTTTAATTTGGCTTCAATATTTTTCGGGCAAGTTGTAGGTGTGGCAACATTTCCCACTTCTGCGCAACCCGTATCTGTGAAATTAAAAATAATATATGTAATTATAAAAATTAATAATTCAGATTTTGAAAAACAAACCTTATGGATAAAATCGCGTTTAAAGTTTTTATTTGCATTTTATTTCGCAATTTCGTTTTTACGATATTTGTTTGGCTAAAAACGCGCTCCACTTCCGCATTTGACCACGGCAGTGAAAGCAATTGAATTGCAAAAAGAGCAAGGGACTCAAATGTTTTATTATTGCCTGCGTCTTTGAAGGCGAGTACCTTTGTCCAAAATTTTACTGTGTTATTAGTATTTTCCCATTTCATTAGATGAGTTTTATCTAATTGCGATTTCAAATCATCAATATAAGATATATTAAAATATTAAAATATTTTTATAAATTCAAATATGTTTTTTCGGGCGTGCACCATATGTGTCTACAGCAAAAATGTTGGTTGTTGATTGCCATGCATCGCGGAATAATTGCTTATAAATAATTTGGGGCAATTCTGTTAACCTTCTTCATCACTACACTTCCAAATTGAATAAAATCGCGCATGCATCACCCAACATATCGATGACACTATTGATTAGAATACCAATTCACGATCATATTGATTAGGTTCACGTTACAATCGGCAGTAAAAGAATAAGCTCCGATATTTGTATGCTGTAAAACACTTTATATATGTAAAATATTTCATTTAAGCAATTAAGATTAACAGATATTTGATATCAAATCCATTTTTTGTAGATGCGCTCATTTACGTCGTCTGCTTTAATAGCATCTGAAAATGTAAAACAATTAGTATATTTTGAATATTATGAAGAACAAAATCCTTTTAACTTACTGTAAAGGGCATTGTTCATGGCGAAATACTGCTTAAATGGTAGTTTGTTTTTGACACCATCATAATTAAATTTAAGAATAATAGCCTTTCCCATCACGCAATCAAAGTTTTTAACAAGATCGCCCCGTAAAATTCTCTTAATAGATGTAACCTGTGATTTGAAGACAAATTTTAATTATAAAATTTAATATTAAAATATATACATATTTTTAAAAACTTACA
Organism: Scaptomyza polygonia; assembly: GCA_035044585.1. Taxonomy (NCBI): domain Eukaryota; kingdom Metazoa; phylum Arthropoda; class Insecta; order Diptera; family Drosophilidae; genus Scaptomyza; species Scaptomyza polygonia. The sequence continues at coordinate 274,512 of JAWNNU010000318.1, forward strand.
AGTTTTGATGAATTATTCAAGACTAACTGTTCAGTCTCCTTCAATGATTCCACCGACGTTATTGGAAAATAATTCTCGTTTACAATGTCCTCTGTGGGCAATTTTCCCAAAATCGCAAGTATTTTTGATTGGTTTGTCAAAATTATTTCCTGTGTTTGTTTTATGTTTTGTTGCTCCTCCATTATGTTTTCAATTTTGCTTGCGAATAGTGAGTAACAGAGCAGACTCGAGTAGCTGGATCTAATCGTTTTTCATACTTATGCGATCATATGTGAGCGAGCGCGCAGTCAGTGTGAGCTGTATGTATGCATGTGTGCGTTTGCGGACGCACTTCATGATGAGAGAGAGGCGTGCCGGCACACTGTGGCGCCCGTAAAAGAAGTGAGGTGGCAAAAATCAAATTTCAAAATTTCATGTGCCCCAACAAAAATGTTCCAACGATTTCAAATCGTCCATCTGTAATACAACCCGATTTTGTTTAGAAGATATAGCCCTTCAAAGTTGTGTTTCAGTGTTACATAAAAATCACAATTTAAACTAATTTGGTCGGCTTCGAGAAACAATATCTCAAAAAGGAAGAAACGGATCGTCATTATTTTAAACTCTATCGATAGATCTATTTATAAAGAAAAGAATACAAAAATAAAAAAAACTTGTTTGTTTATCTCCGTTTTAATTTAATTTAATCATATTTAAATATTATTTCCGTTAAAATACTGATTTGATTCACTTTATTATGTCTTTTCCGCTCTTGTCCCACTGTGCCACTGTCGGCCACCACACCCAACCCCAATTCCTTTACACGATCAGTTTTTCTGTAGCTTTTTTTAAACGACCAAAAATGTTGGCATTATTCGCATCGGTTAAATTGAAAATCCCATCACTTTTTGTGTTTCTGCTTACCCTTTTCTACTTAATTCTTTAATGGTCTTTTGGCACGTACTGTACCTAAACCGCCGGCGTGCGCACCACTTAGCCGTTTCTCCGCTAAAAATTCCGACCTGCCCGATTCCACTGCTTAACAAAAAAAAGAGCAATGTGTCACAACAATTGCAAATCTAGCGATATTTTTCCATCGACAAGTGAACATCGGGAACTTTCCTTATTCATTTTTTTTTTTGTCCTACTCCGTTATTAAACCCTTAACCCATAAAATGGGTAAAAAGGGTATAATGGTTGTGTGCAAAGTAAGTACCAGGCAAAAGGAAGCATCTCCGACCCCATAAAGTATATATATATTCTTGATCAGCATCAACAGCCGAGTCGATATGGCCATGTCCGTCTGTCTGTCTGGCATGGGGTCCCGTTCTGTGAGGGGCAGTCACTCAAAACTGTTTACAACACCTTATGTGTTTCCTTGGGAATGACATCGGCACCGAGACTTAAAGAAATTTGGAGGGTTAAACAGGCAAAAAATTTTAACACTGTTCTCGACTCCACAATAATTATTAAATTAGAACACGCACGTGATAAGATCGCTCTCATGCGGGCAGCGGGACAGTATCGTCGGACGGCAAAAGGCCTGTTTACTCTAGACATTACTTAAGAAAAAATAACTTAAGAGTCAGCTGACTCAATCTACCTTATGGCTTTCAATGTAAGCGTTTAATCTCAACATAAAATAACTTATCTTAGTTTTGAACCTGCAGGTTGCAGAAATAACTTAATTTTCTTACGTCGAACAGTGTTGATTTACGAACAGCTGTTCGAAAACAATCTTGCAAAACGTTAGTCAACAACGTTTAACAATTAAACATCTAATTCAAAATGGATGATCATAAGTTAATAATTTTAATGCAAAATTATAGTTATATGGTATGCCAGTTTCGATTTATTGGACGAACTGCCCAACGCCGCTTCCTCTTTTTATACTCGATACCGAAGGTAAAGAGTATACTGGGTTTGTGCAATGTCCGTCGTGGTGTCTGTCCGTCCGTCCGTCTGTCCGTCTGTATGTTCGCAACTTTTTTCCACACCCTTCAAGTTAGAGACTTCAAACTTTGCAAACCCCTTTATCAATGGCATAGTAAATTAAAGTGTCAAGATTGGAGTTCTACGATAACTAGGGGGCTGGCAAATCGATAAACTCGATAACGCAAAGTCGATAGATCCAGCTATTTCGCAAGCCCTTACAGCTAGAACTACCAAATTTTGGGAGCAAATAGCTACTAACAGTCCCCAAAAGACTGCATCAAAAATTTTGGAGCCACGCCCACCCATTCCGCCCCCAGCGCCCCCGCAGCTCAAAAATAAAAATGCTCTTATCTCCTACAGTTTTTGAGCTAGACACATCAAATTTGGTGCCAAGATAGGTGTTACCGATCCCCAATCAAATTCATTCATGGATGCCACGCCCATCTATACTGCCCTATCCGCCCTCAAACACCCCAACGCTTGGCTAAAAACGGTAGTGCGTGTATCTTCCATAGTGTTCGAGCAAGAGTCACAAAATTTGGTAGGTAGATAACTGGTAGTGACCCCCCAAAAACTGCATCAAAGTTTTGGAGCCCCACCCACCCATTCCGCCCCCAGCCCCCTCGCAGCTTAAAAACAGAAATGCTTATATCTATTACAGTTTTTAAGCTAGAACCACCAAATTTTGTGCCAAAATAGGTGATTATAACCCCCAAAAAAATTCATAAAAACTTTGGATACCACGCCAATCCATACTGCCCAAGCTGCCCCAAACCGCCCCAATGCTTCACTAAAAACGGGAATGCGTGTATTTTCCAAAGCGTTAAGGCTAGAGTCACCAAACTTGGTAGGAAAATAGCTATTAACGATCGTCAAAAAACTGCATCAAAGTTTTGGAGCCACGCCCCCCCGTTCCCCAGCCCACTGCATTTTGAAATCAAAAACGCCTATATTTTCCACATTTTTTGAGCTAGAGACGCCAAATTTGATGCCAAGATTTGTGATAAAGAAGCCCAAAAATTTTGGATGGCGGCCCCCACCCATACCGCCCCCAGCCCCCCCTTCACCATATTCTACTAACTTTGAGCTAGAGTCACCAAATTTGGTATGAGGATAGCAATTAACATCATAAATATATCTGCAGCAAAACTTTGGACGCTACGCCCTCCCATACCAGCCCCCAGCCCCCTTCCACCATATTCTACTAACTTTGAGCTAGAGTCACCAAATTTGGTATGAGGATAGCAATTAACATCATAAATAGATCTGCAGCTAAACTTTGGACGCCACGCCCCCATACCAGCCCCCAGACCCCAGCCCCCCTTTCACCATATTCTACTAAGTTTGAGATAAAGTCTCCAAATTCGGTTTGAGGATAGCTATTGACATGATACATAGATCTGTAGCAAAATTTTTGATGCCACGCCCCCATACCACCCCAGCCCCTACCTTTAACAAACTTTGAGCTAGAGTCACCAAATTTGGAAGGAAGATAGCTTTTTGGCATCCCCATATTCACCAGACAATCGTTGAGGCAGCGTACACCCCTGCCGTATCCACACACCATTGCAATCAGCTCTCTTTTAATCTGTTTTACTACTGGTATTGAGTATACCGCAGTCGGGTGCGTCCGACTGCAACGTTTCTACTTGTTTTTCTCTTCCTGCTTTTTGTATAATGATATTATGTTCATATACTTGCAAAGGCTACTGCTGTTTTTTATCCATTATTATTGCTTAGTAAAGTCACTTTGCTGCTGTTTTGATGCGGTTTATTTTTCTTTGTTGAACAACACTGCTTACATAGTTATACAGCACTGCCGCCCTGATTTATTAAGTTAATTTATGTCGAGAGTAAATGCAACTATTCCTTAAGATATTTTTTATTAAGATAAGTTATTTTTTCTTAAGTTATGTCTAGAGTAAACAGGCCTAAACAACTACCAAACTTCAAGTTGTTGGGATTTGACTCGTGCACTTCTTTCTTAATCAACGAACAGCTGACAAGAGAGAACCACGCTGTGTTTAAAGAGGCTATGAGGATGAAGCGACAGAAAGTTTTATCTGCAGTTTTCTGAAAACGCTCATGCGTTTATGTAAAAAGAAGTAAGAGGGCAGAGCCAGTGTGTGTGGAGAGCTTTCAAAAGCTCTTACAACTTCAAGCCGAAAGCTCTGTATTTTCGGCTTATGCTTCGCCTGAATGAGCGAATTTGATTTATATTCTGTTTTGCATATGTCACAATTTTCGTATGAATTCTTATTATAATCGATACCGAAGGTAAAGAGTATATTGGGTTTGTGCAATGTTCGTCATGGTGTCTGTCCGTCCGCCCGTCTGTCCGTCCGTATGTTCGCAACTTTTTTCCACACCCTTCAAGTTGGAGACTTGAAACTTTGCGAATGTCTTTATCTATGGCATAGTAAATTAAAGTGTTAAGATTGGATTTCTACGATAACTAGGGGGCTGGCAAATCGATAGGCTCGATAGCTAAAAATCGATAAATCCAGCTATTTCGCACGCCCTTACAGCTAGAACTACCAAATTTGGGAAGAAGATAGCTACTAACAACCCCCAAAAAACCGCATCAAAAATTTTGGAGCCACGCCTACCCATTACGCCCGCAGCCCCAGCAGTTTAAAACCAAAAATGCCTATATCCTCTACAGTGCTGAGCAAAGGGCCACAAAATTTGGTGCGAAGATGGGTGTTGACAACCAACAACCAACTTCATACAATTTTGGATACTACGCCCATCCATACTGCCCTAGCCTCCCCAATGCTTCGCTAAAAACGGGAATGCGTTTATCTTTTATATTGTTTAACCTAGAGTCACCAAATTTAGTAGGAAGATAAATGTCTATGACCGCCCACCAATTCAACAACCAACTGCATTTTGAAATTAATAACGCTTATATGTTCCACAGTTTATGAGCTAGAGCCATCAAATTTGGCGGCAACTTAGGTGATGACAACCGCCAAAAAAATTCATAAAAACTTTGGATGCCACGCTTATCCATACTGCAATAGCCGCCCCAACGCTTCGCTTACAACTGTAATGCGTGTATTTTCCAAAGTGTTTCATCTAGAGGCACCAAATTTGGTGCGAAAAGTGGTGATAAAAAAACCCAAAAATGTTGGATGCCACCCCATACCATAAAACCTAACCCTCGCCTCCCTCATATGTTACTAACTTTGCGCTAGAGTCAACAAATTTGGTAGTACGATAGCAATGACATCCAACAATGATATGCATAAGAACTTTGGATGCCCCGCCCGCAATACAGCACCCAGCCACCCTTCCAACACATTCTACTAACTTTTAGCGAGAGTCAAACAGTTTCGTAGCAGGATAGCAATTGACATCACACCTTGTTGAATACATGCAAACAAATGTTGCGTGCCGCGCTGGACTGAGCTCGACTGACGAACAAATTAAGAGTGCCGTGCTGGACCGACTGAAAAATTTCATATATTTACATAATCATCTGAGTATGATTGTAGTGGTGTAGCGGCAGAGAATAACTGTAAAATACAAAGTCTTGCTAACGAACATAGCACGATGTGTTTGCTGTCGCTATGTATTGTTTTTTTTTTTTTTTTGTTGCTTTGACTCATTGTTGCTTTGGTTCGTTGTTGCTTTGACTCGTTGTTGCTTTGGTTCGTTGTTGCTTTGGCTCGTAGTTGTTTGACCAAAGGCAATACACTTCTATAGACCCAGCGGCGTACACCATATCCGATACGTCCACAAGATGCATTTCGTGGATACTCCACTGAATGTATAACGAGTACCGTTTTTGTTATCAAGGCTGTAATGGAAAGTTTTGTACAGAATTGTAAATCGGTAATTTTAGAGTTTTGTCTCAATTTGCTTGATACAGTCCAAGTTGGAAGGGTAGTATAAACTTAATATGAACTTTGTGCAATTGAATAGCTAAACTTGAGATTCTTTAATGTTATTTCAATTCTACATGTTTGTTTATATTCTAGCATTGTTTATTGTTTATATTCTAGCATAAACTATATATATATCTTATATATAAAAATCAAATTCTGTTTATTTGTGTATGTTTTATAGACTCGAAAACTAAACAACCGATTGACTCCAAATTTTCAGGATATGTTTGTCTCGGTGTCTGTAATGTTTCTGTATAAAAAAAAACCAGAGTCGATGCTCTGGAATGTGCTGTGCGGGTGGTAAAGTTGTATTGCCCGAACTAAATCAAGTGCCAGAGCCTTTATTGTCATTAGTTTCAGGTAAACCAAATGTTATCTATAGCACTCAAATTCATGAAATACTAATAAATGATGTTATGGGACTTCATAGGAACGACGGCGAATTCGAAACATTTCTTGAGCAAAATATGGAAATTCAATTCGTGTTCCCAAATGACATCCTTCGGTGCGAGTTAAGTAGTTCGACACAACTTTATGGCAACGTTTCGAGTGCAAGGCCAGATATATCATCACATGGGATCAATGTTACCAATCCCAGATGCAGAGCATAAGTTTTGCAAATTTACTTTATGGGACAAGCGGATGATAACGAACAAGTGCAACAACGTCAGCATTACAACTCCGGTACAAATCAACTGATTGTCGCCGAATTGCAAGTTATGTTTCATGCTAACAACCAATTAGTAAATACGTTCAAACAAGCTAAGGATGATCCACGATTGCGTTCAGATGATCACTTTATCGCAATTCATGCTGATAAAACTCCAGCTGGAGAACACCAACGACGTTTCAATGCGCCTACAATTGATGATTTAGCAATATTAATGGTTGGTGATCCAGTGGCATCACGTGACATAACTATTCGTCGCCGCAACGAGAGTATGAATAGAATATCTGAAACACATCGCTCATACGACGATTTATTTATTTGTTTATGCCCCAAATGGAAAAACCAAGAACATTGTATATCCGCGAGCATTACAATAAGTTTGAATTATTCGTTAAACAGATACATACATACATTGCGCAATCGATAGATGAGTTGATTGAATGTATTTTTCTGAATTACAGAAATCATGATTGGTTGAGAGAACGCGCCATTTAAGCACTGAAGAACATGCATATCACTTTATACGTAGCGAAGCACGTACCGGGCCGCTAGTATATATATATATATATATATTAAAATCATATATTAAAGTTTTCATTGACAATTATGGAATATTGGTTCAAGGGGTATTTTTTCTTTGTGCAGCTTTTACGTCTCAGCAACGACAAGCCAGCACGTTGTTGTTTTGTTCAGTTTCCCTTTGCGCTCAGCGGCGGGTCAGCGGACAGCAAGAACGGTAAAAATATGCTATTATTTGTATACTTGCTTGCTTAATTTTTGATATTTTTCTTTTACTGTGCCCTGCACTGAATGTGTGTGTATGTGTATACGATAAGCTGGTCAATAATACTTTCGCATGTTTTTAGTTTTATGACACTAGCCAACAATTTGGCCAACTCAACTTCCATACAGTTATGCAAAATTGCACACAAATATTGAAAGTGTATTCAGTAGCTCAGTAGTGCATTTGTGTTGATGTAGTTTGCCGCCGAGACAGAAAAAGGGAAAATATCAAAAACCTCGACAGGCAGGCCCGGCAAGCTACGAAACAAACGCACACACATCCAAATACAAAAATTTTGACGGTTATTGTTTGTTGGTCAACATTTGGCCCGAACAATGAGCGCAAGGGGTAGTGAAACAAAAATCTGCTCACACTTGTGCGAAGCATACAAGGGGTCTACCTCCGGCACCTTGAGACGCGAAAGCTCTAAAAGCTATTGTTAGCAATTGCACAGTACATATTTTAGACTGTCTGTGACTAGAGTCACCAAATTTGGTAGGAAGATAACTGCTTACGACTGGCAAAAACTGCATCAAAGTTTTTGAGCACCGCCCACCTTTTCCGCACCAAGCCCTCCCGCAGTTGAAAAATAGATATGCCAATATCTTCCACAGTTTTTGAGCTAGAGCCATCAAATATATTGCCAAGATAGGTAATGACGACACCAAAAACAATGTTTAAAAACTATGGATGCCACGCTCATCTATACTGCGCTAGCCGCCCCAAACTACCCCAACGCTTCGCTAAAACGGTAATGGGTGTATGATCTAAAGTGTTTGAGCTAGAGTCGCCAAATTTAGAAGATAACTGTTAATGATCTCCAAAAAACTGCATCAAAGCTTTGTTGCCACGCCCTTCCGTTCCTTCCTTGCCACAGGCATTTTGAAATCAAAAACGCCTTTATTTGCCATAGCTTTTGAGCTAAAGCCAGCAAATTTGGTGCCAAGATTGGTGATAAAGAAACCCAAAAAACTTGGATGCCACGCTTCCTCATACCACCCCCAGCCCCCTTTCCTCCATATTCTACTAACTTTGAGCTAAAGTCACCAAACTTGGAAGAAAGATAGCGTGTTGGCATATTCATCTGCTGAGACAATTATTGTGGAAGCGTACACCCCTGCCGCACTCCATTGCAATCGAGTATACCGCAGTCGGTTGCGTCCGACTTCAAAGTTTCTACGTGTTTTTATTTGTAATTTACATTAATTTACCTGCCTTTTATTAATGTTGTTATCATTGTTAATACATATTTAGTGTTAAGTATTGTAAAATATTCTGGTGTGCTCCAGTTAGGTTCTAACTTCAAACTATTAAGTTGTCCATAACTCTGAATAATTCCAAAGTGAGCAACCATGTCATGGTTAGAGTTTTATGTAAGCAGGCTCGCGGTTTAAAAATTTGCCATATAAATGCTCAAAGCCTTGTTAAGAAGATGGATGAATTTCGTCATATCTTTGCAAATTTTAATGTTGATATTGTCTGTGTCTCTGAAACACGGTTTGTCCCAGTATTAAGTGACTTGTCGATTATTTGTGATGGCTTCAATGTTTTTCGTTCTGATCGTATAAGTCAAGCAAGTGGTGTAGCAGTGTATGTAACAAAAAGAATGAGGTGTAAGGTTGTTTTAACTCATCCCCCTGACAGCTCAATTGAATATTTATTTTTTGATCTAAAAGGTGTAAATAAAGATATAAAGATGCTTCTCGGGTGTGTATAGGGCGAACAAGAATTTAGATTATTGCGGCTTGATTAATTCAATTGAAATTAATTAATTAATAATTAATTAATTATACTTGGTGACCTAAATTGTTATATGATCCAAGAAAAAAATTTATTACCAGATTTCACCGCACTTGGTCTAAACCTTGTTAATGCTTGAACACCAACGCATTTTGCACAAACTACTAATACACTTCTTGATATCATTTTTGTAAATAATATGGATAAAGTTATGTTGTATGACCAAATATCAGTACCTAAATTCTCTAGACATGATCTTATTTTTATGACCTATAACACACAACTTGACTATATTAACCAAACTATGCAATATAGGGATTTTAAAAATGTAGATAATAGGACGTTATACAGTGACTGTAGTACTTGTACTTGTACTTGATTGGGACATTATAAATTCTCTTCCCTCTGTGGACACATAGCTAGGCCTGCTACAAAGAAATATAGTGTATCTGTACAATAAGCATGTACCGCTTAGAACCATAGTTGTTAAGCCGAAGCTAAATCCATGGCTTAGTAGTGATATTACAAGTGCAATAAAATACAGGGACAAGCTTTATGAGAAGTGGAAGCTTTACAAGACTGATCAATTGCTTCAACTTTTTAAGACTAATAGGCGTAATCCGTATGTGAATTCTGTGTCGTTAAATAATTGTTCTAGCTAATTAAATTTTGTGGGTGTGAGTCAATGTGATGTAGTTAATGCAATCCTTAAAATCAAGTCAAATGCAAGTGGAAGAGATGGAATTAGTCCAAAGTTTGTAAAAATGTTGCTACCACTTATCATACGGCACACAACACACATTTAAAATAATGCTATAACCAAATCCACATTCCCAGAGATTTGGAAAATTGCGAAAATTACACCCTTCCCTAAAAATAAAAATGAGTATAGACCTATAGCTATTTTTATCCAAAGCCTTTGAAAAATTGTTGGCAACATTCATGGACACCAACAACTTTCTTAGTAACAAGCAATCCGGGCTTATGAAAAAGAAAAGCTGTACAGCCGCCATTTTAAAAATTGTTGAGGACATAAGAAGCCATATGAACAATAGCGAAGATATTTTTGTAAAGCTTCTTGACTTTAGTAAAGCTTTTGACACGGTAAGCCACGAAATTTTGACATCAAAGTTAAGCAACTGTATAACTTTTCTAACGCGGTCTATGTGTGAAGCCTAAATGCACGCTGATGGTGTCCAATTATATGTGAGTCGTCCTTTAACCAGTGTGTCATGTTTTGTTATAAAGACCTGTTACGTGTATTTCGATGGGCAAATGACAATTGTCTTTGTTTGAACCCATCTTAGTGTAAATGTATTGTTATTTATAAGAAAAAACTAAATGTTGGCAATATAAGTAAACTGTGTGTTGATAATATAGAAATAAAGTATGTAGATACCTTTAATGTAACAACCACTGGCACAGTGCGCAGCTCACTCTCGGAAGCTGGCTGCTTTTGCGTGCAAGCGCAAAAGCTTTGCTCGCGATCAACGCACGAGCGAGCAAAAAGCTGGTCGTTGCGCGCGCGCAAACACAAAAGCTCGCCCTACGCGGATAGAAGCCGGATAATAGAAAGAAGAGGAATACAAGCTGGCCGGCAGAAGGGAATGATTTAGCAAAATCAGTTTTGCGCGGACTTAGACACCGAGAAGTGGAAAAACTCGCGAGCAAGTGAGAATCGTCAGCAGCAGCGACCACAGCTACAACAGCAACAACAACAACCGGCACAGTGCGCAGCGACTGCAGTGGGCAGCAGCAGCAGAAACAACAACAACAGGAGTGGACGACAGCAGGCAGCAGCCGCAACAGCTACCACAGCAACAACAACAACCTGCACAGTGCACAGCGACTGCAGCGTGCAACAACGGCAGCGTGCAACAACAGCAGCGGCAACAACAACAGTGAAAAATCGGGACAGCAGCTGAGTCAGCGAACGAGTGCAGAAAACAGTGGCACCAAAAAGAAGGCGCACACACACTTTTTGCACACACTCTGGACCCACACACTCAACGGCACACACATTTCGGCACACATTTTTGGCACACACTCTGGACACACACTTTTCGGCACACACTCATCGGCACACACTCTGGCACATACACACTGGAATATACACACACGGACACACTCTCGCACACACACCTTTGGTAGACACACATTTTTGGCACATACTCTGGACACACACTTTTCGGCACACACTCATCGGCACACACTCTGGCACATACACACTGGAATATACACACACGGACACACTCTCACACACACACACCTTTGGCAGACACACATTTTGGCAACGCACCCATTCATACCCACACAATCGGGCACCCGCACACACAGGGCACCACCGCACCAGCCACAGCAGCCGAAGGCACAACAACAGCCTGCAGCCTGTAACAGCAGCGCGTCTCAACAGTCGCAACAACCACTACCATCATCACCGCGACTGGCCACGGCACGTTACCGCAACGACAACAACAACAACCACCCCAACGGCCAGTGACAACGCATCGCTAAAGTGAGAGAGTGTTTTAGTGCAATTGTGACAGTGGCGGCCGAAATTTAGCGTACCGGCAACCAGAGACACACTTTGAAGTGGTACACACAGGCACCACGTACATACACAGGCATACGCACACACCCGCAGGCATACACACACACACACCCGCAGGCACACACACACCCGAAGGCATACATACACACACACCCACAGGCATACACACACACAAGCGCACATACATACACACACATTCGTAGATCGGGGTAAGTGACGGCCATATTCGATGGGCCAAATGGTTGCTCAGGCAGCCTCACCGAGATTTGTTGTGGCCCTAGGGTAACATATCCATAGTGTCGTGTTATATGTTGTATTCGTAAAGAAAATATATAATAAAGAAACTAAATGTAGACCGAGTTTGTGTATTTTACGTGTCCCCCTCTTCTTCCCCTTCTAAGCGAGTCGGCCTCGGGCTAGTAGTTCAGGGTGCCTCACCATATGGCCCGCGTGGGGCAAACCTGAGGGGTATGTTAGCGAATCTTCCGAGTCTTACTCTGGATTCTGCGACGCTTACCTCTTGGGTATGTCCCACGTGTAGCGACAAGCGGGTAATACCCAGCCGTTGCAGTGGTGAGGGATCGAGTGGGGAGGAGGAACACGCATTCCGAGTCTTACTCTGTGCGTGGTAAATCCTCTCACTCGCGTCTCTCACACGTGTCTGAGAGATTTTCTCAAAGACGCGGCCGGTGGCTGTTGCGGGCGGGTGAGATTGGACGGTCGGCGCGCAGGCTCCCGGGTCTTACCCTCAGTCTGTTCGACGAGCCGTCTAACCCTCGCCCACCTCGTACCCCCAGAACTGTGCTCGGCGCCCTGTTCGGTGACTAAGAGGCCTTCGGGGGAATAGGTGGTTGGTTCTCCGAGTATCACTCTGGACTAACCCACCTACTTCTTTGAAATGCCTCCCCAATCGCCGCCAGCGCGTGGGTTATGCTCGTGAACCCCCCCTCTTCGATTTCACCTACGCTTTTTCCCCGTTGGTCCGGCCCCTAGGTATACTCCGGTACAGCTCCTCCAGTGTCCCAGCAATGTTACAAATAATCTGTACAGACCCTGGAAGAGACTGAGACGCCGACCCCGGCCAACGAAATTACGTCGTTACAGATGGCGCCCGAGCAGGGACACTGGAATGCACTTTTGCGAGCTTTTGTGGCTTAAAGACCCACCACCGAATAGTACCTAGGGAGTCACCAAAATTTTATTTCATTTGTTTGTGTTGATATATATGTCCTTATATGTTCGTTTGAACTTTGGTTTTGTTGTTGTTTTTGTATCTTATCCCTTTGTTGTTGGCATTCCCGAAAATGTAAGTCTTTTTTTTGCCCCTTGCCCGTCCCTTAAAATACCGACCCCCCTTTTGCCGCAGAAAGTCTTTGTTTGGCTGTCTCCGCAGGCTGAGGCTCCAGAGGAGATGCGCCGACGCTCAATAAGCGCAGCGCTGCCGACGCCCGATAAGAGCAGCGCTGCCGACGCCTAATAGGAGCAGCGCTGTCGAAGCTCGATAAGGGCAGCGCTGCCGGCTTTGTCTGGAACGGCGCCGGCTGGGCATATAAGGCCGGCCGTGAGCCAAGGAGAAGGCAGTCGAGACACGGTCACCGAAGTGAACGCAACGCAGTGCAGCGTGATGAAAAGTTCTACAGATCCTTCCGAGGATAATAAACTCTACAGATCCTTCCGAGGATAATAAACTCTACAGATCCTTCCGAGGATAAGAAATTCTACAGATCCTTCCGAGGATAATAAATTCTACAGATCCTTCCGAGGATAATAAACTCTACAGATCCTTCCGAGGATAATAAACTCTACAGATCCTTCCGAGGATAATAAATTCTACAGATCCTTCCGAGGATAATAAATTCTACAGATCCTTCCGAGGATAATAAACTCTACAGATCCTTCCGAGGATAATAAACTCTACAGATCCTTCCGAGGATAATAAACTCTACAGATCCTTCCGAGGATATTAAACTCTACAGATCCTTCCGAGGATAAAAAAAAAAAAAAAAAAGGGGGTTTCATTTTTTTACAGCTCCACATCATGGTGAACGTCAGCTGGGTGTACTACTGCAGGAAAGACGAGCCGGTATCCATGGCCAGCGAGAACGGACTCGACGCAGCGGGCACCGTGACGGAGCTACGCAGCCGGGTAGCGACCTTTGTGTCCAAAGCTGGGAAGGTCACCGTCCGTCACCGCCCCCCGAAGTAAGGAGAGGGTGTGAGGTAGCAAAACTACCGCACATCTGTTATGTTTCGTCCGTGACGTCATCCCTATCCACCTTTAATGTAACAACCACTGGCACAGTGCGCAGCTCACTCTCGGAAGCTGGCTGCTTTTGCGTGCAAGCGCAAAAGCTTTGCTCGCGATCAACGCACGAGCGAGCAAAAAGCTGGTCGTTGCGCGCGCGCAAACACAAAAGCTCGCCCTACGCGGATAGAAGCCGGATAATAGAAAGAAGAGGAATACAAGCTGGCCGGCAGAAGGGAATGATTTAGCAAAATCAGTTTTGCGCGGACTTAGACACCGAGAAGTGGAAAAACTCGCGAGCAAGTGAGAATCGTCAGCAGCAGCGACCACAGCTACAACAGCAACAACAACAACCGGCACAGTGCGCAGCGACTGCAGTGGGCAGCAGCAGCAGAAACAACAACAACAGGAGTGGACGACAGCAGGCAGCAGCCGCAACAGCTACCACAGCAACAACAACAACCTGCACAGTGCACAGCGACTGCAGCGTGCAACAACGGCAGCGTGCAACAACAGCAGCGGCAACAACAACAGTGAAAAATCGGGACAGCAGCTGAGTCAGCGAACGAGTGCAGAAAACAGTGGCACCAAAAAGTAGGCGCACACACACTTTTTGCACACACTCTGGACCCACACACTCAACGACACACACATTTCGGCACACATTTTTGGCACACACTCTGGATACACACTTTTCGGCACACACTCATCGGCACACACTCTGGCACATACACACTGGAATATACACACACGGACACACTCTCGCACACACACCTTTGGACACACACTTTTCGGCACACACTCATCGGCACACACTCTGGCACATACACACTGGAATATACACACACGGACACACTCTCACACACACACCTTTGGCAGACACACATTTTGGCAACGCACCCATTCATACCCACACAATCGGGCACCCGCACACACAGGGCACCACCGCACCAGCCACAGCAGCCGAAGGCACAACAACAGCCTGCAGCCTGTAACAGCAGCGCGTCTCAACAGTCGCAACAACCACTACCATCATCACCGCGACTGGCCACGGCACGTTACCGCAACGACAACAACAACAACCACCCCAACGGCCAGTGACAACGCATCGCTAAAGTGAGAGAGTGTTTTAGTGCAATTGTGACAGTGGCGGCCGAAATTTAGCGTACCGGCAACCAGAGACACACTTTAAAGTGGTACACACAGGCACCACGTACATCCACAGGCATACGCACACACCCGCAGGCATACACACACACACACCCGCAGGCACACACACACCCGAAGGCATACATACACACACACCCACAGGCATACACACACACAAGCGCACATACATACACACACATTCGTAGATCGGGGTAAGTGACGGCCATATTCGATGGGCCAAATGGTTGCTCAGGCAGCCTCACCGAGATTTGTTGTGGCCCTAGGGTAACATATCCATAGTGTCGTGTTATATGTTGTATTCGTAAAGAAAATATATAATAAAGAAACTAAATGTAGACCGAGTTTGTGTATTTTACGTGTCCCCCTCTTCTTCCCCTTTTAAGCGAGTCGGCCTCGGGCTAGTAGTTCAGGGTGCCTCACCATATGGCCCGCGTGGGGCAAACCTGAGGGGTATGTTAGCGAATCTTCCGAGTCTTACTCTGGATTCTGCGACGCTTACCTCTTGGGTATGTCCCACGTGTAGCGACAAGCGGGTAATACCCAGCCGTTGCAGTGGTGAGGGATCGAGTGGGGAGGAGGAACATGCATTCCGAGTCTTACTCTGTGCGTGGTAAATCCTCTCACTCGCGTCTCTCACACGTGTCTGAGAGATTTTCTCAAAGACGCGGCCGGTGGCTGGTGCGGGCGGGTGAGATTGGACGGTCGGCGCGCAGGCTCCCGGGTCTTACCCTCAGTCTGTTCGACGAGCCGTCTAACCCTCGCCCACCTCGTACCCCCAGAACTGTGCTCGGCGCCCTGTTCGGTGACTAAGAGGCCTTCGGGGGAATAGGTGGTTGGTTCTCCGAGTATCACTCTGGACTAACCCACCTACTTCTTTGAAATGCCTCCCCAATCGCCGCCAGCGCGTGGGTTATGCTCGTGAACCCCCCCTCTTCGATTTCACCTACGCTTTTTCCCCGTTGGTCCGGCCCCTAGGTATACTCCGGTACAGCTCCTCCAGTGTCCCAGCAATGTTACAAATAATCTGTACAGACCCTGGAAGAGACTGAGACGCCGACCCCGGCCAACGAAATTACGTCGTTACAGATGGCGCCCGAGCAGGGACACTGGAATGCACTTTTGCGAGCTTTTGTGGCTTAAAGACCCACCACCGAATAGTACCTAGGGAGTCACCAAAATTTTATTTCATTTGTTTGTGTTGATATATATGTCCTTATATGTTCGTTTGAACTTTGGTTTTGTTGTTGTTTTTGTATCTTATCCCTTTATTGTTGGCATTCCCGAAAATGTAAGTCTTTTTTTTGCCCCTTGCCCGTCCCTTAAAATACCGACCCCCCCTTTTGCCGCAGAAAGTCTTTGTTTGGCTGTCTCCGCAGGCTGAGGCTCCAGAGGAGATGCGCCGACGCTCAATAAGCGCAGCGCTGCCGACGCCCGATAAGAGCAGCGCTGCCGACGCCTAATAGGAGCAGCGCTGTCGAAGCTCGATAAGGGCAGCGCTGCCGGCTTTGTCTGGAACGGCGCCGGCTGGGCATATAAGGCCGGCCGTGAGCCAAGGAGAAGGCAGTCGAGACACGGTCACCGAAGTGAACGCAACGCAGTGCAGCGTGATGAAAAGTTCTACAGATCCTTCCGAGGATAATAAACTCTACAGATCCTTCCGAGGATAATAAACTCTACAGATCCTTCCGAGGATAAGAAATTCTACAGATCCTTCCGAGGATAATAAATTCTACAGATCCTTCCGAGGATAATAAACTCTACAGATCCTTCCGAGGATAATAAACTCTACAGATCCTTCCGAGGATAATAAATTCTACAGATCCTTCCGAGGATAATAAATTCTACAGATCCTTCCGAGGATAATAAACTCTACAGATCCTTCCGAGGATAATAAACTCTACAGATCCTTCCGAGGATAATAAACTCTACAGATCCTTCCGAGGATAATAAACTCTACAGATCCTTCCGAGGATAAAAAAAAAAAAAAAAAAAGGGGTTTCATTTTTTTACAGCTCCACATCATGGTGAACGTCAGCTGGGTGTACTACTGCAGGAAAGACGAGCCGGTATCCATGGCCAGCGAGAACGGACTCGACGCAGCGGGCACCGTGACGGAGCTACGCAGCCGGGTAGCGACCTTTGTGTCCAAAGCTGGGAAGGTCACCGTCCGTCACCGCCCCCCGAAGTAAGGAGAGGGTGTGAGGTAGCAAAACTACCGCACATCTGTTATGTTTCGTCCGTGACGTCATCCCTATCCACCTTTAATGTAACAACCACTGGCACAGTGCGCAGCTCACTCTCGGAAGCTGGCTGCTTTTGCGTGCAAGCGCAAAAGCTTTGCTCGCGATCAACGCACGAGCGAGCAAAAAGCTGGTCGTTGCGCGCGCGCAAACACAAAAGCTCGCCCTACGCGGATAGAAGCCGGATAATAGAAAGAAGAGGAATACAAGCTGGCCGGCAGAAGGGAATGATTTAGCAA
Source organism: Scaptomyza polygonia (assembly GCA_035044585.1). Classification (NCBI taxonomy): domain Eukaryota; kingdom Metazoa; phylum Arthropoda; class Insecta; order Diptera; family Drosophilidae; genus Scaptomyza; species Scaptomyza polygonia. The sequence goes on from JAWNNU010000318.1 coordinate 291,958, forward strand.
AATCAGTTTTGCGCGGACTTAGACACCGAGAAGTGGAAAAACTCGCGAGCAAGTGAGAATCGTCAGCAGCAGCGACCACAGCTACAACAGCAACAACAACAACCGGCACAGTGCGCAGCGACTGCAGTGGGCAGCAGCAGCAGAAACAACAACAACAGGAGTGGACGACAGCAGGCAGCAGCCGCAACAGCTACCACAGCAACAACAACAACCTGCACAGTGCACAGCGACTGCAGCGTGCAACAACGGCAGCGTGCAACAACAGCAGCGGCAACAACAACAGTGAAAAATCGGGACAGCAGCTGAGTCAGCGAACGAGTGCAGAAAACAGTGGCACCAAAAAGTAGGCGCACACACACTTTTTGCACACACTCTGGACCCACACACTCAACGACACACACATTTCGGCACACATTTTTGGCACACACTCTGGACACACACTTTTCGGCACACACTCATCGGCACACACTCTGGCACATACACACTGGAATATACACACACGGACACACTCTCGCACACACACCTTTGGTAGACACACATTTTTGGCACATACTCTGGACACACACTTTTCGGCACACACTCATCGGCACACACTCTGGCACATACACACTGGAATATACACACACGGACACACTCTCACACACACACCTTTGGCAGACACACATTTTGGCAACGCACCCATTCATACCCACACAATCGGGCACCCGCACACACAGGGCACCACCGCACCAGCCACAGCAGCCGAAGGCACAACAACAGCCTGCAGCCTGTAACAGCAGCGCGTCTCAACAGTCGCAACAACCACTACCATCATCACCGCGACTGGCCACGGCACGTTACCGCAACGACAACAACAACAACCACCCCAACGGCCAGTGACAACGCATCGCTAAAGTGAGAGAGTGTTTTAGTGCAATTGTGACAGTGGCGGCCGAAATTTAGCGTACCGGCAACCAGAGACACACTTTAAAGTGGTACACACAGGCACCACGTACATCCACAGGCATACGCACACACCCGCAGGCATACACACACACACACCCGCAGGCACACACACACCCGAAGGCATACATACACACACACCCACAGGCATACACACACACAAGCGCACATACATACACACACATTCGTAGATCGGGGTAAGTGACGGCCATATTCGATGGGCCAAATGGTTGCTCAGGCAGCCTCACCGAGATTTGTTGTGGCCCTAGGGTAACATATCCATAGTGTCGTGTTATATGTTGTATTCGTAAAGAAAATATATAATAAAGAAACTAAATGTAGACCGAGTTTGTGTATTTTACGTGTCCCCCTCTTCTTCCCCTTTTAAGCGAGTCGGCCTCGGGCTAGTAGTTCAGGGTGCCTCACCATATGGCCCGCGTGGGGCAAACCTGAGGGGTATGTTAGCGAATCTTCCGAGTCTTACTCTGGATTCTGCGACGCTTACCTCTTGGGTATGTCCCACGTGTAGCGACAAGCGGGTAATACCCAGCCGTTGCAGTGGTGAGGGATCGAGTGGGGAGGAGGAACACGCATTCCGAGTCTTACTCTGTGCGTGGTAAATCCTCTCACTCGCGTCTCTCACACGTGTCTGAGAGATTTTCTCAAAGACGCGGCCGGTGGCTGGTGCGGGCGGGTGAGATTGGACGGTCGGCGCGCAGGCTCCCGGGTCTTACCCTCAGTCTGTTCGACGAGCCGTCTAACCCTCGCCCACCTCGTACCCCCAGAACTGTGCTCGGCGCTCTGTTCGGTGACTAAGAGGCCTTCGGGGGAATAGGTGGTTGGTTCTCCGAGTATCACTCTGGACTAACCCACCTACTTCTTTGAAATGCCTCCCCAATCGCCGCCAGCGCGTGGGTTATGCTCGTGAACCCCCCTCTTCGATTTCACCTACGCTTTTTCCCCGTTGGTCCGGCCCCTAGGTATACTCCGGTACAGCTCCTCCAGTGTCCCAGCAATGTTACAAATAATCTGTACAGACCCTGGAAGAGACTGAGACGCCGACCCCGGCCAACGAAATTACGTCGTTACAACATAATAATAATAATAACTAATATTAATAATAAAAGCAACATTAATTAAGGTTTTTAAGACTAATACCTAAGCCTATACGATTAAGATTTTGATTGCAAATTTCTACTTAAATATTTAGTATATCAGTATATTTAACTTTTTGTAATCTTAAACAGCAATTTAAAAAATGTGACTAGTGCAGGTATTTATAAGTTAGTCTACTTGTAGCACTAGGATTAATAAGCAATAAATGAATCAATCAATTAAGTGAATATCGGGAACTTTCATTATTTTTTTTTTACCTACTCCATTATTAAACCCTTAACCCATAAAATGGGTAAAAAAAAGTATAATGGTTTTGCGCAAAAGTATGTAACAGCAAGAAAGAGCATCTCCGACCCCATAAAAAATGTATGTCATTCCGTCTGTATGAACGCATAGATCTCAGAAACTACAAGAGCTAGAGACTTCATGTTTTGAATATAAGTTCTCCTCTACCATACGCAGATTAAGTTTGTTTCAAGTTATCGATAACTATTCTGGTTTCCGATATAAATGTGGAATTGATTACAAAAAATATCAAGTTTGGAAAATGTAAAATGGGGGTTGAAAAAATGGGTAACGATAGAACTTTTCTCAATTTTGTACAAATCGGTAAATAAACACCGGAAATATCGTAAAATAAGTCACTTTTGTTTTGTTTAAATTGATGATTATATTGAGCATACTTTTAGGGCGGAAGGAGTAAAATATTTATTGCAACTGGGTTCAGCGTATCTTCTAGTCGGGCTCTCCCGACTAGAGCCTTTTTAATTGCTTGTTCGATTCAACATGGGCGCGCAGCCCGGGGTATGACCAGGTATACACGATTTTCACGAAACTTAAATATGGTGCCGAGATAAGTGATAAAAAGCTTTAGTCCTTCGTTGGTGACGGTTGTGTTTTTGAGTGCTCCCAGCAATTTATTGTTTTCTTGTGTTTGTGTACGGAGTTTTATTAAGTTTTATTTGGTAAACAATTCTAGCAGTGATCGAAAATATACGTTGTATATATTTTTGTGTGCAACAATTGATTGGAGACTTAAATCTCATTATACTCGATACCGAAGGTAAAGAGTATATGTGCAATGTCCGTCATGGTGTCTGTGCATCCGTCCGTCTGTCTGTCCGTCCGTCCGTCTGTCCGTCCGTCCGTCTGTCCGTCCGTATGTTCGCAACTTTTTTCCACACCCTTCAAGTTAGAGGCTTGAAACTTTGCAAATGTCTTTATCTATGGCATAGTAAACTAAAGAGTCAGGATTGGAGTTCTACGATAATTAGGGGGCTGGCAAATCGATAACTCAAAATCGATAAACCCAGCTATTTCGCAAGCCCATACAGCTAAAACTACCAAGTTTAAGAAGAAGATAGCTACTAACAACCCCCAAAAAATGGATCAAAAATTTTGAAGCTACGCCCACCTATTCCGCCCCCAACCCCCCGCAGTTTAAAGCTAAAAATGCCTATATCTTCTACAGTTTTTGAGCTAGAGCCACTAAATTTGTTGCCAAGATCGGTGATGAAGAAACCCGAAAAATTTTGATGCCAGAGTCACCAAATTTGGAAGGATGATAGCTGATTACATCATGCACAGATCTGCAGCAAAAGCTTTGATGCCATGCCCCCCGCCCCATACTGCACCAAGCCTTACTTTCAGCATATTTTATTAACTATGAGCTAAAGTCACCAAATTAGGAAGGAATATAGCTTTTTGGCTTCGCCTTCTATATTAGACAATCTTTAAGGCAGCGTACACCCCTGCCTTATCCGCGCTCCATTGTAATCAGGTCTTTTTTTACTGATTTTTTTTACTGGTATCGAGTATACCGCAGTCGGTTGCGGCCGACTGCAACGTTTCTACTTGTTTTAATTTTCAGTAGAACTTACGCTGCAGTACTTTGAAATATAAAAAGCCAATGTTTATACATACATACATATATATGCATTTGCATACTCTGTGTTGTGGTTGTCTACTAACAACAATCAGCTTGTCTATTTTTCTTGCTCTTGCTTGGCAGCATCTGTCTTCTCCCGCTCTGATTCTTTCTTTTCCTACGTAATTGCGGTTAAATCTGCCGATGCGCTCACGCTATCTCGCTTAAACGGTCTTCTGATTTTTTTCCGTTGCTTCAGTGCTCATTTCATCGATACTTTCATACTTCATTCTTGCACCCTACTTTTTGTTTGATAAAGCATATAAATTATTGCAGGTAATTTATTTATTTATTTAATTATTATCAATATGCTTGTTTTCTGCAGTAAAAAAAATTAAAATTTGTCGGAACAAACAACTAAGACTTATTTCTCTGTACGTTATGTGATAATATGATCCACATAAAATGTGCTGGCTTTACTACAAAAATTAGAGACTTTTAACTCGCAGACACAGGCCTGAAATGGTACTGTAAGCCCTGCAACGAAGTGAAGGAATCCTCCAAGTTCGTGAGGCAGATTCACGTAGGCCTTTAAGCTATGCATGTTGCGTTTAAAAACTTACATGCATCTTTTGAAGAGCTAGAGTCTTATATTAAAAATGGCAAGGTAATGGTAGAATCTCCGAAGTGAAAAACGACTTCGGGTCGTAATTCGCTCAGAGCACCGTCTGTCCAACCAACCAAACCCCGTTTGATCCCTAGTATAAATTCTCCAATGGGTACTTTAGCAAGCCCATTGATATTTTTTAACTCGCCTGCTAGATACCCAAACATTAACTCAGCAATCCCTATCAACAGAATGCGTGGCTATTAATTCTACTGCAGGTACACCTGGGGCCCGCAAGCCTCTTGTTGTTGTTCCTCTTAACAAATATATTTTCGTGCATTTCGCAACAATTTGTTCTGAAAAGTTTTAGCCACCAAAGCTCGTGGTAAAGGAGTATGTGAACAAAAAAAGTTAGCTTGGCCTATCAGAATGTTCGAGGCCTTAACAATAAACTTTCTAAGTTTTATGTAAACAGCTTAACCTTTGATTCACCGATCATTGCACTCACAGAAACCTGGTTAAAACCTGATACATCTGAATATTTCGTTTTGCCTAATAAGTATAACTTGTACAGATGCGATCGTACCTCCCGCAAGGCGGGCGGTGCTCTCATTGCTGTTGACTGTGGTATTTCCTCTGAACAGATTCATTCACATGATATTTAGGGTATTGAGTTTTTATGTGTTAAAATATTATTACGCGGCCGCTTAATGTATATTACTTGTTCGTATATTGCTCCTCATTCTGATTATAATAGTTGCATTTCCGATCTAAATGCCCTGCAACTTGTTTCGTCGTTGTTGATAGACTTGGATCAACTAATAATGGTTGGTGATTTTAATTTGCCACATGGTTTATGGTCTGTGAATTACCGGCCACTTCTGATGATTTAATCGATGGCCTTCTAGAGTTAGGCCTATCACAAGTTAACAGGGTGCATAACTGTAGTAATAAATATTAGATTAGACCCGTTGTTTTCGTCAAACTAACTTTACTAAATTGAATGATCTTCTTCAGCATTCTATTTGGTCTCACCTTTATTCTTGTAGCGATATTTAAACTGCCATTGCCATTTTTGACAGGACTCTGAATTCGCATTCTGATATCTGTGTTCCCCTCACTGGTCCTTCAAGTGAAAATAAACCATCTTGGTTAACGAGGGAACTATCTAAATTTAAAGACGTGAAAACAATATCCTATAAAAAATTTTAAAATTCAGGAAATACTATAGATCTATTCTCGTATATAATAGCAAAGTCAAATACTATTTCTGTAAACACTTCCTAATACAATAGTTATACCAATTGTTGTAGATTAAACTTTTCCTGTGATCCGAAACAGTTTTGTAAATTTTTTAACTCAAAACGTTAATATCATGCTTCCCATCCTCTAATTTTCTCGATAATACAAAAGCAGTGGCTGATCTATTCGCTGAGTATTTTCAATCAGAATACTCATCTAGTTCATATAGTTGCAATAATTTTTACCCTTTTCAAGTTTAAACGTCAAATCGCACATATGTCCCAGTTATTACTGAGTGTACGCTGCAAAGTGACCTTAACTCTATCAAACCCGACTTCTTGCCTGGCCCAGATGGAGTGCCAGGTTGTATACTTAAATACTGTGCGGATTCACTTTGTAAACCCTTACATAAATTATTAAAGTTGTCGTTTGACTCAGCTGTGCTTTCTGGTATATGAAAGAAATTTTTTATTATTCTACTACATAAAAATTCTGGTAAGTCTAACGTTAAAAACTTTAAGGGTATATCAAAGTTGTCTGCTACTCCGAAAGCCTTTGAAAAAAGTTTTAGCTTGTGTTAGATCACACGGACGCATAGGTTAACCGTAGAATACGTCTCTCCTTGTGCTACAAAAATTATGAAGCGGTAGCCTGATAAAACAACCACATAGATATTTTATTTTAACTGTGTTTGTTGGCCTTTGGCTAATCTTTTGCTTTTTACTGCAACACTGGTTAGCATATCTAATATAAATCATACAAACAATGACTTGTATAATTTATTAAATCAAAATTTCTGCATAATTAAATCTAAAATTCCTTGCAAATACTATATCTATATACTAAATCTATACTATGAGCATGTCCACCTCGGTTTCAACAGTTAAATCCTTGTCTATGAGTGTTATAAGGTGAGAATATTTCATTAAAGCAGAGAAAGCATTTGTTGTTTGTTATTGTGGGATAAATTTTGATAAAAAAAAAAAAAATATATTTTTTTTTTTGATTATTAATTTATGAAACGGCTCTATATAAGAATTAATTATTCACTCTGTTACGCTTGCTTAAAATTAATTTAATGAAATAACTTTGTTGCTAATTGTATTGATGCAAAACCATAATTAAATGTGCAACAAAAACAATAAAACATGATTTCGAAAACTTGCACGCAAAATTCTGAATTTATAAAATTGCGGGCTAACATATTTTATTGTGATATTATTTTATTTTGAACTGGTGCTTAAGCTAAACTTGTTCATTTACACCCCTGGCACTGAAGTATTTATGTATGAGAATGTAATTATGACTGAATATCTTAATGAAATTTCTCCGTTAACAAGCTATCAGTCATGAACGCAACGAAAGGAAATGAAGTCTATTTTCTTTTTAAAAAAGTTAACTCGGTTTCATCTTTTATTTTTTGAGCAATTTATTATTATTATTATATTGGGGGTGAATACACTGCGACCAGATAGATCTATTGTGCCCCCTTCTTAGCCTATAGACCTTCCATCAGATCCAGGTCTTGCATGAAGGCAAGTATTTTTGTTGGGTCGGTGGTTTCTAAATCGCTAAGCTGCACAATGTGTTTTCCTAGAAAACTGCTTTTTTTCCTTACTAAGGCTACATATTATGCTATTATGTGCAAGGAGGATTCTCCTTCCGTTCTGCAGATACTGCAAATCTCGCTGCTGGCTATACCTACAATGCCCTGTCAGAAGACCGGTGAGTATCCAAAGTCTATTTTTACCCATTGATATAACTTGCTTAAACCGTTTGAGATTATAGCTACCCAAGAGAAGCTTTCCTTGTCTGAGTCCTGGTGTCCTTGCCCAGCTCATTATGCGTAGACGTCTCTCTTCGCTCCTAAGCTCCTCCCGTATTGTGCTTCTTCCTACACAACAGTACGGCTCGGGTCCTATTAGGGGTGTCGCTGCCCCAAGTCTTGCTTGCTTATCGGCCTCTTCGTTCCCCGCTATGATCCCAGATCCTTGATCCTTGGTTCGTACCTCACGAACTACCTTTGACCTAATTATAGTCTTACTAAGTGCCATTATAGCTGCTTGGATATCGGATAAGATGGCTATATCTCTATTCCGATAGTTGCGCTTTAAATTAAAGTCCACACACCTTCCTATTGCACATACCTCAGCTTGGAATATGCTGGTGTGCATACCTAGGGGCTCATGGTAAATTAACCAAGCGCCCACCACACCAAGACCGGAGCCTTGTTGTATTAGGGACCCGTCGGTGTACCATTTAATAGTGTGCGGCTTCATGTTGTGGACTTCTTCTAAAGATGTCCACTTCTTTTTGTTGCACAGGTGAACTTAAAACTTTTGCGCGAACATATGTTCGGCTTTCATTTCGCCCCTTGGCTGTGCCAGTAGAGGAAGTTCACCCAATAGCATATCACCCTCTACTCGACTAAGAATATGTCCTCTCCCAACTCGTTCAACGGACATTCTTAAAAGGGTTGCCTTCTGTTGTAGCCTAATTGTGTGATGGAGTGGTGTTATCTCCAACAGAACCTCAAGCGCTGATGTGGGACAAGTCCTCATCGCTCCCGTGATTCCTACACATGCCATTCTCTCTAGCTTTTGAAGCTGCTTCTGCTTAGTGATTTGCTGTGCTTTATCCCCCCATGCAATCACTCCGTACGTGAGCATGGGCCTTACTAACATAAGGTATAGCCATCTTATTGTCTTTAGTGATGTTCCCCATAACTTCCCGGCTATGCTACGACACGTACATATATAACGCTCTGCAGCACTTCGCAATCGTATTCTGAACATGGGTGCCAAAGTTTAATTTACTTTCAAAAGTGACCCCAAGGTACTTAACTTCCTTGCTTGTTTCTATTGGACTTCCTGCGAGCCTAATCTCACTCATCCTTTGTAGCTTGTATCTTCTGGTGAATGGAACGATGATTATTTTTGTAGGGTTGAGGTTGAGACCAACTTCCCTACACCAATCATGCGTGATCCTAAGTCCCAGTTGAACAGTGTCACAAAGAGTTTCTTCATACTTTCCCTTAGCTATTATCACAATGTCATCTGCATAACCCTGACATTGGATACCCCTGTTGGCAAGTCTACTTAGTAGTTCATCTACCAGTATACGCCATAAGAGTGGTAATAAAACCCCCCCTTGCGGAAAGCCCCTTGTGGTTGTTACTGTTACGGTACTATCTTGTATAGATGCCGTAGCCTGTCTGGACCCTAGTAGGGATGAAATCCGTCTACTGGTTGTGCTGTCCAGCCCTCTTCTATTCAAGGTGTCCTTGACAGCATCATGAGATGTGTTGTCGAAAGCACCTTCAATGTCAAAAAATGCACAGACTGCTACTTCTTTATTTACTACTGCGGCTCGCAAAGTGCGGTGCAGCTTATAAAGGGCAGTGTCCGTAGACCTACCTGTCCTGTATGCATGCTGCGTTGCCTGCAGTGGACTCTGTGTAAGCAGAGTGCTCCTAATATAATAGTCCACCAGCTTTTCCAACGTGTTCAACAAAAACGATGTTAAGCTAATGGGTCTGAAGGACTTTGGGTTCGTGATATCTTTCTTCCCAATCTTGGGGATGAAGACCACCCTAGCTCTACTCCAAGTTCTAGTTATATGACCAAGTGCTAGGCTACTGACCAGGATTTTCCTTAGAGTGGGTAGGAGTATTTCCAGTCCCTGCTGAAGGAAACCTGGTAATATGCCATCCAGACCAGAAGATTTGTAAAGCTGGAAGGATCCAATTGCCCACTTTATTTTCGCCACTGTTACCACCTTCTTGGCGCATGTCCAGTCGCTGGCCGTTAGTCTATAATGAACTCCTGTTTTATGTGATTCATCTGTTGCCAGGGGATACTCCCTGGAAAATGCGTCTCAAACAGAAGCTCTAGACTTTGCATATTAGTGCTCGTATATGAACTATCTCAACGTTTCAGGAATTTTTTGGATAGCACACTCATAACCGAAAAGTGAGACGTATTCTACGTCAAAATTTTATTATTATTATTATTATTTAGAGCTAACTTATAATTAAAAATTATATGCTAGCGTTTGTTTTTTTGGCTATGGCATCGGTGGCCTTCAGCTCAGTCTATTCTAAGTTTAAGTAATACATATTTATTCTATTCTAAGTTAAGTATTTACATATTTACATGGTTTATTGGTTGGTTGATTGATAAGTGTAATTTATGACGTGTTATTGTTTTATATGTTAAAATATAGGTTAGTGTTTTTGAGGTATTGTAGGATTTTTGATATGTTTGGTGGTGTGGGGTTGGAGAGGTATTGTAGTGGGTTGGTGGTTTTAAATATTGCCTGTCTTTGTGTTTTGAGGGAGTTGCAGTTGGCAAGTATGTGTTCTATTGAAAGGTTTTCGTTGCAGTATGGGCATGTCCTGGGGGAGTGGTCGATGTAGGATTTGTGCGTGATTTTTGTGTGTCCTAGTCTGAGTCTCGTTATTATTATTTGATCTTTCCGAGTTAGGGAAAGTTGGTTGTTCTTAAAAAGGTGGTAACTATTGTATTTGTTGTGATTAATATTTTGGTACCAAGGGGAAGTTTCTGTTAGTTTGTTTTGTGTTTTTGATTGGTGTGTTTTTTTTATGTATTTCTGTATGTCTTTTATGTTGTAGTTGTTTTTTGTTATGTGTGGTTCGTTGGCTGCGTTTTTTGCAGCGGTGTCTGCCTGTTCGTTTCCCGTTATTCCAACGTGGCCGGGTACCCATAGCAGTTTGAATTTTGGGAATGTTTTTTGTAAGTTGTTTCGTATGAGTGCGCTGTAGTATTCGTTATTGTTTGTGTTGTTTATAGCGTCGATGGCTGATAGGGAGTCAGAGCATATGCAGTATTTTCCCCTTTTACTTTTGAGGAGATCTAAAGCTTCTGCTATTGCAATTATCTCTGCAGAAAAGACCGACGAGTAGTGTGGCAGGAGGCTTGTCTTGATGACCGATGTTTCGTGTGTGATGGCGAAGGTGGTGTTTGAGTGGATTTGGGATCCGTCTGTGTATATGTATGTGTATTTGTTGCTGTCTTTCGATTTTTTTAGGTTAAACTCTGCCCGGTATATTTCGGGAGATGTGTTTTTCTTGTTGAGGTTCCTGAGGGTTGTGTCTATGTGTATTTTCTTTGTGTTCCAGGGTGGTGTGGTTTGGAGTGGTAGGTTGATGGGCTGGAAAGGTAAATTGTGGGTTTTGCTGTATTGTATTATATGGTCTATTGTAGAGTTGTGTTTCTGTTTTTTTGGCGCTCGGTGTGTTTTTAGTATACTATTGATGGGTGAATTTTTTGCTGTTATAAGGGATTTGATAAGGTTGGCTGTTAGGAGCTCTCTTCTGTCCTCTAGTGTGGCAGCTCGTGCTTCGTAGAGGATGTTTTGGGTTGGGGTTGTTCTAAAAGCTCCTATAGCGATTCTGAAACCTGTGTTTATGGCAGATTTGATTGTGCGTGTGGTCGATTTTGGGCTATTTCCATATATTGCGAGTCCGTAGTCTGCTTTTGAGGTCAGAAGTGCTTTGGTTGCGTCTATTAGGGTTGATGTGTTGCAGTTGAATTTTGGGCTTGAGAGACATTTTATTATGTTTGTTGTTTGTTTAAGGTTGCGTGTGAGTTGTTCGGTATGAGTTTGCCATCTGTATTTGTTGTTGAAGTGTAGGCCTAGTATTTTAATTGATGTTACGTTATTAATTTGTATTTGTTCTTGTCCTGTGGTTAGGGTGCAGTTGCAGTTGTGCTTTCTGCAAACATGCAGGTGTTTGCACTTTGTGCTGGAGAGCGTGGCGCCTGAGTAGTCGTTCCAGTTTGTTATTGTGTTAAGGATGGGGGTTAGGTTTATGTTTACGTTTTTGTCGTTTTTTAGTTTTATTATCAGGTTGAAGTCATCCGCGTATGCGCTTAAGCTTATGTTGGGGTGTTGGGTGAGCATTACGGTAAGTTTGTTGTAAGCTATTACAAATAGCACTACCGAGAGGGGTGATCCCTGAGGAATGCCGTTGGGGATGGGGTGGAAGGAGGAATAGGCTGAGTGTATGCAAACTGTTGTTTTGCGGTTGCTCATGAAGTTTTTGACATAGTTCAGTATTTTTTGTCCCGTTTTCCATTCTGTAAGTTGGTCGAGGATTGTGTGGATTCCTATTCTGTCGAAGGCTCTCGCAAAGTCAAGGGATATAATTGACGTGTGGTTTTTTTTGGAGATGCATCTAGCTAGTAGATGGTCTACTAGGAGTAGACCATCTAAAGCTGATTTTCCCTTTTTAAAACCAGTTTGGCTGTTATGGATGAGTTTATCATTAGAAACAAACCACCACAGCCGCTTTGCTATTATTTTGTCTAGGATTTTGGAAAGGCATGGGTTGAGTGATATGGGTCGGTATGCGTTTAGTGAGGTTTTGTCAGCGTTGGGTTTTAGGATTGGGATTGTGATGCTGTTTTTATAGGCTTGGGGGATGTAGTTGTTAAGTATGGCGTTCTGTAGGTTTATGATTCTGTTTATTGTTGTTTTGTCCAGATTTTTTATCATGATATAGTTAATTCTGTCCAGTCCGGGTGTGTTACCTTTGAGTGTGTTGAGTGCTGCTGTAAATTCTATGAAGGTGATTGGCTGTTCGATTTCTAAGGCTCTGTTTTTGGGGAGGTAGTTGTGTGAGTTGTTCAGTGCTGTGACTTTTGCGTTTGTGAATTTGGTAGTGAAGTTCTGGTCGGACGCTAATTCTGAGATGTGTTTGCAGAAAAGCTCTGCAATTTCTTGTTTGTTGGTATGGTGTGTATTTGTGTTAGGGTTAAGGATGCAGTGGGTGTGTTTTTGGGGGTTGAGTCCGCAAAGTCTTCGGATGTTGCTCCAAATTTTTTTTGGTGGGGTCTCTGGGGCTATTTGCTTTGTGAATTGCTTGGTGCAGTTTTTTTTTGAGCTTTTTAGGGTTAGCCTAAATAGTGCGTTGGCTTTTTTAAACTGTACGACGTTTTCTGATGTTATTTCCCTTTTGAGTCTGTGCCATCTTCTTTTTTTTTCATCTCTTAGTGTTTGTAGTTCTTTGCTCCACCAGGGGACATTGTGGGGGTGTGTCATGGGGTGTGATTGAGGGATTGTTCTGTGGGCGCTGGTGATTATTATTTTTTTTATTGTGGCTGATTCTTTGTTTATGTTTGTGCTTGTTGGTATCTCTGAGGAGTATTTTTCTGTTAGTTTCGAGAATTGTGTCCAGTTAGCTTTATCCGTGATAAATTTTGGTTTTGTTGTTAAGTGTTGTCTGTTTGGTGACGATGACGAGAAAAGGGATATTAAGATTGGGAAGTGGTCGCTGCCATAGAGGTCATTTTCTGTTTGCCATGTGCTGTCTATTTTGAGAGTGGGGCTGCTAAAGGTTAGGTCGATATTCGTTAGTGTGTTGTGGGTGCTGAGGTGCGTTGGGGATCCGTCGTTTAGTAGGATGTAGTTTGATTGGGCTATGAATTTTTCTAGAAGTTTTCCTTTAGCGTTGTTTGTACTTGAGCCCCAGTTTCTGTGCCAGCTGTTGAAGTCGCCAGTGACTAATGTTGGTGTGCGTGATGTTTCTAGGACGGCTTGAAGGTTGTTTAGAGAGAATTTTTGATTTGGCGCTATGTATGCCGATATCAGTCTAAATTTTTTTTTGGAAGTGCATTCTACGCAGATTGCATCAAAGTCGTTGTTAAGGGTGATTTCTTGTGTGTGCAGAGATTTGTGAATAAGTAACGCTACGCCTCCATGAGGGTGGGCAGTGTTTTTTGTTAATAGTTGGTAGTTGGTGGGGATGGGTGTGTGGTGGGTGTTTATTTTATGTGTCTCTTGTAGTGCTATAATGTGTGGTGTATGTTTAGATATTAATATTTGCAGTTCGCTGTAGTTGTTGAGGTATCCGTTGATGTTCCATTGCACGATTTTAATTGTCATTTATGTGGCTGGTTTTTTTTTTTTTTTTTTTTGTGTGGTAGAATGGTTATGTGGTTGTTGTTCCTACAGCGTGTGGGAGCCCCCAATGGGTCGTCAATTGTGGGCTCTGTCTTGGTTTTTGTTAGTGTTAAGTGCTGTCGCTTTCGCTGTTGTTTTTGTTTTTATTTTTATTTGTGGTTTTTGTTTTTAATATGTTGGGTTTTGTGGGCTTGAGGTTGGTTGCTAGGGTGTTGTTCTTGTCTTTGGAAAAAATTCGTAGTTTTAAGTCTTTTGATTGTATGCATGTTAGATTTTTTGTGTTAGCTGGGTCATCTAGATCCATATCCATGTCATCAGCGTGTAGGCTGTTGGCAGGTGTGTATTTTTGTGTTGTATTGGCAATGCGTGAGTGGGCTGACGTAGTTGGTAAGTCCATTGGTAGGTCGTAGGTAGCTGGGTTTTGTTGTGATATGTTGTTGTTCGTTGGCGGCCTTAAGGTGCTAGAGTGCGTGGTTATTGGTCCGTTTGATGTCGTTGTGTCTCGATTTGATGTTGCTGTGTTGCTGGTTTGTTTTGCTGTCGGGCTGGCTAGGGTTTTGGCATAGCTGTTTCTTAGTTGGTGGCTGTGTCGCGTGTGGTATATTGTTAATGCTGTTTTGTGATCCACTTTTTCTGTTGTTTTTATCGCCACGAGTTCCTGTTGTTTAAGGAATGCAGGGCATTTACGGTCTTGTGGGCTGTGTTTGTAATCCACTTCTGGATTATTAATGCAGTTTATGCAACTTTTTTCGTTAGTACAGGTCTCATTTTCCTCTGTGTGTGTTTTTCCGGAGCAGGTTTTGCATATTTCTTCTGGGCTTTTGCAGGTCGGTGTTGGGTGGCCAAAGCGCAGGCATCTTTTACATTTTAGCGGCATTGGGATGTAGGGGCGGACTCTTACTCGTTCGTATCCTATTCTTATGGATTCCGGCACCGTGAGCGAGGCGAAGGTGATTGTGATGAGTCCGGTTTCGACCAGGTTTTGTTCTTGTTTTTTGAGTATTTTGCGGACTTCGATTACGTTTTGTGTTTTTAGTTCTTCTAGTATTTCTGTTTGGTCAATGTTGCGCAGTTCGTTGCTGTATATAACTCCTTTGGTTTGGTTGAGGGATTTGTGTTCAGCGACTGTAACTTCTATATGTGCCATGTTTTTTAGTTTGAGTAATTTTGCTGCTTGTATGTTGTTTTTGGTTTTAACTAATAAGAAACCGGCGCGTGTTTTTTTGCACGATTCGACTTCTCCTCCGCATGTGTAGTCTATTGTTTTTTTAATAAGAAAGGGGGATACTTTTTCGAATGTTTCATTGTCTTTTCTATTAATCACAATATATTTTGGGTTGTCTGCGTTTGCATATTTGCTGTGAAATGGTGTTGTTGTAAGTCTGTGTATGTCTGGCGGTTTATCCATTGTTTTTGTTTTAGGGCTCGCGCCCTGCACTCCGCTGTGTTTTTGCTTGTACTTGTTGTTTTTGTATTTTTCGTATTTTGTTATGTGCACTTGTTTGTTTTCGCTTATTAGCTGATAAGGTTTTTTTGATTGCTCTTTGGGCACCTTGGTAGTCGCAGAGGTAGCACGTCTGTTCTCCAAGAAGGTCAAAGTGAAACTGTGTACGTCAAAATTATATGCTCTCAATTGCAGCACTTATGTAGTTAAATTTTATCCCCTTACCAACTCGGTTTTGTTAGACGAAAATCGCTTGTTATCAAAGGATTTCAGGCCAAAATGCAAACTGACGTCGTATATACAGATTTTAGAAAGGCATCTGATTCTGTTTGTCATTCTTTGTTATTTCAAAAATTAAATATTATTGGATCTCCAGCAAAACTCTTCTAGTGGCTTTCTGAGTACTTGTGTGGCCGAACACAAACAGATGTTTTTAAACCTTTTGTATCCAAATCAATTTTAGTTACCTCTGGTGTTTTGAAATGAATGATTTAGGCATCACTTTTGATAATAAACTAAAATTTGATTTTCACATATCGTCGATGGTCAATAAGGCCATAAAGGTTCTTGGCTTGATAATGATATAATGATTTCTTCACCACTAAATCGCTATATATATCTTTAGTATGTCCCATCCTATGGCATGGATATTGTGTGTGGCCCCCGCAATACGGGATTCACCAGGATAGAATTGAATCTGTGCAGAAGAAATTTCTTCTGTTTGCGCTTATAAGTTTTATCTGGGTTCCTTGGATAGACCTATCCACGTATTCAAGTAAACTTCTTTTAACAAATCTTCCTTCCCTGTTGAACCGTAGAATTATGTATGGTGTAGTATTCATCACTCATCTACTTAATGGTGAAATCGACTCATCAGTTCTTCTAAGTCGAATAAAATTAAATGTTCCAATTAGATCTACCCGAAACTTTTTTCCTCTTAGCCTCGACCAAGCAACTATTTAATTCATGAACCATTTAGTTTTATATGTTCTGACTAAAACATGCTTTATTCTCGTGTCTCTTTGGAACCGTCAGCTCTTGAAATAAAACGATCGATCCTTTTTTCTTTATCTAATCGTAAACACTAATCACTAATCTTCCGCTGGTTTGACTGGGGTTTTCTGCGTTTTTCCCAATCCGCGCAACAAATCATGGACCACTTATTATTTTGTTAAATTTTTCAGACCTTTAACGTCATTTTTTTAATTTTTTTTAACCTTAATTTACTTTCAGTTCTTCATTTAGTTTTGTACTTGACTTTTAATTTCATTATTTTTATTTTATTTATTTTAAATGAATATTTATATTATTTCAGGTGCTCATAGCTGACAATAAATACATATAAAAAAAAATTAAATCTAACGACCCTCAAAAAACTGCATACAAACTTTGGATGCAACGCCCATCCATACTGCCCTAGCCGCTCGCAACGTGATCGTGGCTCTAAAATTTTGAATACAATATTTTGGGGGTTGTTAGTAACTTTCTTCTTCCCAGTTTTTGTAGTTCTAGCTGAAAGGGCGTGCGAAATAGGTGGTTTATCGAAGTTGAGTTTTTGAATTTATCGTTTTTTCAGTCCCCCTGTTATCGGAGAACCAAATCGTAAAACCCAATCTTGACACCTTATCATACACGGCCATTGATAAAGACATTTGCAACGTTTCTAGTCTCTAGTTTGAAGGGTGTGGAAAAAAGTTGTGCACATACAGACACACAGACGGACAGACACCATGACGGACATTGCACAAACCCAAAATACTCTTTACCTTCGGTACCGAGTATAATAAAAAACTATAGTTCGCATATTCTGTATATTACCTCTATAAGTCGTAAGCCTCGATAACTTGAAAAACTCAATAGCTCGTATTTATATTATGGTCACTTGCAAATACGAGTTATTGAAGTTTCACTGTATAATTTTAAGTTTAACGTGAAATCTAAAATTTGTTTATCAGTAGTGTGCCTGCCATCAAAACCAACCGAATTCAAACCTAAAACCAACCTCGAGCTGGTTTTAGTTGTGCCAGAGCAGAGTTCGAGATGGTTTTGAAATCTCACCAAATTTGGTCAGAGATTTGGTTCGTTTAAGCTATATTAAATGTCTAATGCATAACAAGTGTTACTTTTTCGAAAGGTAATTTCAAGCTTAGTTGCATATTGCAAATACATTTGAATTTCATGATTTAAGATATTAATAAATCTGTAACAAATCTCTAAGACTATTTGCCGTTCCGTGCAAGCGTGCAAAAGCGTCCCTAACAAGAGAGGTGCCACTTTGATCGTTTAACAATATCAATTATTCAGAGGCTTAAGGGCGGGGTTGGGTTTTAAAACTTTTTTTTTTTAATTTTTTTTTTATTTTTTTTTCTGAATGAATAATATGTCGAGAATATTATGTCCAAATTTCAAGTCAATCCGAGTAAAAATATCGGAGTTACAGCGTTTCAAACGACCGGCCGTGCTACCTGATTTTTATACCTGCCCGGTAGACCCCCGATACCCCTATTAGCAGCTGCAATTTCTTTTGTTATCCCTTTCCCTTTCTCCGTCTATGTGTCTTTCAAAAGATGCAAACTGACCTTGTACATATTTTATATTTTCAGGTACATCGAATATAATTGATGACTCTATGTAAGTATAAAAATTAATATTCTTTTATTGATGGTTTATTTCGAGTTTTCACGTATGAAAAACTTAAAATCGATTTTCCCAAAAACGTATTTTTTGAAGTTTGTGAACATCAGAACTCAAAATCTACTGAACCGATCCTTTTGAAAATTTGAACATTACTTCTTCACATAAATCAACGGGTAATCAGCAAGAGTTTTTTTTTCATCTTTTTCTATTTTTTAATAACAAATTAACCGCAATTTTTTTAAACTAAAATCGCGTTTTTCACTTCAAAGTGCTGTAAAAAATAGAAAAAACAAGTAGATCGTTGCAGTCGGACGCACCCGACTGCGGTATACTCGATACCAGTAGTAAAACAGATTAAAATGGGGTCGTGGCATCAAAATTTTAGCTGAAGATCTGTGTATGATGTCAATTGCTATCCTCATACCAAATTTGGTGACTCTAGCTCAAAAATAGTAAAATTTGGTGGATGGGGGCTGGGGTTGGTAAGGGGGGGCGTGGCATCCAAACTTTTGCTGCAGATCTATTAATGATGTCAATAGCTATCCTCAAACCGATTTTGGTGACTCTAGGTCAAAGTTAGTAGAATATGGTAGAAGGGGGCTTGGTGCTGGGGGCTGGTATGGGGGGGCGTGGCGTCCAAAGTTTTGCTGCAGATCTATTTATGATGCTAATTGCTATCCTCATACCAAATTTGGTGACTCTAGCTCAAAGTTAGTAAAATATGGTGCACCATCCACTTATTTTGGGTTTCTTCATCACCTATTTTGGCACTTAATAAAAGAAATAAGCATTTATGTTTTTGAACTGCGGGGGGGCTGGGGGCGGAATGGGTAGGTAAGGCTCCAAATCTTTGATGCAGTTTCGTTACCAGTTATCTACCTACCAAATTTTGTGACTCTAGCTCAAACACTATGGAAGATACACGCACTACCGTTTTTAACGAAGCGTTGGGGTGGTTGAGGGCGGTTAGGGCAATATAGATAGGCGTGGCATCCAAAGTTTTTATGAATTTTTTTGGGGATCGTCAACACCTATCTTAGCACCAAATTTGATGGCTCTAGCTCAAAAACTGTAGAAGACATAGGCCTATTTATTGTTAAACTGCGGGGGGGCTGGGGGTGGAATGGGTGGGCGTGGGTCCAAAATTTTTGATGCAGTTTTTTGGGGATTGATAGCAGCTATTTTCTCCCCAAATTTGGTAGTTCTAGCTGTAAGGGCTTGCGAAATAGCTGGATCTATCGATTTTGCGTTATCGAGTTTATCGATTTGCCAGCCCCCTAGTTATCGTAGAACTCCAATCTTGACACTTTAATTTACTATGCCACAGATAAAGAGATTTGCAAAGTTTGAAGTCTCTAACTTAAAGGGTGTGGAAAAAAGTTGCGTTCATACAGACGGACAGACGGACAGACACCATGACGGACATTGCACAAACCCAATATACTCTTTACCTTCGGTATCGAGTATAAAAAAACTCTTGCTGATTACCTCGAGAAATACATCACCTATAAAATGCATATCAATTTTTTTTTTGTTTTAGATAATCCGGTAACGAGTTATAATGTACTTTTCAAGGCACCTCTGGAGATTCACCATCACCCTCTTATTTATTAATATTTTTCTTTGAAAATTTTTTGTGACATACTTCAAAAGTTGTACAATAATATGTAATAAAATTTAATAAAATTATATTGTTGATTTCGCCGAAAAAAAATCTTAAAAATATTCGTTTTTCTCGCCTTTAAAATACTACCCCGCCCTTAAATAGGTCAATTATTAACACACTTTTTTGTGACAAATAAACATAAAAACATGCTTTGAGGTTACAAAATTGCATGGTTGAGCAGTGGACAGTTTGTTGTAAATTTAACAAAGTTATTGCATCAAACCGCTTTTTATAAGGTGGCAGCATTTGCGGTGTTTGTTAGGTGTTAGGTAAATAGCTACAGTAAGAAGAATAATTTAATTTATGGAAAGCCAATGTGCTGCCAAAATGTAAGTTGAATTAAAATTGCATTAAATTCTTTGTAATGAATTTATTTTATTTTTGTTCCATTGGGGAAAATACTGTTCACCACAGCAAGACGAAATTTTCGTAGAGTTTATGGAGAAGCATCCAGACGTTTCACAGGGGTTCAGCCGAGAATATAAAGTGGCCGTATCTTCTGCTTGGATAGAGTTTGCTAACGAGCTCAACGCCAACGGACCCCCGTGCAAGTCAGTGCACGAGTCGAAAAGAGTAAGTATTGTCACATTCGCATGAATCTTCTAATTATTTAATTTGTTTCAGGTGTGGAAAGATTGTAAGAAATCTATTAAAAAGAAGTTGCGCAACAACAAAATAGAGCAGCGGGCAACTGGCGGCTGGTCTTTAAAACAGCAGGAGCTGTACGCAACTGAGCGCACCCTTGCTACTGTACTCCAGCTGGAGCACGCGGTGGATGGAGTGGCTGAAGTCACGTCATGTGAGCTTAATCCTATAGACGATTTATTTGAAGCTATCGATGCCGAGGAAAATGGTAATGCACACAAAATAAGTTTTATTAAATTGTTTTAAAAAATAAATTTTTTTACAAAAAGTTCCACAAAGAGGATGAGATTGGAGAGGAGTACTCTAGATGTGGATAAGGTGTACGAAGAAAAACTGGAAGAAACCATGAGTGTGCCTGTAAGGACGCAAGCCAAAACAGGCGCTGCTGGTGCGGCAAGCAGCAGCCATGCGTCGCAGGCATTGGCGCTAGTGGCCAAGGAGACGGCGAGCTTACAACAAATTTCTAAAGATCTGCAGGCTCTGCATGAAACCTCCGAGGCAGCCTTGGATGCCATTAGTGAGATGGGTCAGCAGATGTGCGAGATTTCGAGGCAGCACTTGGAAGAGTAGAAAAACAATAATGCGCTAATCATTTGTTTTATTTTATTATATTTATTACAAAATAATACTTCAAAACTATTATTAGCGCCTTTGCAGGTTGTTGGCAATTGAGTTACGAACTCTTGCCAACTCATTTAATTGTAGCATACCTCATTCCCATCTTATTCATTTGTATTATTGTTGTCATCCAGTACCACTCTACACTTCGAAGAGTAAAGACGTGTGACTAGCAAACGAAAGCAAGCGCTTATTAGAAATTAACACTGAACCCAAATACATCAACATAAACAGAACAGACAATAAAACATTTGAAAATGTGTCGCCCTTCATAATTAAAAAAGTCATTGACTTTACATGTAACGGATAAGTAGAAACATGCAAAAAGACAAAAATAGGTGCCTTGTTAATTAAAACCAAAAACACAATACAAGCCCAAAAACTTCTAAAGCTGACCGCCTTCACAGACTTCCCCGTATTAGTTAGTGAGCACGAGACTCTAAAGTTCTCCAAGGGAGTAATTTACTCCAACGAGCTACGCAACATAGAAGAAGAAGAAATATTAAAAGAACTAAAACCTCAAAAAGTCACAGAAATACATAAAATACAAAAAATGGAAAACAATACACCCAAGGAAACCAGACTAATCACGCTAACCTTCGCATTACTCTCACTCCCTGAAACAATCATGATTGGATATGAACGAGTCAACGTACGCCCATACATCCCACTCCCACTGAGATGTCGCAATTGTCTAAGACTTGGACACCCCACAACTACATGCAAATCCCCCAAAACATGCATCAATTGCTCTGCAGAACAACACACCACCGAAAACGAGACCTGCACCAAAGAGAAATTCTGCATATACTGCAAATACGACATCAACAACCAAAACAAACATAGCCCAATGAATAAATCACCCCCAGCCTTTATAAAGCAGCAAAGGAGTTGACCTCAATCAAAACCCCTTAAAAAGTAGATCATAAGGAAGCTACTAGAATATACCACTTAAGACACACCCACCAACCAACACCTCACTCTTCAGTAACAGCAGAACAACCGGCCAAACAGCCGACAACACCAAAAATGACAGCAAAAAGTTCAACCAATACACCTAAAAGCACCAAAAACACACCCAACCAAATAAGACATTTAACAACATACGATGATCTCGAAACGGCCATGGACACAACACCGTATGCCAACGCAGGCCCATCAACCTCAGCACTTCATTATTCTACAACTCTCAATTCATCCCTATCAGAAGACCTCAAACTTAGAAACTTTTCAAATAAACAAAACACCCTCGCAATAAATCTAAAGTCAAAAGACAAAACGGAACCTAAAACAAAGAAAAACAATCGAAACAAGAAACACATACCCCTTAGTGAAAGTGATAACATCTAACCACTAGTCTAGTTATAAAGTGTCAGCGACGACTGCGGCCCGCCCGCTGCCCCGTCGCAGACACCCCATCCAAAACATACATCCAACATACATGCAACTGTACCTACAACAGTACTTCCAAAAAAAAAAAAAAAAAAAACTAACAACAACAATGGTAAATGTATTACAATTAACGGATACTCCAACAACTACAATCAGTTGCAAATACTCATAAAACAACACAGCCCGAAAATAATGTTCCTACAAGAAACCCATCTCTCCTCTAAACAAAACATTCTTATTCCAATCAACTATACACTTTACCACGAAAACACTGCCACAAACGGATATGGAGGGGTAGCTCTTTTAGTCCATTACTCCATACAGCAACAAAAAGTTACCATTCACTGCAAAATCAAATTCACTACAGTCTCGTCATTTATACCCCCAACAAAACTTTCAAACTTAACAATCTAAGAAACACTTTTAACAGCCTAACTCCTCCCCTATTAATAACAGGTGATTTCAACAGCTGGCATCAGAGCTGGGGCTCTCAAACCAACAACAAAAGAGGCAACACTCTCTTCAAATTCATCAACCAATCATCACTAATAACACTCAACAACGGCTCGCCAATCCATTTCTCCACCTACCATACTTTCACCCACATCGACCTGTCCCTTGCATCACCCATTCTTAAACTTAACTCATTAGCATCGACCTATTCGACGAACCTAACATCAGCAACAACCTCACTGAAAGACCAAAATTCAACCTTAAGAAAGCGAACTGGCCCCTTCTCACGAAACTCACAGAAACATTATCCCTAGAAAAACCTACCAGCCAAACATAAACAAAGAAACAGCCACCATAACTAAAATCATAATTCACGCAGCCAACCAAACCATACCCCAATCTCTGAAAAACAAACAGCATGGCGCAAACTAAATAGAACCATTAACATAACAAACATTCTAACCTACAAAAAAGCCAATGCCCAACTCAAACGGGAAATAAAAACTAGGAAACGAATTTCTATTCAAAATTTTACAGAGCAAATCAATCCAAACACACCCATCGCTAAAATATGGTCACACATAAACCACTTCTGTGGGCTAAAAACACGCCACGATATCCACTGCCTCACTAACCCCCATGACTACACACAAAACACACATAGCCAACACGCTTTGTAGCCACTGGTCCAACGCGTCCCTCGACACAAGTTTTCACCCATCATTCAACCACCACAAAGCAAAATCCAGCTCCACTATTTTACACGATCCATCTCCCCTAGCACTCAATCTAGAAAAAGACATCACCATGATCGAACTATTAATCAGCTAAAAGGCAAAACACCAGGACGAAATCGTATAAGCTACCCGACGCTTTAAAACATATCTCCAAGTCTTTTGAAAAGGCTTCTCGACTTTTTCAATAATATCCTTGCGGCCCAAATTCCCCAATAACTCAAAGTCAGCTGTATTATACCCATCCTTAAACAAAATTTGGACAAGACCTCCATTCCTACCGCCCTATCTCTCTCAACTCCTGCATCGCGAAAGTGCTATACAAAATAATCTCAAAACGACTATAGTGGCAAGCTACTAGACAGTCGGCAAGTAGGATTCAGAAAGAGAAAATCAGTGTCTGATTCCCTAGCTATGCAAGATTATCAGACCACATCTTTCCTTTCAAAAAAAAAACCATGCCTCCATCATCTCCTTAGACTTCGCAAAGGCTTTCGACAGAGTGGGAATACACAGCATCATTGCTTGATTTGATTTGATTTATTTGTTGCTTATTAATCCTAGTGCTACAAGTAGACATACTTATGAATTAATGCACTAGTCACATTTGAAAAGTACTCTTTAAGATAACAAAAGTTAAAAATACTTATATACTAAACATTATATGCTAAACATTTGATTAGAAATTTGCAATTAAAAAGAAAATATAAATCGTATTGACTATTAAATACCTTAACTAAAGTTGCTATTGTTATTATTTCTATTTATGATTATTAATATGCATTAAGTGTCTTCAAACATGTTGCTGTAAATATGATTTTAGTTTAGATCGAAAACCTGATGTGCTTCTAACGGTCTTAATTTCTAATGGCAGCTGATTCCAAAGTCGAGCACCCCATACAAAGAACTGCCTGTCGGAGCATGCAAGCTACTAGACAGTCGGCAAGTAGGATTCAGAAAGAGAAAATCAGTGTCTGATTCCCTAGCTATGCAAGATTATCAGACCACATCTTTCCTTTCAAAAAAAAAACCATGCCTCCATCATCTCCTTAGACTTCGCAAAGGCTTTCGACAGAGTGGGAATACACAGCATCATTGCTTGCTGAACTTGCTGATTGGAGTATTGGACCAATAATAACAAAATACATTAACAACTTCCTCACCAACAGGAAAATAACAGTCCTTGCCAACAATTCATTCTCCAACCCCCAGCCTTTAAACAACGAAATACCGCAAGGATCCTCCGTCAGTCATTTTATTCGCAATAGCGTACAACAAACTAAACAAAGCATTAGACAAACACAAAAAACTTGAATTTAATGGCTATGCCGACGACTACACAATAGTTTACAAACTAACCAAAAAGCAAGTTTGTTTGAATATAGACCTACTGTTTAACGACATCAACCAATGGTGCAACTACTCCGGTGCTTTACTATCTCCCAGTAAATGCAAAACTCTACATATCTGCAGGAAAAAAAACTTGCAACTTCTCGTTACAATCTAACGTCTTTTCCCTGCAAAAAGTCGACTCTCTCAAGATCCTTGGAATAACCATAGAAAAATACTACAGATGGAACAAACACAGACAACCTCTCCCTACAACTATCAAAACGACTTAACGTTGTGAGGTAGCAAAAAAACTACCGCACATTTTTATGTTCCGTCCGTGACGTCATCCATACCCCAACCTTATATGTAAATGCACCCAGCTCGCCGTTGCGCTGCTCACTCACAGAAGCTGGCTGCTTTTGCGCGCAAGCGCAAAAGCTTTGCTCCCGAGCTACGCACAAATGAGCTAAACTAGTCGTTTCGGCGCGACGCCGGCAGAACATACAACCTATGCGCACACATACAGTATGGCTCATGTCTCTGCGAAGCCAGCAAGCAGACTGACCCAATATGCTCACGACTCACAACTTAGGCAAAACTAGCCTGCGATATCTCTCTCTAAGAGCGTGGTAGCTGCTAAACGACTTCCCAACTCTATATCAGAATTTTTGCATTTGAACGCTCTATTATATGTATTCTTGTTGGGAGCATGCAGTTGATGTTCTTGTGGAGTCGAATCGAAATATTTTGGATAATAATAAAATACAATGCAAGTGTCGGCTTGTGTCAGCTGTTTTCCAAACGATGGTCTTATCGATATTTATATCGGCCCTTCAACGGAGCATAAATGTTTGCCGGAACTCAGGCCTCAATTAAATTGATCTCTCGCCAAGCTCTAAACGGACATTGAGAAACTCAATTTTGACTAAACTTGGGATAGTTACGCAAACCGAGAATTAAAAAACCGGCCCTAATGCAGAAAAAAATGTAGTAACAATATTATGATATATGGTCTTACTTAAGAAGTATGAGACGTGCAATAAAATCAATCGCCCGAATAACATGTTCTGTCAGTCCAAACATATGTAAATACGTTAAGTATGTTTCTACGGTAGCAGCCTTCTGATAAGGTAATAATGTAGAAACGTCGGACGCAACCGATATACCCGATACAAGTCATAAAACTAATAAAAAGAGACCTGATTACAGTGGGGTGCGGATACAGCAGGGGTGTACGCTGCCTCAAAGATTGTCTGCTGCGGATGGGGATGCCAAAAAGCTATCTTCTTTCCAAATTTGTGACTCTAGCTTAAAGTTTGTTTAAAGTGGAAATGGGAGGCTGGGGGCGGTAGAAGGCGTGGCATCCAAAGTTTTTGTGCAGATCTATGTGGGATGTCAATCGCTATCATCCTACCAAATTTGATGACTCTGGATCAAAGTTTGTAATATATGGGAGAAGGTGGGCTGGGGTTGGTATGGGGGGGAGCAGCATCTAAACATTTTGGATTTCTTCATCGCTAATCTTGGCACCAAATTTGGTAGCTCTAGCTCAAACACTGTTGAAGGTACACGCATTACCGTTTATAACGAAGCGTTACCTATCTTGTCACCAGATTTGGTGGATCTAGCTCAAAAGCTGTTGAAGATAGCGTTTCTGTCATTTCACTGCGGGGGGCTTGGAGCGGCATGAGTGGGCGTGGCTTCAAAATTTTTTTGAAATTATCATCTCCCCATTTTCGGTAGTTCTAGCTGTAAGGATGTGCGATATAGATTTTTCGATTTTAAGTTATCGAACTTATCGATTTTCCAGCCCCCCAGTTATCGTAAAACCCCAATCCTTACACTTTATTTTACACGGCCAAAGATAAAGATATTTGCAAAGGTTCAAGTCTCTTGCTTGAATGGTGTGGGAAAAAGATTAACACATTCGGACACACAGACGGGCAGACGGACAGACACCATGACAGACATTGCACTAGCCCAATATACTTTTTACTTTCGGTATCGAGTATAGTAAGTAGAAACGTTGCATTCGGACGCAACCGACTGCAGTATACTCGATAACGGGTGAAAATAGACCTGATTGCAAACGGGTACGGGTACAGCAGGGGTGCATGCTGCTTTACTGATTGTCTGATGAAGGTGTGGATGCCACCATTTATCGTCCTATCAAATTTTGTTTCTCTAGCTCAAAATTTGTTAAAGGTAGTGGCTGGGGGCGGTATGGAGTGTGGCATCAAAATTGTTGCTGAAGATCTATGTATCATGTCAATGGCTATCCTCATACCAAATGAAAAGTACACGCATTCGCGTTATTAACGAAACTTGGCACTAAGTTTGGTGGCTCCAGCTCATTAAAAATGGATGATATATTTTTTTTTGATTTTAAAATGCGAAAAGGGTGGGGGCGGGATAGGTGGATGAGGATTCAAAATATTTGATGCAGATCTTTGCGAGATTTTAATTGCTTAATGCCCTGCAACTTGTTTCGTCGTTGTTGATAGACTTGGATCAACTAATAATGGTTGGTGATTTTAATTTGCCACATGGTTTATGGTCTGTGAATTACCGGCCACTTCTTATGATTTAATCGATGGCCTTCTAGAGTTAGGCCTATCACAAGTTAACAGGGTGCATAACTGTAGTAATAAATATTAGATTAGACCCGTTGTTTTCGTCAAACTAACTTTACTAAATTGAATGATCTTCTTCAGCATTCTATTTGGTCTCACCTTTATTCTTGTAGCGATATTTAAACTGCCATTGCCATTTTTGACAGGACTCTGAATTCGCATTCTGATATCTGTGTTCCCCTCACTGGTCCTTCAAGTGAAAATAAACCATCTTGGTTAACGAGGGAACTATCTAAATTTAAAGACGTGAAAACAATATCCTATAAAAAATTTTAAAATTCAGGAAATACTATAGATCTATTCTCGTATATAATAGCAAAGTCAAATACTATTTCTGTAAACACTTCCTAATACAATAGTTATACCAATTGTTTTAGATTAAACTTTTCCTGTGATCCGAAACAGTTTTGTAAATTTTTTAACTCAAAACGTTAATATCATGCTTCCCATCCTCTAATTTTCTCGATAATACAAAAGCAGTGGCTGATCTATTCGCTGAGTATTTTCAATCAGAATACTCATCTAGTTCATATAGTTGCAATAATTTTTACCCTTTTCAAGTTTAAACGTCAAATCGCACATATGTCCCAGTTATTACTGAGTGTACGCTGCAAAGTGACCTTAACTCTATCAAACCCGGCTTCTTGCCTGGCCCAGATGGAGTGCCAGGTTGTATACTTAAATACTGTGCGGATTCACTTTGTAAACCCTTACATAAATTATTAAAGTTGTCGTTTGACTCAGCTGTGCTTTCTGGTATATGAAAGAAATTTTTTATTATTCTACTACATAAAAATTCTGGTAAGTCTAACGTTAAAAACTTTAAGGGTATATCAAAGTTGTCTGCTACTCCGAAAGCCTTTGAAAAAAGTTTTAGCTTGTGTTAGATCACACGGACGCATAGGTTAACCGTAGAATACGTCTCTCCTTGTGCTACAAAAATTATGAAGCGGTAGCCTGATAAAACAACCACATAGATATTTTATTTTAACTGTGTTTGTTGGCCTTTGGCTAATCTTTTGCTTTTTACTGCAACACTGGTTAGCATATCTAATATAAATCATACAAACAATGACTTGTATAATTTATTAAATCAAAATTTCTGCATAATTAAATCTAAAATTCCTTGCAAATACTATATCTATATACTAAATCTATACTATGAGCATGTCCACCTCGGTTTCAACAGTTAAATCCTTGTCTATGAGTGTTATAAGGTGAGAATATTTCATTAAAGCAGAGAAAGCATTTGTTGTTTGTTATTGTGGGATAAATTTTGATAAAAAAAAAAAAAAAATATTTTTTTTTTTGATTATTAATTTATGAAACGGCTCTATATAAGAATTAATTATTCACTCTGTTACGCTTGCTTAAAATTAATTTAATGAAATAACTTTGTTGCTAATTGTATTGATGCAAAACCATAATTAAATGTGCAACAAAAACAATAAAACATGATTTCGAAAACTTGCACGCAAAATTTTGAATTTATAAAATTGCGGGCTAACATATTTTATTGTGATATTATTTTATTTTGAACTGGTGCTTAAGCTAAACTTGTTCATTTACACCCCTGGCACTGAAGTATTTATGTATGAGAATGTAATTATGACTGAATATCTTAATGAAATTTCTCCGTTAACAAGCTATCAGTCATGAACGCAACGAAAGGAAATGAAGTCTATTTTCTTTTTAAAAAAGTTAACTCGGTTTCATCTTTTATTTTTTGAGCAATTTATTATTATTATTATATTGGGGGTGAATACACTGCGACCAGATAGATCTATTGTGCCCCCTTCTTAGCCTATAGACCTTCCATCAGATCCAGGTCTTGCATGAAGGCAAGTATTTTTGTTGGGTCGGTGGTTTCTAAATCGCTAAGCTGCACAATGTGTTTTCCTAGAAAACTGCTTTTTTTCCTTACTAAGGCTACATATTATGCTATTATGTGCAAGGAGGATTCTCCTTCCGTTCTGCAGATACTGCAAATCTCGCTGCTGGCTATACCTACAATGCCCTGTCAGAAGACCGGTGAGTATCCAAAGTCTATTTTTACCCATTGATATAACTTGCTTAAACCGTTTGAGATTATAGCTACCCAAGAGAAGCTTTCCTTGTCTGAGTCCTGGTGTCCTTGCCCAGCTCATTATGCGTAGACGTCTCTCTTCGCTCCTAAGCTCCTCCCGTATTGTGCTTCTTCCTACACAACAGTACGGCTCGGGTCCTATTAGGGGTGTCGCTGCCCCAAGTCTTGCTTGCTTATCGGCCTCTTCGTTCCCCGCTATGATCCCAGATCCTTGATCCTTGGTTCGTACCTCACGAACTACCTTTGACCTAATTATAGTCTTACTAAGTGCCATTATAGCTGCTTGGATATCGGATAAGATGGCTATATCTCTATTCCGATAGTTGCGCTTTAAATTAAAGTCCACACACCTTCCTATTGCACATACCTCAGCTTGGAATATGCTGGTGTGCATACCTAGGGGCTCATGGTAAATTAACCAAGCGCCCACCACACCAAGACCGGAGCCTTGTTGTATTAGGGACCCGTCGGTGTACCATTTAATAGTGTGCGGCTTCATGTTGTGGACGTCTTCTAAAGATGTCCACTTCTTTTTGTTGCACAGGTGAACTTAAAACTTTTGCGCGAACATATGTTCGGCTTTCATTTCGCCCCTTGGCTGTGCCAGTAGAGGAAGTTCACCCAATAGCATATCACCCTCTACTCGACTAAGAATATGTCCTCTCCCAACTCGTTCAACGGACATTCTTAAAAGGGTTGCCTTCTGTTGTAGCCTAATTGTGTGATGGAGTGGTGTTATCTCCAACAGAACCTCAAGCGCTGATGTGGGACAAGTCCTCATCGCTCCCGTGATTCCTACACATGCCATTCTCTCTAGCTTTTGAAGCTGCTTCTGCTTAGTGATTTGCTGTGCTTTATCCCCCCATGCAATCACTCCGTACGTGAGCATGGGCCTTACTAACATAAGGTATAGCCATCTTATTGTCTTTAGTGATGTTCCCCATAACTTCCCGGCTATGCTACGACACGTACATATATAACGCTCTGCAGCACTTCGCAATCGTATTCTGAACATGGGTGCCAAAGTTTAATTTACTTTCAAAAGTGACCCCAAGGTACTTAACTTCCTTGCTTGTTTCTATTGGACTTCCTGCGAGCCTAATCTCACTCATCCTTTGTAGCTTGTATCTTCTGGTGAATGGAACGATGATTATTTTTGTAGGGTTGAGGTTGAGACCAACTTCCCTACACCAATCATGCGTGATCCTAAGTCCCAGTTGAACAGTGTCACAAAGAGTTTCTTCATACTTTCCCTTAGCTATTATCACAATGTCATCTGCATAACCCTGACATTGGATACCCCTGTTGGCAAGTCTACTTAGTAGTTCATCTACCAGTATACGCCATAAGAGTGGTAATAAAACCCCCCCTTGCGGAAAGCCCCTTGTGGTTGTTACTGTTACGGTACTATCTTGTATAGATGCCGTAGCCTGTCTGGACCCTAGTAGGGATGAAATCCGTCTACTGGTTGTGCTGTCCAGCCCTCTTCTATTCAAGGTGTCCTTGACAGCATCATGAGATGTGTTGTCGAAAGCACCTTCAATGTCAAAAAATGCACAGACTGCTACTTCTTTATTTACTACTGCGGCTCGCAAAGTGCGGTGCAGCTTATAAAGGGCAGTGTCCGTAGACCTACCTGTCCTGTATGCATGCTGCGTTGCCTGCAGTGGACTCTGTGTAAGCAGAGTGCTCCTAATATAATAGTCCACCAGCTTTTCCAACGTGTTCAACAAAAACGATGTTAAGCTAATGGGTCTGAAGGACTTTGGGTTCGTGATATCTTTCTTCCCAATCTTGGGGATGAAGACCACCCTAGCTCTACTCCAAGTTCTAGTTATATGACCAAGTGCTAGGCTACTGACCAGGATTTTCCTTAGAGTGGGTAGGAGTATTTCCAGTCCCTGCTGAAGGAAACCTGGTAATATGCCATCCAGACCAGAAGATTTGTAAAGCTGGAAGGATCCAATTGCCCACTTTATTTTCGCCACTGTTACCACCTTCTTGGCGCATGTCCAGTCGCTGGCCGTTAGTCTATAATGAACTCCTGTTTTATGTGATTCATCTGTTGCCAGGGGATACTCCCTGGAAAATGCGTCTCAAACAGAAGCTCTAGACTTTGCATATTAGTGCTCGTATATGAACTATCTCAACGTTTCAGGAATTTTTTGGATAGCACACTCATAACCGAAAAGTGAGACGTATTCTACGTCAAAATTATATGCTCTCAATTGCAGCACTTATGTAGTTAAATTTTATCCCCTTACCAACTCGGTTTTGTTAGACGAAAATCGCTTGTTATCAAAGGATTTCAGGCCAAAATGCAAACTGACGTCGTATATACAGATTTTAGAAAGGCATCTGATTCTGTTTGTCATTCTTTGTTATTTCAAAAATTAAATATTATTGGATCTCCAGCAAAACTCTTCTAGTGGCTTTCTGAGTACTTGTGTGGCCGAACACAAACAGATGTTTTTAAACCTTTTGTATCCAAATCAATTTTAGTTACCTCTGGTGTTTTGAAATGAATGATTTAGGCATCACTTTTGATAATAAACTAAAATTTGATTTTCACATATCGTCGATGGTCAATAAGGCCATAAAGGTTCTTGGCTTGATAATGATATAATGATTTCTTCACCACTAAATCGCTATATATATCTTTAGTATGTCCCATCCTATAGCATGGATATTGTGTGTGGCCCCCGCAATACGGGATTCACCAGGATAGAATTGAATCTGTGCAGAAGAAATTTTTCTGTTTGCGCTTATAAGTTTTATCTGGGTTCCTTGGATAGACCTATCCACGTATTCAAGTAAACTTCTTTTAACAAATCTTCCTTCCCTGTTGAACCGTAGAATTATGTATGGTGTAGTATTCATCACTCATCTACTTAATGGTGAAATCGACTCATCAGTTCTTCTAAGTCGAATAAAATTAAATGTTCCAATTAGATCTACCCGAAACTTTTTTCCTCTTAGCCTCGACCAAGCAACTATTTAATTCATGAACCATTTAGTTTCATATGTTCTGACTAAAACATGCTTTATTCTCGTGTCTCTTTGGAACCGTCAGCTCTTGAAATAAAACGATCGATCCTTTTTTCTTTATCTAATCGTAAACACTAATCACTAATCTTCCGCTGGTTTGACTGGGGTTTTCTGCGTTTTTCCCAATCCGCGCAACAAATCATGGACCACTTATTTTTTTGTTAAATTTTTCAGACCTTTAACGTCATTTTTTTAATTTTTTTTAACCTTAATTTACTTTCAGATCTTCATTTAGTTTTGTACTTGACTTTTAATTTCATTATTTTTATTTTATTTATTTTAAATGAATATTTATATTATTCCAGGTGCTCATAGCTGACAATAAATACATATAAAAAAAAATTAAATCTAACGACCCTCAAAAAACTGCATACAAACTTTGGATGCAACGCCCATCCATACTGCCCTAGCCGATCGCAACGTGATCGTGGCTCTAAAATTTTGAATACAATATTTTGGGGGTTGTTAGTAACTTTCTTCTTCCCAGTTTTTGTAGTTCTAGCTGAAAGGGCGTGCGAAATAGGTGGTTTATCGAAGTTGAGTTTTTGAATTTATCGTTTTTTCAGTCCCCCTGTTATCGGAGAACCAAATCGTAAAACCCAATCTTGACACCTTATCATACACGGCCATAGATAAAGACATTTGCAACGTTTCAAGTCTCTAGTTTGAAGGGTGTGGAAAAAAGTTGTGCACATACAGACACACAGACGGACAGACACCATGACGGACATTGCACAAACCCAAAATACTCTTTACCTTCGGTACCGAGTATAATAAAAAACTATAGTTCGCATATTCTGTATATTACCTCTATAAGTCGTAAGCCTCGATAACTTGAAAAACTCAATAGCTCGTATTTATATTATGGTCACTTGCAAATACGAGTTATTGAAGTTTCACTGTATAATTTTAAGTTTAACGTGAAATCTAAAATTTGTTTATCAGTAGTGTGCCTGCCATCAAAACCAACCGAATTCAAACCTAAAACCAACCTCGAGCTGGTTTTAGTTGTGCCAGAGCAGAGTTCGAAATGGTTTTGAAATCTCACCAAATTTGGTCAGAGATTTGGTTCGTTTAAGCTATATTAAATGTCTAATGCATAACAAGTGTTACTTTTTCGAAAGGTAATTTCAAGCTTTGTTGCATATTGCAAATACATTTGAATTTCATGATTTAAGATATTAATAAATCTGTAACAAATCTCTAAGACTATTTGCCGTTCCGTGCAAGCGTGCAAAAGCGTCCCTAACAAGAGAGGTGCCACTTTGATCGTTTAACAATATCAATTATTCAGAGGCTTAAGGGCGGGGTTGGGTTTTAAAACTTTTTTTTTTAATTTTTTTTTTATTTTTTTTCTGAATGAATAATATGTCGAGAATATTATGTCCAAATTTCAAGTCAATCCGAGTAAAAATATCGGAGTTACAGCGTTTCAAACGACCGGCCGTGCTACCTGATTTTTATACCTGCCCGGTAGACCCCCGATACCCCTATTAGCAGCTGCAATTTCTTTTGTTATCCCTTTCCCTTTCTCCGTCTATGTGTCTTTCAAAAGATGCAAACTGACCTTGTACATATTTTATATTTTCAGGTACATCGAATATAATTGATGACTCTATGTAAGTATAAAAATTAATATTCTTTTATTGATGGTTTATTTCGAGTTTTCACGTATGAAAAACTTAAAATCGATTTTCCCAAAAACGTATTTTTTGAAGTTTGTGAACATCAGAACTCAAAATCTACTGAACCGATCCTTTTGAAAATTTGAACATTACTTCTTCACATAAATCAACGGGTAATCAGCAAGAGTTTTTTTTTTCATCTTTTTCTATTTTTTAATAACAAATTAACCGCAATTTTTTTAAACTAAAATCGCGTTTTTCACTTCAAAGTGCTGTAAAAAATAGAAAAAACAAGTAGATCGTTGCAGTCGGACGCACCCGACTGCGGTATACTCGATACCAGTAGTAAAACAGATTAAAATGGGGTCGTGGCATCAAAATTTTAGCTGAAGATCTGTGTATGATGTCAATTGCTATCCTCATACCAAATTTGGTGACTCTAGCTCAAAAATAGTAAAATTTGGTGGATGGGGGCTGGGGTTGGTAAGGGGGGGCGTGGCATCCAAACTTTTGCTGCAGATCTATTAATGATGTCAATAGCTATCCTCAAACCGATTTTGGTGACTCTAGGTCAAAGTTAGTAGAATATGGTAGAAGGGGGCTTGGTGCTGGGGGCTGGTATGGGGGGGGCGTGGCGTCCAAAGTTTTGCTGCAGATCTATTTATGATGCTAATTGCTATCCTCATACCAAAATTGGTGACTCTAGCTCAAAGTTAGTAAAATATGGTGCACCATCCACTTATTTTGGGTTTCTTCATCACCTATTTTGGCACTTAATAAAAGAAATAAGCATTTATGTTTTTGAACTGCGGGGGGGCTGGGGGCGGAATGGGTAGGTAAGGCTCCAAATCTTTGATGCAGTTTCGTTACCAGTTATCTACCTACCAAATTTTGTGACTCTAGCTCAAACACTATGGAAGATACACGCACTACCGTTTTTAACGAAGCGTTGGGGTGGTTGAGGGCGGTTAGGGCAATATAGATAGGCGTGGCATCCAAAGTTTTTATGAATTTTTTTGGGGATCGTCAACACCTATCTTAGCACCAAATTTGATGGCTCTAGCTCAAAAACTGTAGAAGACATAGGCCTATTTATTGTTAAACTGCGGGGGGGCTGGGGGTGGAATGGGTGGGCGTGGGTCCAAAATTTTTGATGCAGTTTTTTGGGGATTGATAGCAGCTATTTTCTCCCCAAATTTGGTAGTTCTAGCTGTAAGGGCTTGCGAAATAGCTGGATCTATCGATTTTGCGTTATCGAGTTTATCGATTTGCCAGCCCCCTAGTTATCGTAGAACTCCAATCTTGACACTTTAATTTACTATGCCACAGATAAAGAGATTTGCAAAGTTTGAAGTCTCTAACTTAAAGGGTGTGGAAAAAAGTTGCGTTCATACAGACGGACAGACGGACAGACACCATGACGGACATTGCACAAACCCAATATACTCTTTACCTTCGGTATCGAGTATAAAAAAAACTCTTGCTGATTACCTCGAGAAATACATCACCTATAAAATGCATATCAATTTTTTTTTTGTTTTAGATAATCCGGTAACGAGTTATAATGTACTTTTCAAGGCACCTCTGGAGATTCACCATCACCCTCTTATTTATTAATATTTTTCTTTGAAAATTTTTTGTGACATACTTCAAAAGTTGTACAATAATATGTAATAAAATTTAATAAAATTATATTGTTGATTTCGCCGAAAAAAAATCTTAAAAATATTCGTTTTTCTCGCCTTTAAAACACTACCCCGCCCTTAAATAGGTCAATTATTAACACACTTTTTTGTGACAAATAAACATAAAAACATGCTTTGAGGTTACAAAATTGCATGGTTGAGCAGTGGACAGTTTGTTGTAAATTTAACAAAGTTATTGCATCAAACCGCTTTTTATAAGGTGGCAGCATTTGCGGTGTTTGTTAGGTGTTAGGTAAATAGCTACAGTAAGAAGAATAATTTAATTTATGGAAAGCCAATGTGCTGCCAAAATGTAAGTTGAATTAAAATTGCATTAAATTCTTTGTAATGAATTTATTTTATTTTTGTTCCATTGGGGAAAATACTGTTCACCACAGCAAGACGAAATTTTCGTAGAGTTTATGGAGAAGCATCCAGACGTTTCACAGGGGTTCAGCCGAGAATATAAAGTGGCCGTATCTTCTGCTTGGATAGAGTTTGCTAACGAGCTCAACGCCAACGGACCCCCGTGCAAGTCAGTGCACGAGTCGAAAAGAGTAAGTATTGTCACATTCGCATGAATCTTCTAATTATTTAATTTGTTTCAGGTGTGGAAAGATTGTAAGAAATCTATTAAAAAGAAGTTGCGCAACAACAAAATAGAGCAGCGGGCAACTGGCGGCTGGTCTTTAAAACAGCAGGAGCTGTACGCAACTGAGCGCACCCTTGCTACTGTACTCCAGCTGGAGCACGCGGTGGATGGAGTGGCTGAAGTCACGTCATGTGAGCTTAATCCTATAGACGATTTATTTGAAGCTATCGATGCCGAGGAAAATGGTAATGCACACAAAATAAGTTTTATTAAATTGTTTTAAAAAATAAATTTTTTTACAAAAAGTTCCACAAAGAGGATGAGATTGGAGAGGAGTACTCTAGATGTGGATAAGGTGTACGAAGAAAAACTGGAAGAAACCATGAGTGTGCCTGTAAGGACGCAAGCCAAAACAGGCGCTGCTGGTGCGGCAAGCAGCAGCCATGCGTCGCAGGCATTGGCGCTAGTGGCCAAGGAGACGGCGAGCTTAAAACAAATTTCTAAAGATCTGCAGGCTCTGCATGAAACCTCCGAGGCAGCCTTGGATGCCATTAGTGAGATGGGTCAGCAGATGTGCGAGATTTCGAGGCAGCACTTGGAAGAGTAGAAAAACAATAATGCGCTAATCATTTGTTTTATTTTATTATATTTATTACAAAATAATACTTCAAAACTATTATTAGCGCCTTTGCAGGTTGTTGGCAATTGAGTTACGAACTCTTGCCAACTCATTTAATTGTAGCATACCTCATTCCCATCTTATTCATTTGTATTATTGTTGTCATCCAGTACCACTCTACACTTCGAAGAGTAAAGACGTGTGACTAGCAAACGAAAGCAAGCGCTTATTAGAAATTAACACTGAACCCAAATACATCAACATAAACAGAACAGACAATAAAACATTTGAAAATGTGTCGCCCTTCATAATTAAAAAAGTCATTGACTTTACATGTAACGGATAAGTAGAAACATGCAAAAAGACAAAAATAGGTGCCTTGTTAATTAAAACCAAAAACACAATACAAGCCCAAAAACTTCTAAAGCTGACCGCCTTCACAGACTTCCCCGTATTAGTTAGTGAGCACAAGACTCTAAAGTTCTCCAAGGGAGTAATTTACTCCAACGAGCTACGCAACATAGAAGAAGAAGAAATATTAAAAGAACTAAAACCTCAAAAAGTCACAGAAATACATAAAATACAAAAAATGGAAAACAATACACCCAAGGAAACCAGACTAATCACGCTAACCTTCGCATTACTCTCACTCCCTGAAACAATCATGATTGGATATGAACGAGTCAACGTACGCCCATACATCCCACTCCCACTAAGATGTCGCAATTGTCTAAGACTTGGACACCCCACAACTACATGCAAATCCCCCAAAACATGCATCAATTGCTCTGCAGAACAACACACCACCGAAAACGAGACCTGCACCAAAGAGAAATTCTGCATATACTGCAAATACGACATCAACAACCAAAACAAACATAGCCCAATGAATAAATCACCCCCAGCCTTTATAAAGCAGCAAAGGAGTTGACCTCAATCAAAACCCCTTAAAAAGTAGATCATAAGGAAGCTACTAGAATATACCACTTAAGACACACCCACCAACCAACACCTTACTCTTCAGTAACAGCAGAACAACCGGCCAAACAGCCGACAACACCAAAAATGACAGCAAAAAGTTCAACCAATACACCTAAAAGCACCAAAAACACACCCAACCAAATAAGACATTTAACAACATACGATGATCTCGAAACGGCCATGGACACAACACCGTATGCCAACGCAGGCCCATCAACCTCAGCACTTCATTATTCTACAACTCTCAATTCATCCCTATCAGAAGACCTCAAACTTAGAAACTTTTCAAATAAACAAAACACCCTCGCAATAAATCTAAAGTCAAAAGACAAAACGGAACCTAAAACAAATAAAAACAATCGAAACAAGAAACACATACCCCTTAGTGAAAGTGATAACATCTAACCACTAGTCTAGTTATAAAGTGTCAGCGACGACTGCGGCCCGCCCGCTGCCCCGTCGCAGACACCCCATCCAAAACATACATCCAACATACATGCAACTGTACCTACAACAGTACTTCCAAAAAAAAAAAAAAAAAAAAACTAACAACAACAATGGTAAATGTATTACAATTAACGGATACTCCAACAACTACAATCAGTTGCAAATACTCATAAAACAACACAGCCCGAAAATAATGTTCCTACAAGAAACCCATCTCTCCTCTAAACAAAACATTCTTATTCCAATCAACTATACACTTTACCACGAAAACACTGCCACAAACGGATATGGAGGGGTAGCTCTTTTAGTCCATTACTCCATACAGCAACAAAAAGTTACCATTCACTGCAAAATCAAATTCACTACAGTCTCGTCATTTATACCCCCAACAAAACTTTCAAACTTAACAATCTAAGAAACACTTTTAACAGCCTAACTCCTCCCCTATTAATAACAGGTGATTTCAACAGCTGGCATCAGAGCTGGGGCTCTCAAACCAACAACAAAAGAGGCAACACTCTCTTCAAATTCATCAACCAATCATCACTAATAACACTCAACAACGGCTCGCCAATCCATTTCTCCACCTACCATACTTTCACCCACATCGACCTGTCCCTTGCATCACCCATTCTTAAACTTAACTCATTAGCATCGACCTATTCGACGAACCTAACATCAGCAACAACCTCACTGAAAGACCAAAATTCAACCTTAAGAAAGCGAACCCTGCCCCTTCTCACGAAACTCACAGAAACATTATCCCTAGAAAAACCTACCAGCCAAACATAAACAAAGAAACAGCCACCATAACTAAAATCATAATTCACGCAGCCAACCAAACCATACCCCAATCTCTGAAAAACAAACAGCATGGAGCAAACTAAATAGAACCATTAACATAACAAACATTCTAACCTACAAAAAAGCCAATGCCCAACTCAAACGGGAAATAAAAACTAGGAAACGAATTTCTATTCAAAATTTTACAGAGCAAATCAATCCAAACACACCCATCGCTAAAACATGGTCACACATAAACCGCTTCTGTGGGCTAAAAACACGCCACGATATCCACTGCCTCACTAACCCCCATGACTACACACAAAACACACATAGCCAACACGCTTTGTAGCCACTGGTCCAACGCGTCCCTCGACACAAGTTTTCACCCATCATTCAACCACCACAAAGCAAAATCCAGCTCCACTATTTTACACGATCCATCTCCCCTAGCACTCAATCTAGAAAAAGACATCACCATGATGGAACTATTAATCAGCTAAAAGGCAAAACACCAGGACGAAATCGTATAAGCTACCCGACGCTTTAAAACATATCTCCAAGTCTTTTGAAAAGGCTTCTCGACTTTTTCAATAATATCCTTGCGGCCCAAATTCCCCAATAACTCAAAGTCAGCTGTATTATACCCATCCTTAAACAAAATTTGGACAAGACCTCCATTCCTACCGCCCTATCTCTCTCAACTCCTGCATCGCGAAAGTGCTATACAAAATAATCTCAAAACGACTATAGTGGCAAGCTACTAGACAGTCGGCAAGTAGGATTCAGAAAGAGAAAATCAGTGTCTGATTCCCTAGCTATGCAAGATTATCAGACCACATCTTCCCTTTCAAAAAAAAAACCATGCCTCCATCATCTCCTTAGACTTCGCAAAGGCTTTCGACAGAGTGGGAATACACAGCATCATTGCTTGCTGAACTTGCTGATTGGAGTATTGGACCAATAATAACAAAATACATTAACAACTTCCTCACCAACAGGAAAATAACAGTCCTTGCCAACAATTCATTCTCCAACCCCCAGCCTTTAAACAACGAAATACCGCAAGGATCCTCCGTCAGTCATTTTATTCGCAATAGCGTACAACAAACTAAACAAAGCATTAGACAAACACAAAAAACTTGAATTTAATGGCTATGCCGACGACTACACAATAGTTTACAAACTAAACAAAAAGCAAGTTTGTTTGAATATAGACCTACTGTTTAACGACATCAACCAATGGTGCAACTACTCCGGTGCTTTACTATCTCCCAGTAAATGCAAAACTCTACATATCTGCAGGAAAAAAAACTTGCAACTTCTCGTTACAATCTAACGTCTTTTCCCTGCAAAAAGTCGACTCTCTCAAGATCCTTGGAATAACCATAGAAAAATACTACAGATGGAACAAACACAGACAACCTCTCCCTACAACTATCAAAACGACTTAACGTTGTGAGGTAGCAAAAAAACTACCGCACATTTTTATGTTCCGTCCGTGACGTCATCCATACCCCAACCTTATATGTAAATGCACCCAGCTCGCCGTTGCGCTGCTCACTCACAGAAGCTGGCTGCTTTTGCGCGCAAGCGCAAAAGCTTTGCTCCCGAGCTACGCACAAATGAGCTAAACTAGTCGTTTCGGCGCGACGCCGGCAGAACATACAACCTATGCGCACACATACAGTATGGCTCATGTCTCTGCGAAGCCAGCAAGCAGACTGACCCAATATGCTCACGACTCACAACTTAGGCAAAACTAGCCTGCGATATCTCTCTCTAAGAGCGTGGTAGCTGCTAAACGACTTCCCAACTCTATATCAGAATTTTTGCATTTGAACGCTCTATTATATGAATTCTTGTTGGGAGCATGCAGTTGATGTTCTTGTGGAGTCAAATCGAAATATTTTGGATAATAATAAAATACAATGCAAGTGTCGGCTTGTGTCAGCTGTTTTCCAAACGATGGTCTTATCGATATTTATATCGGCCCTTCAACGGAGCATAAATGTTTGCCGGAACTCAGGCCTCAATTAAATTGATCTCTCGCCAAGCTCTAAACGGACATTGAGAAACTCAATTTTGACTAAACTTGGGATAGTTACGCAAACCGAGAATTAAAAAACCAGCCCTAATGCAGAAAAAAATGTAGTAACAATATTATGATATATGGTCTTACTTAAGAAGTATGAGACGTGCAATAAAATCAATCGCCCGAATAACATGTTCTGTCAGTCCAAACATATGTAAATACGTTAAGTATGTTTCTACGGTAGCAGCCTTCTGATAAGGTAATAATGTAGAAACGTTGCAGTCGGACGCAACCGATATACCCGATACAAGTCATAAAACTAATAAAAAGAAACCTGATTACAGTGGGGTGCGGATACAGCAGGGGTGTACGCTGCCTCAAAGATTGTCTGCTGCGGATGGGGATGCCAAAAAGCTATCTTCTTTCCAAATTTGTGACTCTAGCTTAAAGTTTGTTTAAAGTGGAAATGGGAGGCTGGGGGCGGTAGAAGGCGTGGCATCCAAAGTTTTTGTGCAGATCTATGTGGGATGTCAATCGCTATCATCCTACCAAATTTGATGACTCTGGATCAAAGTTTGTAATATATGGGAGAAGGTGGGCTGGGGTTGGTATGGGGGGGAGCAGCATCTAAACATTTTGGATTTCTTCATCGCTAATCTTGGCACCAAATTTGGTAGCTCTAGCTCAAACACTATGGAAGATACACTCATTCCCGTTATTAAAGAAAAGTTGAGGCGGTTCGAGGCGGCTAGGGAAGAAAGGATACGCGTGGCATCCAAGCTAGGGAGCGTGGCATCCAAATTTTTGATGCACTTCTGTGTATGCTGTCAATTAATATCTTCCAACCAAATTTGGTGACTGTAGCTCATAGTTAGTAAACAATTGTGGAAGGGAGGCTAGGGCGGTATGTGTGGGGTTGGCATCTTTAAGGTTTCTTCATCATAAATCTTGGCACAAAATTTTTTGGCTCTAGCTTAAAAGCAGTAGTAGATATAGGCGTTTTTGATTTCAAAATGCAGAGGGCTGGGGAACGTGGGGGGTAGGGCGTGGCTCGAAAAGTTTGATGCAGTTTTTTTTGGGTCATTAACTGCTACCTTCCTACCAAATTTGATGAGTTTAACTTAAACACTTTGGAAGATACACTCATTACCGTTTTTAGCGAAGCATTGGGGCGGCTCGAGCAGCATGGATTGGCGTGGCATACAAAGTTTATATGAATTTTGTTAAGGGTCGTCAACACGTCAACTCTAGCTCAAGAACTGTAGAAGATATAGGCATTTTTGGTTTTAAACTGCA
This sequence comes from Scaptomyza polygonia, assembly GCA_035044585.1. NCBI lineage: Eukaryota > Metazoa > Arthropoda > Insecta > Diptera > Drosophilidae > Scaptomyza > Scaptomyza polygonia. The sequence continues at coordinate 334,409 of JAWNNU010000318.1, forward strand.
GGGGGACTGGGGGCGGAATATGTGGGCGTGGCTCCAAAATTTGAATGCAGTTTTTTGACGGTTGCTACACTCATAGAAAAAAGCCGTGCTAAAATTAAATAGGAATGAACATGAAATAAGTATTTTCAATTCTAGTATTTCGTTCTTGATTTAAGAATGGAATACTTGAAATGAATACACAAATACTTAATTCAACAATGGAATACTTGAAATGAGTGTAAAAATACTTAATTCAAGTACAAAAGTTCTTTAAATAAGAAAAAGTGAACTTGAATCAAGTATAATTAAAGAAATACTGAAATCGAGTACGAAATTCTTGATTCAAGTACGGATTCGGGATCAAGTCCCCCCAGGGGATTTTAATAACATTTTTTTTTTTTGCTGTTAAAAATTTTTGATATGTGACAAGTTACTTTTTATATAATTTTTTGAAAAATCTCTAAACAGCTAACAAGTTTCATAAAAGCTGATCTCAATCAAGTTCACCTAAGATGAACATTAACTACAGTGAAAATGTGTTTTGAATTGGCTCACCAGCTAAGGCACTCGACGCAGTTACAAGACATCTAAGGTTCAAATCCTGACCCCGGTAAGCATAAATCAAACAAAATTGCAATGGTTGTATCATATTTCCTACATTTCAAGCATAATTATGACATGTTTGGCAGTTTTAAAATGTTTTAGCTGCGCTTTGTATATATCTTAGAATTTAAGGAATTAATAAAATCAAGCATAGTCATACGTTGATCAAGTATTGTTACACTTGGATCAAGTACACAAATTCTTTGAGAAAGAATATAAATACTTTTTTTATGAACTTACGTTTTAAGAACTCAAAAGCTTAAATCGAGTTCAATCAGTACTTGAATCAAGATTCTCACATATTGTCGATGGTCAATAAGGCAATAAACGTTCTTGGCTTCATCAAGCGGTGGTCAAAAGAGTTTTATGATCCCTACACCACTAAAACGCTATATACATCCCTAGTACGTTCCATCCTGGAGTATGGATCTTGTGTGTGGTCCCCGCAATACGGGATTCACTAGGATAGAATTGAATCTGTGCAGAGGAAATTTCTTCTGTTTGCGCTTCGATGTTTTAACTGGGTTCCTGGAATAGACCTACCCCCTATTCAAGTAGACTTCTTTTAATTAATCTTCCTTCCCTGTAAAACCGCAGAATTATGTATGGTGTAGTATTTATCACTAATCTACTTAATGGTGAAACCGACTCATCAGTTCTTCTAAGTCGAATAAAATTAAATGTTCCCATTAGATCCACACGTAACTTTTTACCCCTTAGCCTCGATCGTTGCTCAAGCAACTATTTAATTCATGAACCATTTCGCGTATTATGTTTTGACTATAACAAACTTTATTCTCTTGTCTCTCTTGAGACCTCGACTGCAGTACTAAAACGATCTATCTTTTCTGCCTTATCTAATCGTAACAACTAATCACTAATCTACCACTGGTCTGATTGGGTTTTTCCCAATCCACGCAACAAATGTTGGGCCACTTATTTTCTTGTTGAGTTTCCCAGATCTTTAACGTTAACTTTATAATTATTTCAACCTTAATTTACTTTCAGAACTACATATAATTTTAAATTTTACTTTCAACTTAATTATTTTAAATTAATTTTATTTGCATTTCACCTGCTCATAGCTGACAATAAATAAATAAATAAATAAATAAATAAATAAATAAATAAATAAATAGGGATCATCAAACTCTTTTGACCACCGCTTGATGAAGCCAAGTACATTTATGGCCTTATTGACCATCGACGATATGTGAGAATCAAATTTTAATTTGCTATCAAGAATGATGCCTAAATCTTTAATTTCAAAAACGCGGACAAGTGGTGAAGCATCAAGCACGTAGTGAGCAGTATGAGGGGTACCTCTACAAAAAGTCATGATTTTACATTTTGAACAATTTAAATTAAGTAGGTTATAACGGCACCAAGCCGATAGTGCTCCCAAGTCCGACTGTAGTAAGTTACTAAGAGAATCATCATTATAGGTGAAACATAGCTTTACATCATCAGCAAACATAAAAACACGAGAATTAGTAATAACAGCAGGAAGATCGTTAATAAAGAGATTAAATAGCAATGGTCCTAAGTGACTCCCCTGAGGGACACCAGAGGTAACAAAAATAGATTTGGATACAGAAGATTTAAAAACTACTTTTTGTGTTCGGCCACACAAGTACTCAGATAGCCACGACAGGAGTTTTGCTGGAAATCCAATAATATTTAATTTTTGAAGCAACATGGAATGACTAACAGAATCAAATGCCTTACTAAAATCTGTGTAAACGACGTCAGTTTGCATTTTGTCCTGATAACTAGTGAGGTAAACTCAAGAAGGTTGGTGGTAGTAGATCTTCGCCTAACAAAACCGTGTTGATAAAGGGATAAAATTGAACTACATAAGTGCTGCAATTGGGAGCAAATAATTTTTTCAAAGACTTTCGGAATGGCAGACAACTTTGATATACCCCTATAGTTTTTAACGTTACTCTTAGAACAACTTTTATGAAGTGGAATAATAAAAGATTCCTTCCATAGTCCAGGAAACACAGCGGAGTCAACCGATAAGTTAAATAATTTATGTAAAGGTTTACAAAGTGAATCCGCACAGTGTCTAAGTATGCAACCGGGCACTCCATCTGGACCAGGCAAGAAGCCTGGTTTGATAGAGTTAAGGTCACTTAGCAGCGTACACTCAGTTATAACTGGGACATATATACAATTTGAGGTTTGCACTTGAAAAGGATAGGAATTATTGCTACTATACAAGCTCGATGAGTATACTGATCGAAAATACTCCGCAAATAGATCAGCCACTGCTTGATTGGAGCTTGCTTTTGTATTATTAAGGTAAACCGAGGATGGCAAGCATGAAGATTTACGTTTAGAGTTTACAAATTTATAAAACTGTTTCGGATCGCGGGAAAAGTTTGATCTGCAACGATTGAGATAATTGTTATAACAAAAAGTGTTTACAGAAATAAAATTAGACTTTGCAATTATATACGAGGATAAATCAATAGTATTTCCAGATTTTTTAAATTTTTTATAGGATCTTGTTTTCGCGTTTTTTAATTTTGAAAGTTCCCTCGTAAACCAAGGTGGTTTATTTTCACTTGATGGAACAGTGAGGGGAACACAGTTATCCAAATGCGAATTCAAAATCCTGTAAAAAATGGCAATGGCAGTTTCTATATCACTACAAGAATACAGTTGAGACCAATTAGTATGTTGAAGCAAATCATTCAATTTAGTAAAGTCAGTTTTACGGAAGCAACGTGTCTTTGAAGAATTGTTAGTTGCTGGTCTAAGGTTAATAATTTCAAAGGAAAGTTCTAAGGTTGGATGGTAGGTATCTTCGGGAATCACGAGAGGGTGTACTCTACTAACGTTACAACAATCTGAATCAGAAACAAATATCAAATCTAACATTTTATCACAACTGTTACGCACTCCGTTAACTTGTGATAGGCCTAACTCTAAAAGGCCATCGATAAAATCATCAGTGAAATTAAAGATTTAGGCATCATTCTTGATAGCAAATTAAAATTTGATTCTCACATATCGTCGATGGTCAATAAGGCCATAAATGTACTTGGATTCATCAAGCGGTGGTCAAAAGAGTTTGATGATCCCTACACCACTAAAACGCTATATACATCATTGGTACGCCCCATCCTGGAGTATGGATCTTGTGTGTGGTCCCCGCAATACGGGCTTCACCAGGATAGAATTGAGTCTGTGCAGAGGAAATTTCTTCTGTTTGCGCTCAGATGTTTTAACTGGGTTCCTGGAATAGACCTACCCCCCTATTCAAGTAGACTTCTTTTAATTAATCTTCCTTCCCTGTTGAACCGTAGAATTATGCATGGTGTAGTATTTGTCACTAATCTACTTAATGGTGAAATCGACTCATCAGTTCTTCTAAGTCGAATAAAATTAAATGTTCCCATTAGATCCACACGTAACTTTTTACCCCTCAGCCTCGATCGTTGCTCGAGTAACTATTTAATTCATGAACCATTTCGTGTGTTATGTACTGACTATAACAAACTTTATTCTCTTGTCTCTTTGGAGACCTCGACTCCAGTACTAAAACGATCTATCCTTTCTGCCTTATCTAATCGTAACCACTAATCACTAATCTTCCACTGGTCTGATTGGGTTTTTCTGGGTTTTTCCCAATCCACGCAACAAATGTTGGACCAGTTATATTTATTTGGAATTTCCCAGAGCTTTAACGTTAACTTTTTAAATTTTTTATCTTAATTTTGAACTTTATTTCAGATATTATAATTCTTTATTTTATACTATATTATTTTAATATTATAATTATAGTTAATTTTGATTTGTCAGCTGCTCATAGCCGACATTAAATAAATAAATAAATAAATAAATAAATTGCGCTGAAGATGTGTCATTTAACGACCATACAACATGTGGCAAATTAAAATCACCAACCACTATAAGCTGATCCATATCCGTCAACAATGACGACACAAGCTGCAGGGCACCCAGATGTGATATATAAATGTTATTATCAGAATTTGGAGGGATATAAGAGCAAGTTATATATAGTGAGCGGCCTCTAAATAATATTTTAACACATATGAACTCAATATCTGGATGATCATTCGAGTGAATCTGTTCAGAGGAAAAAGAAAAATCAACGGCAATGAGCACCCCGCCCCCCGCTCGGGAGGTGCGATCGCATCTGTACAAGTTATACTTGTTAGGCAAAACGGAATAATCAGATATATCAGGTTTTAACCAGGTTTCTGTAAATGCAACTATCTGTGAATCAAAAGATAAGCTGTTTACATAGAGATTAGAAAGTTTAGAGTTAAGGCCTCGAACATTTTGATAGGCCAAGCTAACTTCTTTTATTAGTTTTTTGCCGCCGTAGTTGCGGCAGCAGGATGGACGACCGGCGGTGCACTACTGATTCTTACGCCATTATTAACAGTGTTTCGCCTATTAACATATTCTTTTACTACGAGCTTTGGTGGCCAGAACTTTTCAGAACAAATTGTTGTGAATAATTCGGGTGGAACACCTAACTTGAAGGAAGATATGCTACGGGCGTGTTTAAATTTAAACTTTTCCACAGTAATACGTGGGGAATCAATTTTACTTTTAACGTAGGCATTTACATCCTGCGTGTTTAACAACATAAGCGGGCTAGCTGAAATAGCCGCTGGGGGATTAACGATAGGCACTAGAAGGGATTTAGCGGGCGGAACATTTGAGACACCAAGTGGGTTAGGACCCGAAGACTTTTTTCGCTTCGGAGATTCAGTTATCACCTTGCCATTTTTGAAGTTGGACTCAAGGTCTTTAAATGACATATGCAGGTTGTTGAATGCAACATGCATTGCCTTAAAGCCGGCATGAGTCTGCCTCATAAATTGGGAAGTTTCCTTCACCACCTCGTTGCATGGCTCACAGTACCATTTCAGGCCTGTGTCAGCCAGCAAGCAGTCCCTAATTTTGGCTGTGAAGCCAGCACATTTCATGTGTATCATGTTATCACACAATCTACACAAAATAAAATCTTGGTTGTTTGTTCCAACCAATTTGCAATTAGTACTAGCAAACCAGCATTATGAATTTTTACAATAGAAAAATAAAATTACTTATTTAAAACAATTGATATGCAATATCAAAACGTAGGTAATGTGCAAATTTAAGAGTAAGACAGTTTCGAGGCAATGAGCGCGACAAAACGGTAAAAAGACAAGAGAGAGAGAGAGCGTGAGCGCGTTGGCAAATGCAACGGCAAGTACACCGGATAAGAGCGGACGAAAGCTGCAGCAGACTGAATGCTGGGGAGCGAGAGCAAGAAAAATAAGCAAGGTGATTGTTGTTGGTGGACGAATACACAGATTAGACAAGAGCAGAAAAACGAATGTATATATGTATGTATGTTTTCTTTATTTTAAAGCAATGCAGCGTCAGTTCAGCTGCAAATTGAAAAGACTATTCAGTTTGCAATATTATCTTATTCACACGTAAACATATACAAAGTATATCTGCGATCACTGATAGTATTAATTACCAAATAAAGCCGAAATACACACCGTAAACAACACAGGAAAATAATAAATTACTGAGAGCACTCAAAAACACAACCGTCACCAACGAAAGACAAACGATATTGTTAAGGATAGTTGTCTGAGAACACCATAGCATTTACCCACAACTTTATTTATATGGTCGTTCCATGAGAGTGTCCTATTAAATGTTATCCCTAGGTTATCTGCTTTATATACGTAACTTATTTCTACGTTATTAATACTGAGCTTGGGAAAGCTATCAAAATTCAGGTACTTTTTATATATCACTATACACTTAGACTTTAACGGATTAATACACAGACCATTGCGAGACGCCCATTTACTGACACATAACAAATCTTCGTTACACATACTGAAACATTCATTGATTAGACTAACAGGACGACTGAAATACATTTTAACATAGAAGTGAACATTACAGTTGGACAAAACACTGGGCAGGTCATTTACATATATCGTCTTAAAATGGATCCTTGTGGGACACCACGTGAGACTGGGAACAGATCGGAGATTTTTTTTAAGGCAACAACGGCATGTCTCCGATTATGCAAATACGTGGACAGTAATTAAGTTGCAGTTTGACTAAAATTATACATCCTACTAAGCTTCGTCAGTAGTATATCGTGGTTAACCGTGTCAAATGCTTTACTAATGTCAAGGAGTGTCAAGAATGTAACTTCACTATTGTCCATGTGCAGTCGAATGTCTTCGACAACTTTTATTAGCGCCGTTGTGCAGCTTCTTCCCATTCGAAAGCCTGATTGTTTTTTTTAAGAAGTCTATTGGTGTTTAGGAAGAAATTTATTTGCGAAGATAGTATGTGTTCAAAAATTTTGGAAAGGTAAGGCAGAATTGATATTGGCCTGAAATCTTGATTTGCTTTAGGGATAGGCAATACTTTGGCAACTTTCCATTGGTCCGGGAAATGGGATGCAGTGACCGCTGTGTTAAAAATATGGGTAATGTGACCAATTATAAGCGGTAGAACTATTTTTATAAATTTCGGATTTATATTATCCAAACCTGTGGCGTTGGATTTTATTTTTCTAATGGACTGCAGCACATCACATTGATTGACAATGCTAAAATCAAAACTATGACTACATTTACTAAATGATTGTGAACACACATACGGGTTACCCAAAGTAACAGGAGTATTGAGATTTACGAATTTATTGTTAAGAGCATTAACGTCTACATCACTATCTAAAACAGAAGTTGCCTTACCAATCCCCATTCTTTTAATTTCTTTCCAAGTGCTACTAGTGGACAGCGCATTCTTAAATTTTGAGCTATAATACTGGCTTTTAGCTTTGCTTATAAATTTGTTTTTAAGTTTCGTCTATGCGACTTAAATGTTGTGTACAGTCTATCAGTCTTGTAACGTTGCCATTTTTTAAAAGCCTCATTTCTAATTTGTATGGCAAACTTGATGTCATTGTTAAACCATGACTTAGTTTTTGGCCTAACATTTTTTGACTTAACCCTTCGATGCGTGAACATTTTTTTACCCTTCAATGCGTGAACAGGTCCCTGGGGACCTTTTTTTATTTTTAAGTTTTTTACTATCAAAAAATATAGCAAAATTTTTTTTTTTTTTTTTTAATTGTTTATTATTGTCTAAAGAAGAAAACTGTATATTTAGAATTTTTTTTTTATTTTTTTTTTTTTTTACATAGGCCATATAAAAGTCAATAAAATTAACATATAAAACACCTTATTTTCTATTGTTGTTGTTGCTGCTGTTGGTCCACCGAGGCCTGTTCGCAGGTATAACAGCGGTGGAGGACTGTAGAATGCTCTCCGCAAACAGCATTGTCGCAATTGAAGCAGTAGGCCCTTGTTTTCCGCTGACGTCCGTACTCAGAACGGCAAAGGCGGCATGACGGCCTGTTAGTCCTAGGCGCAAATGGTGGTGAATTTACTTCTACCGGTCTTGGTATTATCTGAAAAGATAAAAAAACAAAAAAAATAATAATTAGTAGTCTGATAGTGAAATTGGAGCAGTTTTTTCTTACTCTGACATCAAATGTCTCCATCGCATTACGTATCCTTTGATGCTTCGTTATTTGGTTATTCAGCGCCCGATTTTGAATGTTTGGCATTGCCAACTGCCTGGTGAGGAGCTGAAAAAACGCCCGTCGTCGATCACTTCGTTGGGCAGGCTGCGTTTCATTGTATATTGTGAATGCAGCAAGTGCAGCAACTTCTATCATGTTATAGAACATTGCCAATGGCCAGCGTTGTGTAGACCGTTTGCAGGAGTAAGTGCCTAGCATTTGATTCATAACATCTACGCCTGATTTATTGGCATTGTAATCCAGAATGCTATAGGGTTTTCGCTTTGCACTGGCCTCGTCGACAGTAGACGTAAGAAGATCAGCTTTATTTCGTTTTGGCACATATGAAGATAGTGCTATATCGCCATCGTTGAAGCCGAACAATGTGGTGAGGACAGGGCGCTGGCGAATTTTCTGGAACTCCTGCGGTACGAACCTCTTATTTGCGCGAACTGTTCCAACGTAGCTCGTTTTCCTCCTCATCAAAATACGTGCCAAATCCAACGTTGTAAAGAAGTTGTCTGCATAAACTGTGCGGCCAGTATCCATATATCTCGCCATAAGCGTCAGTACAACATTTTGGCCCTGATTTACTTCACGATCCTGGTTTGGCAATTTACCAGAATAGATTATACCTTTGACGGGATAGTACGATTTGGTGAAGTGGGTACGGCCTCTGTAGGGGAATAACTGCTCATCAACTGTCACTGACTCATGCGGAGTGTAAGCTGCTGCTAGATTGACTGCAACATTTCCCAAATGTCGTCAATTGCCGCTGTTTTGCTGGTGATTAGTCGCTGCTGTCGTGTATTTGCATTGTCGAATCTAATGAACTTCTTGATGCACATAAAACGATCGTATGACAAAGCAGCTTTGTATATTGGGTTACGTGTTGGGCCCCATAACTCTCTAGCAGGTTCGGTATTCGACTTGTTGAGTCCAGCATGTAGAATAATTGCTAAAAATGCATCAAACTCTCTCAGTGTAATGGTATTCCACTCCTTCATCTTCGTTGGATTTGCCAAATTCCATGCAGCTGTGACTTCCCTGGCTTTTCTATTCGTTTCGCGTATTATTATGTACGCTATGTCTTCACTGATGATGGAGCGGAATATAGTGAAGGGATCATGTAGTCAACCACATAATGAGCACAAATGCGAGAAGGGGGTGCTGTTTTACACCATTGTGTGCCATCTTTACCATAATAGAAATTGTCATTGGTTTGCTGTGCATTATTTTCTTCGTCGTCAACATCGCTGTCATCGCTTTCTTCATTTACTTCGATATATTGTTCAGTTTCTGCGTCTGAATCATCACCATGAAAACCTGGTTAATATATGTAGTCGTCATCATTTTCAGCTGTATCGCCAAAAGCATGATAATCTTCGTCACCGCTCAGCTCTCCTCGCATAAAATTAGCAAATCTGTCGTCAGCTGCACGCCTTTCATCTGCACTCATTTGCTGGTATCTGCTACTACGGCGTACAACCATTTCAGCAACTTCAATATCTTGGTCTGCCATATCAATTTTATTATACTTTTATACTTTTATTTTCACTTTGTAAACACACTTTACTGCTCACTGTCTGAACCTAGAATGATTTGGCTGACGAAATTAGAACCTCTTATATACTCTTTCATACGTCCTGGCCTTCAGGTTACATTTGCTGTGCACATCTGCTCTTAGAACCTCTTATATACTCTTTCATACGTCTACCTGGCCTTTAGGTTACCTTTTTGTGCACATCTGCTCTTTGTACATAAAAAGTGAAGTATAGGTAGCAATTCTAAGAACTGGTTTATTGTGTTTGCCAGATTATTATGCTTTCAAGGACACAATAACAATAATCCAAAAATTACCAAAAAGTCACAGAACACGAAGAACAAATGCATTTATAAGTGTTTTCTTGCATTTTCAGTACAAGGTCCCCAGGGACCTGTTCACGCATCAGAGGGATAAACGCGTTTAGAAGCCTATAAAACCTAAACCATTGCTCCGATCAGAACGCGGAATACCTTAAAAGACGCAGAACAAAATTCGCTTGGAATACATTATACATAACTTTGGGGGGTGTTGTCTTGGCCGAAATAGGAGTAAATTGCGTTTGAAAACGCATCGAAGGGTTAAGTGGTACATATTTATTGTACAGTGAGTGAGTGAGTAAATTAAATTTAAGTTTAACGAAGAACCTTGGCACTCTTCACAAAGGCTAGTGTAGTCAATATTGATAAAGTCACGATAGGTCAAAATTTGGTCAACGTAATTTGGAGAGATGTTGTAGGCTAGGAAAATAAGGTCATGCTTGGAGAACAAAGGAACAGAAAGTTGGTCAAACAATACGACACATTCACAATGATTAACAAAAAATAAATCTATCAAGGTATCCGATGTAGCAGTATAGTGTGTCGGTGTGGATGAGTTAACAAGCTCTAAGCCAAGTGACTCCATTTCGTTCGAGAGATGTTTCTCCTTAAGTATGTTACTATTAAAGTCCCCAGTCAGTATGATGTCTGTATATGTCAGGGATAACTTAGCAATTATATCAATTATGCTGGAGTATTCAATATGTCTCTTGGGTCGATAAAAACAACCAATAAGCATTTTAGCAACACATTTCGTTTTTAAAAGTTTAATGAATCATGAATGAATGATAATACTCAATTAAGCTCTCATTCGGCTACTTGAGGATGACTCTGCATTTGAGTCTATGATTCACAAGTATTGCAACTCACCCAGCATGTCCAACACGATCCGAAATACACACTATATCCACTACATTCAATAGTCGAATCACAAAGATCAGGGACAAACCATGTTTCGGAAACACATATAACATCAACATTGGAATTTACAAACAAATAACGAAACTCTTCAATCTTTTTAACTAAGCTCTGAGCATTAATAATACTATCTTGAGCCCATCCTTCTTGCACAAGACCCTAACCATCGCATGGCTGTTCGTTATGTAACTGTTATTCGCTAACGACATTGAGTTTAAATGGATTTGAAAAAAACATCATCGAGCGCACATCAATTAATCCAATTCTAAATCTAAAGCACATAGAAACATTACAATAAAAGTTTAAGAGAAAACATTGATGATATAGAAGAGATATAGGAGAGATAATATAGAAGAGATAATTATATATGAAGCTTACGTTGCTAAGAGCGAAAAAGATCAGCTGGCAAACGCAGCGTCTTTATTGCTAGAGATGTTGTGTTCATAGAGAACCAATTTGCATCAAGTTCAGATTCGAACCAAGGCTCAACTGATATTTTGGTGTTGGAGTCTGAAAGTTAAAATTTTGGTAACCAGTACAGATCTGATGAACAGGATTCAGTTGATGAATTTGGGCAAACTGAAGATGACACCGATATTGAAATGAGCCAAGCAAAGCCAAAAAGAGGGCCAGGGAGGCCAAAGATTGTGCGCACGGGATGTGTTGGTCGTCCTCGCAAGGAATACAACACGGTCAATTTAGCCGCAAAAGACATTGTTGTGCAAACGAGTGTAAAAGCGTCACTTGACTCACAGTATGCAGATAACTGGAAATCTGCGATGCAGGAGGAGTTTGACCATCTGCATGGCATTAAAACATGGCGTTTAGTTATCCTTCCTACTGGTGAAAAGGTAATCGGATGTAAATGGGTTTTCACCACCAAAAGTAATCAACATGGAATCGTGGAGCGTTTTAAGGCACGACTAGTTGCCCAAGGCTGTGGACAACAATACGGGGTCAAGGGAGGAGACTTTTTCGCCTGTTGCACGCTATTCATCAATAAGACTAGTAATTGCGTTGCCAAAATTAATGGATATTTATATATGATTTTTGTTCACGTTGATGATTTTATAATTGCATGTACTCGAGAAGAAGACGTTAATCACATTAAGCAGCTCATATCAAATAAGTTTTATGTAGTTGACGGCGGAAAACTGCAGCATTTCCTGGGCATGGAAATCGAGAGAGTTGGCAAGACTGGTAGCGTTGCCATTGGCCATAAACAATACATCAATAATCTGCTGAGCGAGTATGGTATGCAGGACTGCTAACCCGTTAGAAGTTGTTTACCAGACCAAGTGTTTACCAGCGATTGTCAACAGGTGGACAAAACGCGCTACCAATCGCTAATTGGATCGTTATTGTATTTGGCGTTAACAACACGGCCAGATATAATACATTCTGTTGCGAAGCTGGCACAGAGGAATGCAGACCCTCACAAGGAGCATGAGGTGGCTACTAAGCGTGCCTTGAGATACCTTAAGGGTACGGGTAAGGGATTTCACTCTCGTAGCAAGCATATAGATATCACTTTGTGAGGTAAATGAATAAAAATAATGTTATTGATATAAAATTCGTTCCCACAAATAATATGATATCTGTTGTACTAACAAAGAATTTGTGTAAGATCAAACATGAGAAAAATACTAATTTGTAAGTATTGAAATAATGTTTTTGGCTTATCTGTATTTATGAATTTAAATTCTTTGGAGATAGACACCGCGTTGAGAAGGAGTGTTAAAATATGTTATGTACACACCGCTCATGTCTATTCTCTTACTATATTATACATTGGTCCGTTCATTGGAATATAACGGACATTCTTCTGTTCCTCTTTATGCTTAAGTTTGACTGCCTACGATGCAGCACATATTCTGAGTTCATGATTTTTAGTCTCTAATAAACTCTCAAACCAATAAAAACTAAATAACCAAAAGAAAACAATTGAATAAAAATTAAAATAACAACTATATTAAATTATTTAAATTGTCCTTTGCCGAAATTCATGATGATCGCAGCAGGTCAATGAATGACAATGCCAATGCTACGAATTGTATGCGTACATGCACATGCTTACACAAAGGGACACACACACACATGCTTATGATACCTAGTCGAAATGAAATATCAAAAATCATTTCAAAGCCCAAGTCCACCAAAACTGCAAACATAACAAACAATTTGCACATACAAATATATATATATATATATGTAAATGTAATTTGGATAAACGCACTAGTGCCTTGCTGCTCTAGGGCTAGCGGCAAAAGCGATACGCAAGCAGGTATACAAAGAAAAGGGACACAAGAGAGAAACATACAATCTATGCGCGACTTAAGCAAAACTAGCCTGCGATATCTCTCTCTAAGAGCGTGGTAGCTGCTAAACGACTTCCCAACTCTATATCAGAATTTTTGCATTTGAACGCTCTATTATATGAATTCTTGTTGGGAGCATGCAGTTGATGTTCTTGTGGAGTCAAATCGAAATATTTTGGATAATAATAAAATACAATGCAAGTGTCGGCTTGTGTCAGCTGTTTTCCAAACGATGGTCTTATCGATATTTATATCGGCCCTTCAACGAAGCATAAATGTTTGCCGGAACTCAAGCCTCAATTAAATTGATCTCTCGCTAAGCTCTAAACTGTAAACTCTCTATTTATTCGTTAAACGATTAAAGATAAGATTTATAATAAATTTTTCCATTCTTGGTTTCACGCAATTGCGTGCGCTTGACATCAGCGGAACCGGAAAAGAGAGCGAGATCAGTTAAGTGTGGCCAAATCACACTTAACACTTAAAACTAACATCGGTACTTAAATACAATCTTACAATATATCGATACACTAACATAGAATAGGCAAGTCAATATAAATAACATAAATAAAATAACATAAATACTTTACAACTCGGCCGTCCTGACAGCGGAATCGAGCTCGATTCCACGTACAAGGCTCAGGGCCATACCAGACGGTGGGTATTGCCTGCGATCAGACGTCAAAAGCACACTTTTCATCAGGAGTAAGCCACAATTTCAGTTTAGATGACTCCAGCACACCGTCATACGGAAGTTGTGTGAGCTGGGAGCCTCCGACATCCTGGATGGCATACCGATCATTCGGAAGTTTCTTATGGATGACATAGGGACCACGGAATCGCTTAATGAGTTTTTTGTTTACACCAGCCGTCGTATCAACATTTTTGATAACGACAAAATCACCTTCTTCAAAATCAACGGCAGGGCGATGATATTTATTAAACTCTGTGTTATATTCTTGAGATTTGACAATATTCTGCAGGGCAGTCTTACGGATATCCACTGGGGACACTTCCACAGTAAACCTATCATCTAAACGCTCAGTCATCTCGTCTATAACAGCGCCACGCTGTTCGACGCCAAACAGCAGGACGGAGAGTGCAAATTTAGTTGTGGAGTGGACAGAATTATTCAAGGCGAACTCAATTTTCGGAAGTTGTTTCACCCAATTGGCATGGTCCAATGGTTCAGCCAGTTTAGCAAGTATGGGACCAAAGACACGGTTGACACGTTCTACTTGACCATTAGCCCGAGGGGAGGCAGTGGCATTCTGGAAATGGACTACATTATGCGATTGCAGGAATTCAGCAAATTCGGCGGAGGTAAAGCATGTGCCTCGATCACTAATGATTCGGCGGGGTCGACTATAGTTGGAAAAATACTGCGTCTCTAGGGTGTGACATGCTTCCAGGGAACTAGTAGTAGCGGCAGGGTACAATTTGACAAACTTCGTAAAGGCATCAATAACGACTAACAGATATTTTTTCCTGGACTGTATGGACGGAAGGGGTCCTAAGTGGACGATATGAAGAGTATCAAACGGCAGAGGGATTTTCGGAATAACATGCAGAGTAGCCTTATTACTGTAAGGGGAAGGAGAATACAAAATGCATTTGAGGCAGTTCTTAATGAAATGATTAACGTAAGATTTCATATACGGGAACCAATAATGCTTTTTAATCTGGGTACAGCATTTTTCAGTGGACAAATGACCTAACTTCTCATGCACTGTTCGTATGACACTGTTAATCATTTCGGCAGGGACATAAAGCTGAAGTACGTTGGTCGGCGATCGGCGATATACGACGCCATCTTGCAACTCGAAACCAGCAAGCTCTTGGTTCTCCAAGACACTCCGAAGTTTGACAATTTCTGGGTCACGATTCTGCGTCAGTTGTAAAAGGATATCTAGGTTTACATCATCCACATAAGCAGCAGTGTCCAGTCTACTAAGTGCATCAACATGAGACATACAAGTACCGGACCAATGTACAATGGTATAATTATAGTTTTCCAATAGTAATGCCCAGCGGGCAATTTTCGCGGAGGATCCACCATTCTTAAGAGTTAGTGCTAATTAATTACAATCTGTAATTATCTTAAACGGAAGGAACTTCAGGTATGTCTCAAACCGTTTTAAGTTATATACAATGGCCAGGGTCTCCAGTTCATAACTAAGCAATTTGGATTCGGGGGCGGAAGCGGTTTGTGAAAAGTAACACACCGGGTGAAATTTATCATCAGTTTGTTTTTGCAGGAGCATTGCTCCGAAACCGGCTGAACTAGCATCACAATGTAGTTCAGTTTCAGACTTGGGTTGTAAATAAACAGCACAGGTGACTCGATCAGTTTTGACTGCTGTGCTGGGAAGGACTTAGACACTCATCGGTAAAAACGTAAGGGGCATCTTTTTTCAGCAGACCCGACATCGGATAAGCGATTTTGGGAAAGTTGGGTACAAAACGGCGGAAGTAAGAAAAGAGACCCAGACAGCGTTCCTATTCTTTCCTGTCCCGAGGTTCTGGCAGACTCTCTATGGCTTGAAGATGAGCTGGTTTCGGGGTGATACCGGAAGAGTTCGCTTAATACCCCAAGTTCTCTAACTCTTTGTGCGCAAAACGACACTTTGACAATTTAAGTTGTAGCCCATTCACTCGTAAGGTATAAAGTGTCTCCTTCATCACTTGCAGATGGGTTTCAAAATCACTCGACGCAATTAAGATTTCGTCCATATAAATCACTAGTTGACCTCTATTGATTAAGTCCTTCAGCACAAAGTACACAAATCTAGCGAAAACTGGGGGACCATTGCATAGTATAAACGGCATGCGAACGTACTCAAATTGTCCGTCGGGTGTTGCAAAGGCAGTGTATTTTATTGAATCAGGGTGCATTTTGACAAGGTGAAATCCACTTTCCAAATCTAGTACAGTAAAGAACGATTTACCCCCCAGATGTTCGACACAATCCTCTAACAGCGAAGAAGGGAAGTGGTCACGGACTTTTATTTTGTTCAGCGGGCGATTATCAACACATTTTCTTAAGGTATTATCTTTTTTTCTCACGGGCACTATAGCGGAAGCGTAAGGGGAACTACTATGACGGATAATGCCGGCATCTAATAAGTCATCACATATCTGGCGCACTTCGTTGAGCTCGTGATGGGATAGTCTGCGGGGACGGCAGAAAATGGGGGTCTGACTTGTCAGTTCGATTTTCATCTCGTAACTGGTAGGTTTAATCAGTTCTGAAGGGACATCAACATAAGAGGCGGAAATAACAGACTGCAACTTTGCAGCTTGTTCTGACGGCAGGGTACACTCTATATTAAACTCATCTTCATTAACAACAGATAACTCAATTGCATTAATAGCCGCTAGGGCATCAATTAGCGAATTTTCAGACATGACGGAATTATTTATCTCAGTGGTACACGATTGTGATTCAGAAGGCATAGACTCATTTTCATTAAGCGACCGTGTTGGCTCTTTTGGGATTACTGTGCGTTTGACATCTGTTCTACACAAATCAAGTAAATTAAGGACAGCAGTGAGTTTCATGTTACAATTTACTTGCGGTTTATTAAACATTAACAATTGACTTCTTGAGTATTTCATTTTTAATTTACAAAGCTTAATATTCATTTTATCAAAGAAATCTCTGCCCAAAATCATTGGCAGATCTGTGGCACTGTTAGGCAGTACATCGCATGTATGTTATGCTGTTTGATTTAGTAGGCGGATCGCACATGGGTGTTCGTTTGAATTTAAATACGGAAGGCACCTCGGATTGTCGAATAAAACTTTAAGGACTACCCGAGTCAAGGAGAGAGAAAATCTTTGCAAACTCACTGCTTTTCACTTTATTTGACACAAAGGCAACACTCACCATCTGTAGATGTTCAATTTTATCAACTAACGTATCGCCGCAATTCGTATGGGTGACGTCGTCAGCAGCGGCAGCATTGGAAGCGATGGCGTTCATCACCTTATTGGGGCAGTTTTTGTAGATGTGGCCCGTCTTCCAACACTTAAAACACGAGTTGACTGCTCTGATCGGCTTCTTGCACTGCGACTTCTAATGCCCGAATTGAGAGAAATTGTAACAGCGTACCTCACTCGCGACAGGGGCGGCAGTTGTGGACGGCAGGCGGTCGAGGTAGAGGCTGGGTTACCGCATTTACTTGTCTGTTGGCGCTGGATTCGATGCACCGTCTCTCATACCGACCCAGCAGCGTCTTAAGATCACCGATGGTACGGGCTGCGTAGAGCATACCCACTGCCGGCGAGTTGTCCCGAAGCCCGTCGATTATTAGATCAACCAATTCGGACTCTGGTATCGAGCCATTCATTGCGATCTCCTGCATCTCAATGGCGTATCTCAGATATCCCTCTCTAGGCTTCATGCGTCGATTTCGAAGCGCCGCATAGACTTCCTGGGTGCTCCTGGCCCTTCTAAACTCGAGTATTAAAACGCTTTTCATCTGTTCATACGTACGCACCGTTAATGTGCGCATGAGGACTGCTGCAGTTCCTTTTAATAACCGACGACATAAAACCAGTCGCAGGCGGTCATCCAGTTGGAGTAATTCACAGGCGTCCTCCAAGTCGCTGATCCACTTGCTTACATCGTAAGCGCTGTCTGCCGAAAACCGCGGAACCATGGACTCGATCACACTAATGTCTGTTACCCGCTGACTGGGTACGCCAGAGACACGTCGATCTGCTGTTGCAAACTCGCAATTTGCTTTTGCAATTCAAAGACTTCATTCTGTTTACGTAAGTTAGCTAAATGCTCATCCAGGTTCAAAGACACGGGAAGCGGGGTGACCGCAAGAACAGCAGACGACAAGACAGCAGCCGGCACAGTTGACAGCAACATTGACTCCGGAACGGCAGACAGCGCGGCGGCAGCATGAGCATATGACGTCAAAGTTGACGCTGAAACGGCAGGCAGCGAGGCGGCAGCAGGAGCATATGACGGCAGAGTTGAGGCTAAAACGGCAGACAGCGAGGTGGCGGCAGTAGCATATGACAGCCTAGTTGACGCTGGAACGGCAGAAAGTGAGGCGGCAGCAGGAGCATATGACGGCAGAGTTAAGGCTGAAACGGCAGAAAGCGAGGCGGCAGCAGGAGCATATGACAGCATAGTTGACGCTGGAACGGCAGGCAGCGAGTCGGTAGCAGGGGCATATGACAACAGAGTTGGCCCTGGAACGGCAGGCAGCGAGTCGGCAGCAGAACTGGTCGACGGCAAAGTTGACGCTGAGACGGCAAGCAGCGAATCGGCAGCAGAACTGGTCGACGGCAAAGTTGACGCTGAGACGGCAGGCAGCGAATCGGCAGCTGAACTGGTCGACGGCAAAGTTGACGCTGGAACGGCCGGCAGCGAGTCGGCAGCAGACTTTGACAATTCTGACACTAGTTTGCGTATTTGTATTATCGTTGACAGCGGCGGCACTTCCACATTGTGTGCCTTCCGCAGTTTTATCATTTCATCCTTATTCAGGCCCATTGTTGTAGATTGGGCGTTGAATATTTATTGGGCGTTGGGCGTTGAATATTTATTGGGCGTTGGGCGTATCCCACTTCTGAGCTGTAAACTCTCTATTTATTCGTAAAACGATTAAAGATTAGATTTATAATAAATTTTTCCATTCTTGGTTTCACGCAATTGCGTGCGCTTGACATCAGGGGAACCGGAAAAGAGAGCGAGATCAGTTAAGTGTGGCCAAACCACACTTAACACTTAAAAACTTAACACTTAAAACTAATATCAGTACTTAAATACTATTTTACAATATATCGATACACTAACATAAAATAGGCAGGTTTAACATAAATACAATAGCATAAATACTTTACAAAACGGACATTGAGAAACTCAATTTTGACTAAACTTGGGATAGTTACGCAAACCGCGAATTAAAAAACCGGCCCTAATGCAGAAAAAAATGTAGTAACAATATTATGATATATGGTCTTACTTAAGAAGTATGAGACGTGCAATAAAATCAATCGCCCGAATAACATGTTCTGTCAGTCCAAACATATGTAAATACGTTAAGTATGTTTCTACGGTAGTAGCCTTCTGATAAGGTAATAATGTAGAAACGTTGCAGTAGGACGCAATCGACTGCGGTATACCCGATACAAGTCATAAAACTAATAAAAAGAAACCTGATTACAGTGGGGTGCGGATACAGCAGGGGTGTACGCTGCCTCAAAGATTGTCTGCTGCGGATGGGGATGCCAAAAAGCTATCTTCTTTCCAAATTTGTGACTCTAGCTTAAAGTTTGTTTAAAGTGGAAATGGGAGGCTGGGGGCGGTATGAAGGCGTGGCATCCAAAGTTTTTATGCAGATCTATGTGGGATGTCAATTGCTATCATCCTACCAAATTTGATGACTCTGCATCAAAGTTTGTAATATATGGGAGAAGGTGGGCTGGGGTTGGTATGGGGGGGAGCAGCATCTGAACATTTTGGATTTCTTCATCGCTAATCTTGGCACCAAGTTTGGTGGCTCTAGCTCAAACACTGTGGAAGGTACACGCATTACCGTTTATAACGAAGCGTTAGGGTGGTTGGGGGCGGCTAGGGCAGTTTTGATGGGCGAGGCGTACTAAATTTTAATAAATTTGTTTGTGGGTTGTCATTACCTATCTTGTCACCAAATTTGGTGGATCCAGCTCAAAAGCTGTGGAAGATATAGGCGTTTCTGTCATTTCACTGCGGGGGGCTTGGAGCGGCATTGGTGGGCGTGGCTTCAAAATTTTTTTGAAATTGTCATCTCCCCATTTTCGGTAGTTCTAGCTGTAATGATGTGCGATATAGGAAGATTTTTCGATTTTAAATTATCGAACTTATCGATTTTTCAACTCCCCAGTTATCGTAAAACCCCAATCCTTACACTTTATTTTACACGGCCAAAGATAAAGACATTTGCAAAGGTTCAAGTCTCTTGCTTGAATGGTGTGGGAAAAAGATTAACACATTCGGACACACAAACGGACAGACACCATGGCAGACATTGCACTAACCCAATATACTTTTTACTTTCGGTATCGAGTATAATAAGTGGAAACGTTGCATTCGGACGCAACCGACTGCAGTATACTCGATATCGGGTGAAAACATACGGACAATTATATATTTTAATTCCTTACTAACAAAATACATTGCTTTAAGTGTTAGTTGTTTAAATTGTACTCAACTTTTTTTATTGAAAATTAAGGCCCTACCTGATTGCCAAAATATAATCAAACATATTAGTTATACTACCTTTCTAAGTTGTACCGCATCAAGCAGATAAAGCCAAAAGTTTTGACATCAAGAGAAATGAAGTGCGGCAATAGTTTTTTGCTTCTTTTATGAACACACACACTATGGAGCTTTTTGACAAATAACATTCATTTACCGATCTCGATGACTTTTTCCAAATATGTTAGTATTGCTAATATATGTATGTGCAAATAACACATGCGTATGAAAAATAATAAAAACATGTATTGCGCTAAAAACTTCATTCCCTTATTTATTTATTTATTGTCAGCTATGAGCAGCTGACATGAAAACAAAATAAATTAAATATAAAATGTCGTAAAAATAGTTAAACTAAAAGTAAAGAGCGCGATTGAAACATAATTAAACAGGTGTTAACACATCGCCCGATTTTTTTACATATAGAAATGTAGGCGTTGATTCGAGAGAGAACGTGTTGCTATGACCAAAGACATTATAATAAAGATTCTATTGTCTTTCTTATGACTCTGAATCTGGCTGACTCAGAACCAGTGTTAGGAAAGATATATCTAAAACATTATGTGGTTTATGGTATGGTTACGCATTAACTGAATATTATTGAAAATTTGTAGTCTAACTAAACAGAAAAGTAGGGAGTGGGAGCATAAAAGCGGTAATACTAAAAAATACACCTAAAAATTTTAATATTGTTTGTTTACAACTAACAATAACTTCTTCGTGTAGTGTGTTTCTAGACAGTGTCAAGATTGTGTTAACTTTGATATTGTCCGTTTTTGTGTTGTATGTACATATGTACGCATGTATGTGTAATTAGTTTTGTAATTTTTTGTTAGATGTTAACTTAAAACCCATTATACATTTGTAAAGCACTCCAATATTTTCGGTTTTGATGCATATACATATGAGTATTTGTGTAAAAGAATGTACGCGTAATTCAAGGGTTCAGGGTATCTCCTAGACGTGCTGTCTTTACTCGAGAATTCTTCTGTGTTGCACTGTATTCATGCAAAATTTAACTACTAGTTGACCCATGAGCTAGGCTTAAAGCTGAATACTACTCTTTGAAACGATATGTATTTGTATGTATGTATATGAATAGTTTATATTAACATGCATATGTATGTTTGTATGTACATGTCGCCTAAGCGAAAGACAACTTAGACCAGTTTCAGTTCCAGTTTGTTCCCAAATACATACACACGCCTTCTATTCGACGCCTTCTTTTGCAGTGCTTACTAACGTTTTGTTTCTTTTTTCATGCCGTTGCGGTTCGTTTTGTTTCCATTTGACGCGCTGTCTGCACAGGCTTTTGCTTTGAAGCAGTTTTCTTTCGGCACTCTAGTAGCAGTAGACAATAGACAGTAGTCGGTGACGAACCTGTAGCTGTTACTGTAAGCCGTTACTGTGCAGCGCGATTGGTGCGTTATTTTAAAAACGATCCGACCAAAGCCTTAAATAACGAAGCTTGGCACGCGCTGCCTTTCATATTGTACGTATTTGAACTCGGTGCGTGTTTCTTTTTTCAAACATACAATGTATAATATTAGTTAGTGTATATTTATTTATTTTTGTTTTGTGCAACAAGTTTAGTGAAAAAGTGGGCAGAAATTAACAACAACAGCAACAGCATCGAAAAATCAACTTCAATTCGATAAGGTATTGTCATATGCATATTAAAGTACTCGACCTTAAATCAGGCATTTGTATGCGCAATGAGTGTGAAATGCTCCATGTTTAGGCAGTTCCAACGATCAAAATTAACATGCAACTAATGAGTTATGTACATATATGAAGAATCCCTTTATTTAATCATTTTGTGTTGGTGCTTTCCTTAAATGTGTTCGTTAGTTTTCTATGAATAGCAACATTTAAAATATTATTATTTGAACATTTGTTAGACCTAAGAAGAAATAATAAAGCTGATTTTTTTCCAATAGAAAATATGATTGGCTTAGAGCTCAATTTTCAAAGTGTTTGCAAACACTTTGGTGACACTACAAAAACCAAGTCACCTGTCAAGCTCACAAGTTCAAATATAAGACATAAAGGATTTTAAGTCATCTTTAAGGCCCTTTTTTACACAATCTATTAATTTAAATTCACGTGTAATAACTTACTTCAAATGAATGAAATCAACTGCATGAACGATATAAAGAGTTTCCGACCGATTGTTAGGAACGTGCAATTGTTTATCGGGTTTTAGAGCTTTGTTGGGGGCATTAAAGTTTGAAACACACTGTAAATTAATTTTCTTTCAGCTAGTATTTGCTGTGATCAGTAGCCGTTGTCGCTCATGGCTTTCTTACATAACAAACAAGATCCGCACACAATATGCAACATTAGACCAATGTTGGTACGTGCACACTGGCACCGTATATACGACAACGGGCGCTAAACTGCTAAAAGAAACAAAACCAATAACCCAAAAACAACAACAAATGGGTTACCAAAAGCCAAAACAAAAACAACTACAATGACTACTTTTGCTGTCATTTCGAGTGCTCTGCACCCAGCTACGTGTGGCACATAGACGCTTCAGATATGGTAGATCCACAGTGTGTTATGCTGCGTAGTTGCCAATTTTCCATTAACCACTTACCAAATTCTCACGTGCAGCGCATGCCGCGTTCGCTATGAACCTGCTGCCAAAAATCAAGACAGCAAAAATCTGGAAGGAAATAAAAAATTTACGGTCTGCGCTTTCGGCTTGACCAACGGTTTGTGTCTCTAACACGGACGCTAAGATTTTACGTACATATATAATATAATACATACTAGTATATCAAATTTATAAAAAAAAGACGTAATGAAAAAATAATCTAATAAAAATGCGTAAAATATATTTTTATACTCAACGCCTTTATATCAGTGATAGTAAACAGAATAATAATAAGAATAATAATAATAATTATATTTTTATTGTTTTTTGTATTTTGGTAGCGACTGTTTTGCACTGGTTTATTTTTTGTGAATAGACACACACACACACATTTTGGCTCCCGAATCACATACAAAAATAGTCCAAGACAGACAAAAAAAAAAAGCAACAACAACAAATGCTAGATTGTCGTAGCTGAGATGCACAAAATGCACTTAGTAAAACTGCCCCTTGTATAAATATATAATAACAGTCAATAAAACTAAAATATATAATTTATATATATATATATTTATATAGATAATATATTTGAATTAGTTACTTACAAAAGTGTTTAATGATTCAAGTGTTAGTTTATTAAATTATATACAACTTTTTTTTATTGATTATGAACGCCCTACCTTATTGCCAAAATATAACTAAACGTATTAAACAGAAATAATATTGAAATATCTCACGTTTTACTATTCAATTGCACAAAGTTCATATAAAGTTTATTCTTTTCTTCTAAGTTGAAATGCATCAAACATATTTTTACATGTCCTAAAATTAACTAATTGGTAATGCAAATCTCTTGAAAAAATTATATAGTTGACCGATCTCGATGACTTTTTCAAAAAATGTTAGTATTATAAAAACAAGCTTAACTCCCAGATTTGGAACTGATCTGTTGAAAACAAGGGGCGGTAACAAGGTAATTTTATAAAAATTATGTTTCTTTGGTTCTTAATAACGTTCTTTAACGCAAAAACCATATCAATATCTTGCGCGGCTCCCGAGATATTAGTTTAGATTTAGATTTATTTATTTGCATATTCCTAATGCTAGAAGTATTGCTTCTTTTATTTTAGCGCACTAGTCACATTTTTAATCATAAACTTAATATCATATATCATAGCCTATCCTATCTTTAGCTCCTTAAAAATAATTTTTTTGTCACTTAAGTAATATTTCCTTTTATAATTTCAATTAAATATTTATGTTATCAGTTTATGCCAGTTTTTTGGAAAAATACCCCTAGTGCGTTGGCGCGCCGCTTGTCTTGAAAGATCACAGAGCGCAAGGGCAACTGAAACCAAACAATATGCACACTCTATCGGCAATCGCTATCGCGCCCGCTCGCACTTATCACTAATCACATAAAACGCGCATATGAAAAAAAATGAAAAATTTACTGCGCTAAAAATTGTATTTCCTTATGGACTCAAAAACTTTATACGTAGCAATATTATACTTTTTATATTGTTCGAAAGCTTACATGTTTAATTAACTTTTACATAAATCAGATTTCATTTGGGTATGTAAAAGGGTATTTTAAAACCACTGAGAAAGTGGTGGCAAACATTTATATGACGTATTCTACGTAAAAAAACACTTGCCAAGAAGGCCCAGCATAAAATGTTACATACGCATAGGCATACAATTACTAACAATTATTTACTGTTCTTGGTTGTCGTAAATTAGACGGTTCGGGCCGTTGCTTTCGCGCTCGCTCTCAATTGTTGCTAAAGGCCTGTACGCAGTAGGCCCGTACAGCGTACGGACTGAAAAACTTCATATAAAAAAAATGGTCTCGTACAGCGTACGGCTCCTAATAACATAACGCAGTACGCAGCACTGTTAGTTACGGGCCGTAAGGCAGTGTTGAACAATGAAAATGTTAAAATGTTATTGCTGCCGTAAATAGCTGTCTGCACCTATTTACGGAAGCGAAAAGTTTAAAAAAATGTCAACACGGAAGAGCCGCTTCGTGAATTTCGAAGAAGAGAGCGCAATGGAGTGTCGGCCAGTCCTCTGTGATCTAACCAACAAGTCGCACTCAAATAATATTTTAGTAAAAAGCGCATGGGACGAAATTGGCGCCGAATTGGGGAAAAGATGGCAAGTATATTGATCATAATAATCAACTTAATAATATAATATTAAAAATATATTCGTATTTTCATTGCAGTACGTGAATGCAAGATGGCATGGGCAGGTCTGCGCGATAGCTATAGGTATAAGATTAAACATAGCGCCAAAAGTGGGAGTGCTGGCGGCAGTGCCCTCAGTGCCCCAAAAATATGTAATTGGGATTTGGCGGAGTACAATTCGAATGTAAACAATCAACGAAACACAGTTGCCTTCCGATTTATTAAGAGAAAGTATTCGACCAACCGCCACAATATGTGAATTTTTCAACACTTGTCGTTACTGTCAGTAAAGTTTGTGTATTACGGTCCGTACGCTGTACGGGCCTACTGCGTACAGGCCTTAACACAGAAAAGCAGTGAAGTGGACTACCAGTGGCACCCCCAGACGAAACATTTTAAAAAGCTCTTCTTAGCAAATTCCTACTCTTATGATTCTGCTCTCTTTGCTTCTTCCTATGTACATAAGTATGTATAATGTCGAGCTTCAACAGCAGCAGGCAGGAAAATTAAGGTGCTTGCTAAACACCGATGTCTAATTTACCTTTGGCCGCGAGATATACACTGCCGATCATCGAAATAGACTCACTTAGTTTTTTTTTTTTGAAGTAAATTGAGTTTATTATATCATGCAAGGAACATGATTTAGAAAACTTTTTTTTACCTATTCAATTCTTAAGAAAACGAATATTAGCGTTCTAAGTTGAATGGTATATTTTTTAAAATAAATTTTGTGAGTGAGTTTTAAAAGCGGTCACTTTTTATCGCTCAACAGAATAGACTCAAGGTCTTAATCTTAATAAAACCCAAACATTTATTGGAAAATGTATTATAAAGTTAGTGTTTAAAATGCTTTAATGTTAATTAATAATGTGTATAAACACCTTTGTTTAAAATTACTTTATAAATTCGGTCAGGGATTGAATCGTATAGAGCCTTTAGATAGTCCAAGGACACTTCGCTCCAGGCGTTCTTAATGGCAGACTTTAATGGTTCAATATCCTCAAATTGTCTACCAGATTGATAAACTTTACTTGAAAGCTATCCCTACAAATTCTCTATAATGTTTAGGTCAGGAGAATACCAAGAGCACTCCATTAAGTTAACATTTTGGTCACTTATTCACTTCTTCACCACACGAGCAGTGTAGATTGAGAATTATCCTGTTGAAACTTCCAAGATAGTTGATCGAAAATGTTGGAAAAATGAGGGAATGCATTTTGGAGCAGCTCTTCGTATCTAATTGAATCTCAAATGTACCAAAATAGGATATGGCATCGCACACCATTCAAACCGCCCTCACGACGGATCAAAAAGTGTTCTTCCTTTCTGTTATCGTGAAAATAATAGTTGAATCCATCTGGCCCATCAAGATTAAAGCGTTTTGTATTAGAAAAACCAACTTGATGCCATTCCCTATTCCACGCCATGTGACTACGAGAAAAAAGACAGCAAGCTTGCTTTCGAACGTCGGTAAGCGGAGGTTTATTTTTTTCCTGTAATCACTTTAGATGTTTTGCTTCGCGGATTAATCGTCTTACGGTAGCTATACCTGCACTTACACCCAAATTTTGTCGCATTTTGGCTGCAAAACACTTTGAGTTGAATCACTAAGCAGAAAATAATATAGAGCATTCACTCAGTACGGCGAAGTTTATCATTCAGTACCAGTGAGATCAGATCCAGGCAAAAAATTGACAGCCTGTGTCAGATCACACGGGCGCATAGGTTAGCCGTAGAATACGTCTGTCCTTGTGCAACAAAAATTATGAAGCGGTAGCCTAATAACAACAACCACATAGATGTTTTATTTTATTTTTAATTGTGTTTGTTGTCATTTGGCAAATTTTTTCCTTTTTACTGCAATACTGGTTAGCATCTCTGATATAAATTTAACAAACATTGACTTGAAATAGAAATATATATTTACATAATTTATTACATCAAAATTTGTGCATAATTAAATCTAAAATTGTATTTTTGTTTTATGTTTGAAATGTGACTTTTGATATGACAGGTTTGTGAAAGGAAAAGTATGATATGTAATTCATTAATGATACACTTAAATTTCTAGCAAATACTAAATCTATATTGGTTACAGCTAAGGTGGTTGCTGCATTTTTAATATACTTTAATTTGAATTTTTCTTCCATAAATTCTGCAAATGAACAATCATTTGTCATTTCTAAATTAAAATCACCTACGATGAGCATGTCCACCTCGGTGTCAACTGTGAAATTCTTGTCTATTAGTGCAGTGAGGTGAGAATATTTCATCAAAGCAGAAAAAAGCATTTGTTGCTTGTTGTTTTGGGAAACATTTGGATGAAAGTACACAGAGCCAAGAATAAATTTTTTTTGATTATTAATTTTAATTTCAGACAGACAAATGTCGCCTACATCGCTATCGACCAGTTGCCTGTTTGAAATATCGATTGGAGTACAATATGTTAACATGGTACTTTTTGCATAGATTGCTACTCCAGATGCACGACGACGTTGCTGTAAATTATTAAAATGCGAAATTAATTGTTCAATATTCATTTAAATTAAATTAAATTAACTTAATTCAAAGTAACTGTTCACAAGATGCGAAAATCAGGGCTGCCACCGTAAAGACGAATTATCGATAGTTTAACTCACGATAGTTTATATGATATTTTTGAACGGGCATATTTATTGTTTTGGTGCAAAAGCATAATTAAATGTGCAACACAAACAATAAAACATGATTTCGAAAACTTGCACGCAAATTTCAGAATTGGGGTAAACATATTTTATTGTGTTATAATTGTTTGGGGCTGACGCTTAAGCTGAGCTTGTTCACCCCTGGCACGGAAGAATTTATGTATGAAAATTTAATTATGCCCGAATATCTTATTGAAATTTCCACATTTAGAAGCTATCAGTCATGACCGCATGTATATCAAACGAAAGGAAATCAAGTCTACTTTGTATTAAAACAAGTTTTAATCGATTCTCTGGCGGAATTTTTGAGCAATGTGCAATTGAAAAAAAAGTAGTGATTTTTGCACTGATTTTTTGCCTTAAAAAGTTATATATTTGGCAAAATTATTAGAAATTTTAATGTGGGAATGTTTATTTACCTCATCTCAACTTAAATTCGAAAAACTCAGATTAATTGATTGATTATTGAGATTGCTAGAGCAATTTAAAGTCTTCAAAATGAAGCAAAATTTTGCATGTTTTTGGTCTCATTTTTTTAATAGAAAATGTAATCACTTCATATATGAATATAGCTTAAAATAAAGGTTGAAGCCTTGGCTTTAAAATGAAATTAATTTGAGGAAAATCTATTCATTAGTTCATGAGCAATGAGCGATTTTGTGAAGCAACCATATTACAACAACAACTTTTTTGGATAGCACACTCATACCGAAACGTAAGACGTATTCTACGTCAAAAAGAGCGAAATGAGCGGTCTCTCGCCGCAAATTTTTGCCGACAAAGTGTGCAGTGCAAAAACTGCAAGTCATTCCTTTGCCTGCTTTGCTTGCGAACGTTGGGCAACGGCAGACTCGAGCCGCTGGATCCAATCGTTGTGCATATGTATGCCTTCATATGTGAGCGAGCTCGCAGCCAGTGTGAGCTGTTTGTGGATAGAGAGGGCGCGCGGGGGGTAGGCAACCAACCAACCAACCAACGGGGATAATGCATTAGTATGTGAATACATGTGAGTTTGGTTTGGTTGGGCTACCTGGTTTGTTCTTTGCCTAGATTTTTTATATTTTTCTCTATGCCTTGCATTTGCATGTGTGTGTTCATGTATGTATATCCAGCTCATTTGTATGAGTGGTTATTGCTATGGCATTAACTGACCTGCCGCACTTTTAGGATTTTGGCAATTTATAAACATGTTGAGGAACATAAAGAAGTGCAATGTTAACAATATGTGTATATTTATTATTAATTGCTATATTTGTTACTATTTATTACAGGTTTCTTATAACTATTGAAATAACTTAGAACTAATAAAACATATACAAACATAATTACATTTAATCTGCAAATATATTAAAAATACAATGACACATTATAACCGATGTGATAATTGCATATAAATGTTATAAATTTATAATCGAATCATATCAAAGCAATCCATTCAAGATAAAGTTTTTCTCACAAGCAGCAACAACAATGTCTCGCCACCCAAAATTCTATCAACGCATATTTCTTTGCCCACAAACAGCGTGTATATATATATGTGTATACGCCGTGCATGGCTGCCAAAATGCAACAAAAAGTACAACAACCAAAAGTAGTTTTTACTAGTTTTTGTTGCTTTTCGGCAACGCTGTAGGCGCGGTCTGTATTCTTGTTATTTTCACAAAATTGTAAATCGGCAGTTCTTGAGTTTTGCTTCAATATGCTTATTAAAGTCAAAGTTGGAAGGGTAGTATAAACTTAATATTAACCTTGTGCAATTGAATAGCAAAACTTGAAATTCGTTAATATTACTTCAATTCTACATGTTTATTCTAGCATTGTTTATTGTTTATATTCTAGCATAAACAATATATATATTTAAATCATCTATTCGATTTTTCATTGACAATTATTGAAAATTGGTTCAAGGGGTATTTTTTATTTGTGCAGCTTGTGCGTCTCAGCAACGACAAGCCAGCGCGTTGTTGGTTTGTTCAGTTTCCCTTTGCGTTCAGCGGCCCGTTGATTAAAGGAGAGGCGGCGGGTCAGCGGACAGCAAAAACGGTAAAAAGTTGTTGGAACATATTGTATGCAAGTGCGATTGATACATATATTTCTTGCTGGGCCTGCCTGCCGAGGATTTTGCTATTCAATTGCACAAGGTTAATATTAAGTTTATACTACCCTTCCAACTTTGACTTTAATAAGCATATTGAAGCAAAACTCAAGAACTGCCGATTTACAATTTTGTGAAAATAACAAGAATACAGACCGCGCCTACAGCGTTGCCGAAAAGCAACAAAAACTAGTAAAAACTACTTTTGGTTGTTGTACTTTTTGTTGCATTTTGGCAGCCATGCACGGCGTATACACATATATATATACACGCTGTTTGTGGGCAAAGAAATATGCGTTGATAGAATTTTGGGTGGCGAGACATTGTTGTTGCTGCTTGTGAGAAAAACTTTATCTTGAATGGATTGCTTTGATATGATTCGATTATAAATTTATAACATTTATATGCAATTATCACATCGGTTATAATGTGTCATTGTATTTTTAATATATTTGCAGATTAAATGTAATTATGTTTGTATATGTTTTATTAGTTCTAAGTTATTTCAATAGTTATAAGAAACCTGTAATAAATAGTAACAAATATAGCAATTAATAATAAATATACACATATTGTTAACATTGCACTTCTTTATGTTCCTCAACATGTTTATAAATTGCCAAAATCCTAAAAGTGCGGCAGGTCAGTTAATGCCATAGCAATAACCACTCATACAAATGAGCTGGATATACATACATGAACACACACATGCAAATGCAAGGCATAGAGAAAAATATAAAAAATCTAGGCAAAGAACAAACCAGGTAGCCCAACCAAACCAAACTCACATGTATTCACATACTAATGCATTATCCCCGTTGGTTGGTTGGTTGGTTGCCTACCCCCCGCGCGCCCTCTCTATCCACAAACAGCTCACACTGGCTGCGAGCTCGCTCACATATGAAGGCATACATATGCACAACGATTGGATCCAGCGGCTCGAGTCTGCCGTTGCCCAACGTTCGCAAGCAAAGCAGGCAAAGGAATGACTTGCAGTTTTTGCACTGCACACTTTGTCGGCAAAAATTTGCGGCGAGAGACCGCTCATTTCGCTCTTTTTTTTTGCCTGGATCTGATCTCACTGGTACTGAATGATAAACTTCGCCGTACTGAGTGAATGCTCTATATTATTTTCTGCTTAGTGGTTGAATGCTTCTCGAAGGATTCTTCACTCCTCGTAAGGCGTAAGTTCTTTCCAGGAGGGTTTTATTATATTTCTTCTGTAAGTCGATGGATTGCTTAGGAAATGACAAACAACGGACTGACTTCAAGAAATTTTTTTTGCGACTTTTCTAGTTGACAAATTGTTGTCTCGGTACGTCAATATTTTGCCTCTTTATTCCAAAGATCGTGCTGCTCCACATCCCATTTTTTGTTAAATTATTAAAAATGTGATGCTAAAGATAATTTGCAACTGAAGATCTGCACGGCTAATCCGAAACTAATATCTAAAGGCCCTGTTACCCGAACTTAAACTGAATTGAATTTTAATTAAACTTGAATCGGTACATGAAAACCAAGCGATTACCCAAACGTGAACTTAGCTTTAAATGAACATGAAATTGAACCGATTACCCTGCACATTCAATTATCGAACAGCTGTTTGTCATTGTTTTGATATTTATTAATATCCAAGCAGCCTTTATTTTGTGCCGGATCCCTAAAATATTTGCTTGCTTTATTGGAGAAATAATCTTTTTCCTGCACCAACCAAACAATGTTATGCTGGTCCATTTTGAATCAGCTATTCAACGTTATTAGAACGTTACTTGAACTGGAATATGAACTGGAACTACAAATTCTGTTTTCTGCAGGTTGTCAATTCAATTCGAGTTGAGGGTAACCAGCAAGCAGTGTTTTACGTTTAGTTAAACTGATCAGCTGTTTTCTGGGTTCTAATCAGGGACCGTAACGGTTATAATTTGTATTGTAAACAATTACAAAATAAAAATTATTTTATAAATTTTAATATAAAAATTATTTTTAATTATTATATTTAATTTTTATGATAAAAATACAAAATAATTATTATATTTTGATTTTTATAATAAAATTAAATCATAACTTTTATCAGTAACTTTTATTTTAAAAATTGAAAATAAGAATTACATGTCAATTTTTATAATAAAAATTGAAAATAAAAATTGAATTCAAATAACTGTTAAACGGAGGGAGCTAGATAACATGTCGGTATATATATATATAATATACGCATCAATACCTTTCATTTGATATATAATTTTGTATGTACAAACGCATGCACAGCCATACATACATATATGCATGTTTACACAATAGTCCAGGTTGGAACTTGCAAAATGAAAACAATTTGGGTATAATATACGATATGAGATAACGATTTCTATTTATTTAATTTAAGAAACATTATCTTCTTGATTGACTCAGCGGAAAGGTTGCATCTTAGATCAGTCACAACTAAAATGAAAAATGAAAATGAAAATGCCCTTTCCACTTATGTAGTTCAATTCTATCCCCATATCAACACGGTTTTGTGAGGTGAATATCCACTACCCCAACCTTCTTGAGTTTACCTCACTTGTGATCATAGGGTTTTTTTTTTCAATAGGCAAAAAAACAAAAACATTAAAAGCGCTATTTTGTGTTAAACAGTCTAACTTCCATAAACTTATCCCAAGGAACTCTTCGTTATGAAAAATGTTTATATATCAGAAAGCAGGCCGAGGTTCTAAAAACACAAATACACACGCATAAAACAAAAATAGTTTCAGGTGCTCAGAAAGTACAAATCTAAAATAAATCTGTTGTTGCTGTTATTTATCGGCTATTTACTAAAGGAAATATAAACGAGGCCTAGGGCACGTTTAGCGTTTAAAAGCATTAATACCAAAGTTAATACTAAGTATTAAACTATTTTGCCTTAACAACAGTTATGAATCCAGCGGAGGGTCCATCCGAGTCAAAAACGTTGGATTTGGACTCGCCTATAAATCACTGTGCTCCCTTAAGAAAGACATTCATGTAATTCAACTTATGTTAAGGGTGTTCACTTTGTGTTGCAAAAGTGTAAAGTGCAAGCCATCAACCAACAACAAGTTGTACAATATCAAGTTTGCACAAACTTGTGTCTTTCAATAGACTGTTCACGACAGCAGAGTTGCAAAGTTTTACTTTTACACATTAACAACACAAAGTGAACGTTCTAATTGTCTTTGTTGGTTGTCCAACTTATTTTCTGCCCAGAATTATAGTAGAACGAGTATGGCTTCTTCACTCCATACATGCCTAATGCTTTTTGCCAAAACAGTTGCGTTGATTAATTTTGTTCTATATAATAACAATTTTTATTTTGACTTACCGTTGTCCATTTGCAGTTCCATTTTTAATAGAAATTATCGTCCATAGCTGAAAAATAGTAAGTGAAATGTTCAAATTTTGGTCACTGTACATAAGTCGGTCAAAAGCTATCTTGCTACCAAATTTGGTGACTCTAGCTCAAAGTATGTGAAAGGTGTTTGAAGAGGGGCTTTGGGTGGTATGGGAGGCGTGTTTATATGCAGATCTCTGTATGATGTCAATTGCAATACTCCTGCGAAATTTAACTACTCTAGCTGAAAGTTAGCAAAATATGGGGGAAGGTTGGCTGGCGGTGGTATGAAGGGGTGGCGTCCACATTTTTTCGGGCTTTTTCATCACCGCTCTTGGCATTACATTTTTTGGCTCTAGCTTAAAAGCAGTGGAATATATAGGCCTTTCTGATTTTAAAATGAATATGGCTAGAGAACGGGGGAGCGTTACTCAAAAACTTTGATGCAGTTCCGTTGTGGTCGTTAACAGTTATCTTTTTACCAAGTTTAGTTTTGCGAAGCATTGGGGCGGTTGCGGGCGGGTAGAGCAGTATTGATAGGCGTGGCATCTAAAAATTTTATGGATATGGTGGCTCTAGCTCAGATTTTTGGAATATATAGGCACTTCTGTTTTTCAACTGCGGGGTGTCTGGAATGGGTGGGCGAGGCTGCTAAACTTTGATGCAGTTTTTTGAGGGTCTTCCTACTAAGATTTGTGACTCTAGCTCAAACACTTTGGAAGATACACGCATTACCATTTTAAGCGAAGCGTTTTGTCGGTTTTAGGCGGCCAGGGCAGTATTGATTGGCGTAGCATCCAAAGTTTTTATAAATTTGTTTGGAGGCCGTCGTCACCTATTTTGGAACCAAATTTGGTTTCTCTTGCTCAAATACTGTGGAAGATTTAAACGTTTCTGAGTTGTTTGGAGTCCAAACATTTTTAGGATTCTTCATCACCTATATTGGCACTAAGCTTTGCGGCTCTAGCGAAAAGTGTCTTTTGCGTTTTTATGCGATTTTCTATGTCCTTTGCGTTGGATTCTTTTATAGTACACTGAAATTACACACATACATGCATACAAAAAGACACTTTTTGCTTCCACTCTAACATTTTCCTCATTTGCAGACATTCGTTTGATGAGAAACGGCAATTTGTCTCTCCTCAAGTTATTATTGCAAGACCGATGTGTTTTGTTCAATGGAAAACACGAAACAGAATACACAAGAGAACCGAAGAAAAGTGTTTTGCAAGCTCTGGTTTAGATACTTTCTGTTTGGGGTCGTCATCACATGTCTTGACACCAAATTTCTGGCACTAGCTCAAAAACTGTGGAAGATATAGGCGTTTCTCATTTCGAAATGCGGTTGGACAGGGGGCGGAATTAGTAGCCGTGGCTCCCAAACTTGGAATGGTGTGTGTGGCTTAAAAGTTTTTGATGTGTTAACATCTATAGGCACGGGTATCTATTTCTGCCAGTTGAATACTTGCAAACAAATGCAGCGTGCCTTGCTGCGCTGATCACCACCTAGGAACAAATTTAGAGTGCTGTCGTGGACCGACTGAAAAATTTCATATACATATTCATCTGAGTATGATTGTTTTGGTGTAGCGGCAGAGAATAACTGCAAAATACAAATTTTAGAGATATGCCTCTTTTGGGAGCTGCCGAGCTTTTTCGGCAAACTTTGATTTGCACTAAAAAGAATATAAGAAAAACCGGCACAATGTCTTTTCGTTTTCAGAATTGTTTATTTAGCAAATCGCCTGAAATTCATTTCAAAGGGGCGTAATGCGTTTCTATTACGTTTTATTGATAGATTTTAACAATTTACTAATTAGCAATATTTAAAGCTTCGCTAGCTCGCACACGAAACCGATTCCAATGACGGACAATCAGAGAGTGCACAAAATTCATGCGTGTTCGGCTTAGTAAGGTATGCAAGGTAGCAAAGAAAAGAAGTACAGCTATAGATAAACGGTGAGATAATTTAAAAGAGCAGCGCTTTGAGCACTTGCAATTTAAAAGTGAGTGCAATGAACTCAGACAGCATCAGCTGCTACCCCGAACAGCCTCAATCTGCTTGATACAGTCCAAGTTGGAAGGGTAGTATAAACTTAATATGAACTTTGTGCAATTGAGTAGCAATGCTTGAGATTCTTAGATTTATATATTCTAACATTGTTTATTGTTTATATTCTAGCATAAACAATATATATATACATATATTCAAATCATATATTGAAGTTTTCATAGACAACTATTGAATGTTGGTTCAAGGAGTATTTTTTCTTTGTGCAATTTGTGCGTCTCAACTACGACAACCCAGCAAAGTATTGTTTTGTTCAGTTTCCTTTTGCGTTCAGCGGCCCGTTTATTAAAGGAGAGGCGGCGGGTCAGCGGACAGCAAGAACAATAAAAAGTTGTTGGTACATATTGTATGAAAGTGCGTTTGAAACATATATTTCTTGCTGTGCCTGCTTATCGAGGCTTTTGGTATTTTTGATATATTTCCTTTTTCTGTTTCGGCGCCAAACAAAAATGCAAAAATGTACACAAATTACGAAAGTGTATTCAGCGATGCATTTATAAAGGTCAGTTGCCGAAAACTCGGAATAAAGTGAAGTAGAATAAAAAAAATAGACAGAGAAACTGGAGAAAGGAAAACTAAATTCAATAAACTATTCTTTTCTTTTTTATGCTAATATATAGCAATCAAACATGTACAAACGGCTGTTAAAACATCGCTCGTGAGTTCTAACACTCATTAATAAAGTTTTTTGGAGGTTGCATGTAGCTATCTTCTCATCAAATTTGGTAATTCAAGCTGTGAGGATGTGCGAAATGGCTTTGTTTATTGATTGTGAGTTATCGAATTTTTTGATTTGCCAGAACGCCAATTTTGACAATTTTATTTTGTAGGCTTTATTTCATATAGCAAAGGTTTATGTGTCTAGCTTGAAGGGTGTGGAACAAAGTTGCGAACAACGGACATACGGACATTTCAAAAGCCCAGTGTACTCATTGACTAAGGTATTGAGTATAAGAAACCAAAGAAAACCTAAAACTATTGTTATTATTTAGAAATGCATAGCAAAAAATTTTTCTGCAGGCTAAAAATACTATTTGTTGATAGCTGAATTTTTTGTTGTTGTTAAAATTTGTGTGATTTGCTTTTGTTTGCTGCACAAGCTGCTAAATTAAAGAAAAAGTTTCTGTTAAGGCGCGGGCTGGCTTTTCCTCGGTGTGGGTTCCGTCTTCGATGATGGTGTAGTTTGTAAAAATGAAAAGTTCGTGTAGTCGTCTGTTTCGTTTCACATATATTTTTCAACTGGAATATACATGTTACATTACAACTTTATCTAGCCTTATAACTAACATGTTGACATTGTGTGGGGAAATCATGAGCGCTGCAGAGAAAGGATAGGAAAACGACAACTCCTTGTTCGTTGCCTGCTTTTAGGCATGAACATACCGCCCCAACTTGCAGCGTCATGCAAAGAAATAATAATATAATAATAAAAAACAAAGGAATCGTTAGCGACTGCAGGTTCTGGACCGAACCCAGCCGAAAACGGTGCTTTGGGCGACAGCTGTTCCACCCTGGCTAGCAATTACGCCGGGAAGTACGCTCTCAGGGAAGAGATCTGCTCCCAGCACTATGCTCATCGTTCCCGGGTTGAACCAGCGGTCATCCGCTAGGACGATGTTGCTCATTTGGTTGCGGAACCGTTCCGCGATGGGTTCACTCGGCATGCGGAATTTGGTGGGCACCACCTGGAGCATGATTTCCTTGTGGAACTCGGAACAGCGCGACTTCCGCACAGCTGTGCATGCCCCTTCAGAACCGACACCAGCGACTTACGGGTCGACCACAGCCCGAGTGTCGAATATCTTTTTCCCGGTGTCAAGCCTCTTAAAACACCGTTGGCATCACTGTAGTTTTTTGGTGTGCCAAGATTGAGGCCAGCGAAGGCCTATTCATTCCTGCTGAGGGATGAACCGATGATGGTCTGGTCGGGATGGTAGGAGGAGAAGCCTGTCGTGCCTCCTGCATGTGCAACAGTGTGTTGGTCACCTTGGCACAGGTGTCACCGGTCCTCGCGTCGGTCCGTCGCTTCCGAGTGTTGGTGGGCGAGGCACTTAGGGCAGTATTTGTTGATTAATACTGCCCGGAGTCTCTTCTCCGCCGTAAAGCGCTTGCACTTCCGCAGCGCGTGGACACCGCGGCACACGCGGCATCGGAATGATTCCATTCCTTTTACTCCCTTGGTTGCCTGTACCTTACGAGGTGCCATTTTGATAAACGAGGCGGAGATAGGAAATGACATGCTTTAAGTGATATTTTAAGACCGGCAACTGCCATTTGTTTCGTTTGTGGAGCTCCTCAAGGTATTCTTCCTTCCACCGAAAATAGAAATGTTGGTGAAGAGGCTTAAAATGCTGCCAGCGATTTGAAATAGACGCTGCGTCTGCGACAATTTCTGGCTCAGGGTTGGATAGGAGTAGACCACCAACAAGGAAATGACCCGGACTCAATGCCAGCAAGTCGGTCGGATCTTCTTGGCGAAATTGGACGGGAATTCAAACATGCTTCTATTTTGGAAAGCAGGGTAGACAATTCCTCGAAAGTATGCTTGATTGTGGCCGTGGATTTGTAAAGTAGAGTTTTGAAACTCTTCACATCGGCTTCCCATAAGCCACCCATGTGTGGGGCACTAGGAGGATTGAAGTGCCAGGATAGGTTTTGGAACCTGTATTTTGACAGGACAAGGTTTCTTGTCGCTTCAAGAAACTCACGCGATAGGACCTTTGTAGCACCGACAAATGTTTTGCCATTATCGCAGTGCATTGTCGCTGGACACCCACGCCTGGCTATGAACCTAGCAAATGCCGCTAAGAACTTTTCGGTCGTGAGTTCTGAGGTAGCTTCTTAATGGACAACTTTGCTGCTAAAGCACACAAAGCCGCACACATGCCCCTTGGTTATCAAACATGTACTTTGCTCGGATTAGGCGCATCATCAGTTGATTGCCCCCATGTAGAGAAAATTGATACGTGAAGCTTACACGAAGGCGAGAATACAGACAAGAATACGGCAGTATTATTGGATGATGCTCATCATAACTGAGAGTCTGGGAGGATCGGATGCAACCGCAGGCCCGAATAACTCCGTGTTTATCTAAAAACGGATTAAGATTAAGGAGACTGCTTGAACGTGGAACCTATTCCCTTTTGAGCAACCCGTTGTATTCTACGGCATACTCAGTTCTTTACGTGAGAATGACCAGTTGCTCTTGAGATTTGGAGAGCTCCTTGTGATGCAATTCTGTTGAGCATGGACTTGGACTTCCCTTGCAGTGCTTTATGAAACGAAAGCTTTTTCGAACTTGGAAAATCGTTCGAGAAAACTGAATACGGAACTGGCGGTCGCCACATTGACCTTGATTGGACGCTGTTCCATTTCAGTGTCGAGGGGAAATTCCGTTGAAGCTGGGTATTGATGCTGTGCAACCTGCAACCAGTCTGGCCCGTGTCATCATAGTGAACTGCCAAGTAGTTCAACTGCTGGCACTCTTCTGCTCGCGAGGTCAGCTAGATTGGACTCGGATCGTACGTGGCACCACTGCTTGGAGTCTGTAGCCATAGTATTTCTTGTTACCCTGTTCGCCACAAAAGTTGACCACGCTCATGGAAGCTTATTTAGCCATGCTTACACTATTGTGGAGTCAGTCCAGTAGTAACACTCTCACCCCAATTCTCTGAGCCATGTCTCGTGCATAAATATCTTGGGTCGGACATTGACTGGCGCTTACCAGCCGGCGGGATCGAAGAGCTTCGCAATCTGCGAGAGAACTTCTCGCTTTGATATAAGCGCTTTTGTTAGAACCTGAGAAGGTGTACAGAAGAACTCATCGTAATCGGCCTTCTATCGGATTCCGCGAGTTTTTGGAGCACTGGCTTCCTCTATCTCGAGGAAGTCGGATCTAAATCGGTGCTGTTCTGGGATGACTTTGAGCAAGTCCCTTTTATTGGAAGTCCACTTTCTCAATGGAAACCATGCAGATTCAAGTGATGATAAAGTTCAGATATGCATTGCACAACTCTTAGTTTGAGCGCCTGCTAACACATTGCCAACATACATATAGTTGGATATAATGTCAATTGCGAGGGGGTAGCGACACTGCACATCTTTAGCTAGTTGTTGCAGAACTCTGATCGCTAGGAATGAGGCACAGTTCACTCCAAAATTGACTGTGTTCAGTTGGAAATCTCGGAGCTCATTGTCCTTTGTTCCGAAAAGAATTCTTTGGTATGGAGTTTGTTTGGGGTGCACCAGGATTTGTCTATACATTTTGGTAATGTTTGCGTTCAACACATACTTAAAGAATCGCCATTTAAGGATCTGTATAGTCAGATCCGACTGGAGAACGGGTCGCGGATGTAGGACGTCGTTGAGAATTTTGCCGTTTGCTTACGGACTGGAGGCGTTAAACACAGCGCGAAACTAAGTAGTGGTGCTATCTGGCTTATAGACAGCATGATGCGGGAGATAAAAATTGCCTGAGCCGTTAGTAGGGGAGACTGATCTCATATCACCAAGATCCGAATACTCCTGAAGGACCTTATCGTACTGCTCTTTGCGGGATGCGTTCTTGCTTAAACGATTCTCATTGCGAAGGAGCTGAGCCAGTGCGAAAGATCTTGAATGACCTAAGTCGATGGATTCAGGGTTCTTAAAAGAGAGGCTGACAACATATCTACCACTTTCGTCTCTAGTGATTGTTTGCTGAACACAACTTCTCACAAACTGTGTCGGACTCCTTAACCAGTTTGACTGGGATATCCTCCACCTCCCAAAATTTCGTGAGAAGTTTCTCTAACCTAACTTCTTGGCTGAGCGAAATTCGAGTGGAGAAAGACAAAATGTTTTTGGCGCCAGTGTTGGTGATAGGACCCGTGATGGTCCAGCCAAAAATCGTTTCCTAACCTAGAAGGGTACCACAGATATTGGTATAGGACCCCTTTAGCGATAAGGAGGGAAGAATATCAGCTCCCAACAGGACATCTATTTGGGAACTCTTGTAGAAATTTGGATCTGCGAGTTGTAGATCCGGAAGACCTTCCAAATAACTTTGTGGAATTGTGTAGGAGGGCAGATTTTCTGGCAGCTTTGGAAGGAATTAAGTAGCCGAAGTTTCAATTTGTATTCTTGGCTAAATTGAAGAGCCATTATGGAAATGGCATAATCGTTGAGGTTGGGCTACAACAGCTCCATTGAGCCCCGAAACTTGAGCGTCAACGGACTGATACTGGGGTCGTATCAGTTCGAACAGCCGTTCAAAATGAAAGTTGCTTCTGAACCAGAGTCTACCAATGCACGAGCTGTATA
This sequence comes from Scaptomyza polygonia, assembly GCA_035044585.1. Classification (NCBI taxonomy): domain Eukaryota; kingdom Metazoa; phylum Arthropoda; class Insecta; order Diptera; family Drosophilidae; genus Scaptomyza; species Scaptomyza polygonia. The sequence goes on from JAWNNU010000318.1 coordinate 375,236, forward strand.
TTTTTTCCCAAAGAACAAACTTGGATTATAGCTGTGCCGAGAAGAACGCTAGGTGTGCTTGCCGAGAAATAAATTTGGACCGTCGTATGTGGGTGAGAAGTTGACTGTAAATTGACTGGAGTGTCCAAAACCATTCCAGAACCAGATGCTTGGCAGTTCGTTGGACGATGAAGAAGAGTGTTATAACGCCCCTTGCAGGTATGGCAATTATGCGCACTAGTGCAATCTTTGAGGTGGTATCCTTTGGCGAAACAATTTAAACACAGCTTGTGCTGCTTTATGCTATCGGTCGCTCCTGGACAGACATTTCAGAAATTTCGGACCTATACGGATTGGATGATTCTCCTTGGCACAAAGTTTGAAATTCTGAATCTTGGCCGTGACTTTGGCTTCAACGGTGTTAATTATTTTGGATGGTGGTTCTCTTCTGGTAGCCTTAACCGCCAGCTGAGGAAGAATGTTAGAGTGCTGTTATTTATGCATGATTTTCGTTAATATATGGTTATTTTAATTGAAGAAAATCAATATATAGGATAACTTCTGTTAGTCCGGCAGCCTTTTTATTATGGCGGCAATTATATGTGTTTATATATATATATATTTTATATAATTATTGAAATTTATGCATAAATGCATTTTTCTCAATTCTCAACTGAGGGTCAGATTTTAATAGTCAATAAACAAATTAATGGAGAAATCGCGGACTGTATCCCCAGCTACCGTGCATTTGAGGCCATTATCTTGGAAAAAAGAAAAAAGTTAGGTACGATTTTCATTTATGAGCAAAAAAGTGCCACCTAGTTACATATATGCCGAATAATTGAATGGAACCACCTCCATATCAGTCAGCTTTCTGTTGGACAAGGGTTCTGTTCATGCACGAACATCCAGCTCGATAGGCCTTATACATAAGCTTTTTGAGGTTTATTAAAAATTAATTATTTTTCATAAAAACTGAGGGACATCTATATTAAATTATTTGTTGTAGATTCTCCAAGAATATAGCTATATGTCTCTTTTGATGACATTATCTCTGAGATAAGATATTAAAGCTTGAGAACCACGCATATATTTTGGCGGTCACTTTGTATGGGGCTTGTACTGAGGTAACTGCACTCTTTCAAAAATTTATAGAAAACTGAGGGACAGATTTGCATAAAAATTTTTCATAAAATAGGCTTTAATTGGATACTAGCCGTCTTTGAGGCCGATATCTCTGAGTTGAGATATTTAAAAAATGCTGGCAGTGTCGTTTTTTAATCACTTGATAAATAAAAACAATAAATAACTGATTTTCAAAATTTCTGCATCAACATTTATTAGGCTACATTCAGAAAAACGTATCCAAATGTCAATGTTCAATCGTGGTTCCGACTCATGAACTAAGTTCCGAAAATCCTTGCTGGCGAACCGTTGCTAACTTGACACACATGTGTTTTACGTTTAGTTGATCTGATCAGCTGTTTTCTAATTTCTAATTCAATTCAGTTCAAGTTCGGGTCTTTATTCCTCAGTTAAGGATTGTACGCAGACGACAGTACAGCGCCCGTACCGTAATAACTTTATATACAAAAAATGGTCCCGTACACCGGCCGTATAGTAATAACATAACCCAATATGCAGTTCTGTTAGGTACGGGCCGTACGGCAGTGTTGAACAATGAAAATGAAAAAAGCTATCTGCACCTATTTACGGTAGCAAAAAAGGCAACAGCACAAAACGGCTTATAAATTTTTCTGAAAATATTGACAAAATTGGCCAAATTTAGGCTCCAATGCCATAATTATTGTTTTGGCAGTCAATGCTGCTCAAAAAGGAATAAATGATTTCACAGTAATATATGTATTATTATTCAACTCAAGGACTCTCATACTGTCAGAGTTTAGATCTGTTAGTAGAATTTGCAAAGTGTTTTGAGTTGTTTTGGATCTGGTATTGGTTGCGCAAGTTATCTTTATTATTTATTTATTATTTCAAAATGTAAAACAATGACGAAACACAGTTGCTTTTCCGATTTTTTAAGAAAAAATAATCGTCCTATTGCCACTATATGTGCCTTTTTCAACACTTATCGTTACGGTCAGTAAAGTTTGTGCATTACGGTACGTACGGACGCTGTACTGTCGTCTGCGTACAGGCCATTAATATTTAAGGTCAGTTATACTTATACTCATAATTAATTTTTTCTGGGAGAATAAACTGACTCTCAGTTAGTGTAAACTGACTGTTAATAGAATAACTGAGCACTAGAAATATGCTATAAGGGCTTGTAAACTATAGAACTTGAAATAACGATTGCAGTGGGTTTGTGACCAGCTGCTATTCGGCCACATTCTCAATGGCCAAGGCAAATAAATACATATGAAGATTTAACATAAATGGTGTATAGAACTTGAAATAACGATTGCAGTGGGTTTGTGGTTGTTGTTGCTTATGTTGTTATGTACCTATGAACTACAATGAAAATTGAACCGCACACGTGAAAAATGCAAAAGTACCAAGAAATTAGTTGATCATTGCATTAAGAGAAATTTGGTTAGTCAGACAACACGGATTCTGAAACCATTTTAAAATTTCAAAGAAACAGAAACTAAAACTAGTAGAAACGTTGAAAGTTGCTGTCGGACGCACCCGACTGCTGTATACTCGCTACCAGTAATAAAACAGATAAATAGAGACCTGATTGCAATCTGGTGCGGATACGGCAGTGGTATACGCTGCCTCAAAGATTGTCTGGTGCAGATGGGGATGCCAAAAAGCTATCTTCCTTCCAAGCTTGGTGAAACTAGCTTAAAGTTTGTTAAAAGTAGGGAAAAGGGGCTGGGGGCGTGGCATCCTAAGTTTTTATGCAGATCTATGTATATGTCAATTGTTATCCTCCTACCAAGTTTGGTGGCTCTAGCTAAAAAACTGTAGAAGATATAAGCATGTCTGTTTTTAATCCGCGTGCGGGCTGGGAGTGGAATGGGTTGGTGGGGCTCCAAAACTTTAATGCAGTTTTTTGGGGGTCGATACCAGTTATCTACCTACCAAATTTTGTGATTCTAGCTCAAACACTATGGAAGATACACGCACTACTGTTTTTAGCGATGCGTTAGGGCGGTTGGTAGGGGGGCGGCTAGGGCAATATGGATAGGAGTCGCATCATCTTTTTTATGAATTTGGTTGGGGGTCGTCAACACGCATCTTGGCACCAAATTTGGTGGCTCTAGCTCAAAAACTGTCGAAGATATTGCGATTTTTTGATTTAAATTCCGGGGGGCTGGGGGTGGAAAGGGCGGGCGTGGCTCTAAAATTTTTGATGCAGTTTTTTTGGGAGTTGTTAGTAGCTATCTTCTCTTCCAATTTAGTATTTCAAGCTGTAGAGCGTGCGAAATAGCTGGATTTTTTGGTTTGAGCTATCGAGTTTATCGATTTGCCAGCCACCTAGTTATCGTAGAACTCCAATCTTGACGCTTTAATTTACTATACCATAGATAAAGACATTGGCAAAGCTTCAAGTCTCTAGCTTGAAGAATGTGGAAAAAAGTAGCGAACATACGGACGGACAGACGGACGGACGGACGAAGGACAGACACAGACACATTGCACAAACCTTATATACTCTTTACCTTCGGTATCGAGTATAAAAACTGCAAAAAAAACCCAAAAGTTATTTTAAAAACGATAAAAAAACCCTAGGTTTTCTTTAAATTACTTTAGTCAAAGCTTTTTGACCTTTTAGTTTATATTTATACCCTAAACCCATAAAATGGGTAAGTCTATAATAATGGGTATAATGGGTTTTTGCAAAAGTATGTGACAGGCAGAAGGAAGCATCTCTGGCCCCATAGGGTATATATTCTTGATCAGTATCAATAGCCGAGTGGATAAGGCCATGTCCGTCTGTCCGTCCGTCTGTCCTTCCATCTGTCCGTCTGTACGAACCCGTAGATCTCAGAGACTGCAAGAGCTAGAGACTTCTGATTTTGAAAATAAGTTCTCCTTAACCATGAGCAGAGCAAGTTTGTTTCAAATTATCTATTACTATTCTGCTTTCCGATATACACATGGAATCGGTTACAAAAAAATATCGAATTTGTCAAATGTAAAAATGGAGGTTGAAAAAATAGGTTACGATAGAATTGTTCTCAAAATTTCTTCTAAATCGGCTAAAAAACACCGGAGATATTGTAAAGTGAAGTCAGTTATTAGTGTTGTTTAAATTGAACATTAGTTGACGCATACTTTTAGGGCGCAAGGAGTAAAACATTTATTGCATTTTGGTTAAGGGTATCTCCTAGTCGGGCTCTTCGGCTAGAGCCTTGTTACTTGTTGACTATTCAAAATATTACTAACTGCAAATGAATCCATTTGCTTTAGCAATTCATAATTGTCGGGTAGTCTGATAAAAAACATGGCAAAAAGAGCTTGCAGTTGTGGTCGACTGCCAAATACCTAGAATGGCAGACGCACTTAATTTAAGCAAGACCTGGTGCTTCCTTTTTCAGCTCAGTGCATACACTTTTTTTGAGCCAATCATAACACTTGCGTTATCTGTCCCAATTCCAATGAGGTGTTTCAGATCCAACTTCCAACGATTGAGTTCATCCTTGATTCCATTCACAATCGAAATTGCATCTCCACTTTCTAATGTTATGAGGCTAAGAAACGACGACACCATTTCCTTACGTTCTTCAGATATATAATTGATAACTACGCCTTCACATACAAAGCATAGACTGTTCCCACAGTGAAAGTGTGAGTTTAGGAAGCCTTGATGAAACCATAAAAACGAGGAGACAATCCCAATTCTCAGTGGAGATATTGGAGAGTTCTAAAGCCGAAAGGCACCCTTGGATGGTGCCCTGTAAATCTTTGAATGCGGCTGCAGACTCATGAGAAATGGGTTGTACATTGAACAGAATTCGAAGTTGGCTATTGACTAACAGTCTTTTGTTTTCGAACCTGCTGACGAGTGCTTGCCATGCTGACGCAAAACCATCATTTGTCAGAGGGGATTTGGACACGATAGCTTTATCATCGCCACTAGTATTTGAATTTAAGTGGAACAGCTTTTCGACTGGGGTAAGACTTGGATTGTTGATATACACCGCTGTGAAAATGTTCCGGAACTCATGCCATTTCAAATAGTCTCCGGAAAAGACTTCGGTGTCAACAGGCGGCAAGCGGCAGTCAGAGAGCGCCGTGCCGAGAAGAACGTCGTATGTGGGTGAGAAGTAGACTGTAAATTGACTGGAGTGACCAAAAATATTCCAGAACCAGATGCCTGGTAGTTCGTTGGACGATGAAGGAGAGTGTTATGACGCCCCTTGCAGGTATGGCAATTATGCGCACTAGTGCAATCTTTGAGGTGGTGTCCTTTGGCGAAACAATTTAAACACAGCTTGTGCTGCTTTATGGTATCGGATCGCTCCTGGACAGACATTTACAGAAATTTCGGACTTATACGGATTGGATGATTCTCCTTGGCACAAAGTTTGAAATTCTGAATCTTGGCCGTGACTTTGGCTTCAACGGTGTTAATTTTTTTGAATGGTGGTTCTCTTCTGGTAGCCTTAACCGCCAGCTGAGGAAGAATGTTAGAGTGCAGTTATTTATGCATGATTTTAGTTAATATATGGTAATTTTAATTGAAGAAAATCAATACATAGGATAATTTCGGTTAGTCCGGCAGCCTTTTTATGATGGCGGCAATTATATGTGTTTATATATATATATATTTTATATAATTATTGAAATATATGCATAAATGCATTTTTCTCAATTCTCAACTGAGGGTCAGATTTTAATAGTCAATAAACAAATTAATGGGGAAATCGCGGACTGTATCCCCAGCTACCGTGCATTTGAGGCCATTATCTTGGAAAAAAGAAAAAAGTTAGGTACGATTTTCATTTATGAGCAAAAAAGTGCCACCTACCATATCAGTCAGCTTTCTGTTAAACAAGGGTTCTGTTCATGCACGAACATCCAGCTCGATAGGCCTTATACATGAGCTTTTTGAGGTTTATTAAAAATTAATTATTTTTCACAAAAACTGAGGGACATCTATATTAAATTATTTGTTGTAGATTCTCCAAGAATATAGCTATATGTCTCTTTTGATGACATTATCTCTGAGATAAGATATTAAAGCTTGAGAACCACGCATATATTTTGGCGGTCACTTTGTATGGGGCTTGTACTGAGGTAACTGCACTCTTTCAAAAATTTATCAGAAAACTGAGGGACAGATTTGCATAAAAATTTTTCATAAAATAGGTACAACCGTAGGCTTTAATTGGATACTAGCCGTCTTTGAGGCCGATATCTCTGAGTTGAGATATTTAAAAAATGCTGGCAGTGTCGTTTTTTAATCACTTGATAAATAAAAACAATAAATAACTGATTTTCAAAATTTCTGCATCAACATTTATTAGGCTACATTCAGAAAAACGTATCCAAATGTCAATGTTCAATCGTGGTTCCGATTCATGAACTTAGTTCCGAAAACCCTTGCTGGCGAACCGTTGCTAACTTGACACACATGTGTTTTACGTTTAGTTGATCTGATCAGCTGTTTTCTAATTTCTAATTCAATTCAGTTGAAGTTCGGGTCTTTATTCCTCAGTTAAGGATTGTACGCAGACGACAGTACAGCGCCCGTACCGTAATAACTTTATATAGAAAAAATGGTCCCGTACACTGGCCGTATAGTAATAACATAACCCAATATGCAGTTCTGTTAAGTACGGGCCGTACGGCAGTGTTGAACAATGAAAATGAAAAAAGCTGTCTGCACCTATTTACGGTAGCAAAAAAGGCAACAGCACAAAACGGCTTATAAATTTTTCTGAAAATATTGACAAAATTGGCCAAATTTAGGCTCCAATGCCATAATTATTGTTTTGGCAGTCAATGCTGCTCAAGAAGGAATAAATGATTTCACAGTAATATATGTATTATTATTCAACTCAAGGACTCTCATACTGTCAGAGTTTAGATCTGTTAGTAGAATTTGCAAAGTGTTTTGAGTTGTTTTGGATCTGGTGTTGGTTGCGGAAATTATCATTATTATTTATTTATTATTTCAAAATGTAAAACAACGACGAAACGCAGTTGCTTCTCCGATTTTTTAAGAAAAAATAATCGTCCTATTGCCACTATATGTGCCTTTTTCAACACTTATCGTTACATTGCGAAGGAGCTGAGCCAGTGCGAAAGATCTTGAATGACCTAAGTCGATGGATTCAGGGTTCTTAAAAGGGAGGCTGACAACATATCTACCACTTTCGTCTCTAGTGATTGTTTGCTGAAACAACTTCTCACAAACTGTGTCGGACTCCTTAACCAGTTTGACTGCGATATCCTCCACCTCCCAAAATTTCGTGAGAAGTTTCTCTAACCTAACTTCTTGGCTGAGCGAAATTCAAGTGGAGAAAGAGGGAAGAATATCAGCTCCCAATAGGACATCTATTTGGGAACTATTGTAGAAATTTGGATCTGCGAGTTGTAGATCCGGAAGACCTTCCAAAGAACTTTGTGGAATTGTGTAGGAGGGCAGATTTTCTGGCAGCTTTGGAAGGAATTAAGTAAGCCGAAGTTTCAATTTGTATTCTTGGCTAAATTGAAGAGCCAATATGGAAATGGCATAATCGTTGAGGTTGGGCTGCAACAGCTCTATTGAGCCCCGAAACTTGAGCGTCAACGGACTGATACTGGGGTCGTATCAGTTCGAACAGCCGTTCAGAAATGAAAGTTGCTTCTGAACCAGAGTCTACCAATGCACGAGCTGTATATTTTATTCCCAAAGAACAAACTTGGATTATAGCTGTGCCGAGAAGAACGCTAGGTGTGCTTGCCGAGAAATAAATTTGGACCGTCGTATGTCAAACGAGTTCACTCTTTTGGATGGTGGTTCTCTTCTGGTAGCCTTAACCGTCAGCTGAGGAACTACCTGCGGCCTTACATCATCAATTGCCTCTAAGGTTCGGTACCGCTCTAAAAGGAAATTATTTAACTCATCCCAAGTCGGAATATCTGCTGTTCTATGGAGAGACTGTTCCCACAGTGAAAGTGTGAGTTTAGGAAGCCTTGATGAAACCATAAAAACGAGGAGACAATCCCAATTCTCAATGGAGATATTGGAGAGTTCTAAAGCCGATAGGCACCCTTGGATGGTGCCCTGTAAATCTTTGAATGCGGCTGCAGACTCATGAGAAATGGGTTGTACATTGAACAGAATTCGAAGTTGGCTATTGACTAACAGTCTTTTGTTTTCGAACCTGCTGACGAGTGCTTGCCATGCTGACGCAAAACCATCATTTGTCAGAGGGGATTTGGACACGATAGCTTTATCATCGCCACTAGTATTTGAATTTAAGTGGAACAGCTTTTCGACTGGGGTAAGACTTGGATTGTTGATATACACCGCTGTGAAAATGTTCCGGAACTCATGCCATTTCAAATAGTCTCCGGAAAAGACTTCGGTGTCAACAGGCGGCAAGCGGCAGTCAGAGAGCGCCGTGCCGAGAAGAACGTCGTATGTGGGTGAGAAGTAGACTGTAAATTGACTGGAGTGACCAAAAATATTCCAGAACCAGATGCCTGGTAGTTCGTTGGACGATGAAGGAGAGTGTTATGACGCCCCTTGCAGGTATGGCAATTATGCGCACTAGTGCAATCTTTGAGGTGGTGTCCTTTGGCGAAACAATTTAAACACAGCTTGTGCTGCTTTATGGTATCGGATCGCTCCTGGACAGACATTTACAGAAATTTCGGACTTATACGGATTGGATGATTCTCCTTGGCACAAAGTTTGAAATTCTGAATCTTGGCCGTGACTTTGGCTTCAACGGTGTTAATTTTTTTGAATGGTGGTTCTCTTCTGGTAGCCTTAACCGCCAGCTGAGGAAGAATGTTAGAGTGCAGTTATTTATGCATGATTTTAGTTAATATATGGTAATTTTAATTGAAGAAAATCAATACATAGGATAATTTCGGTTAGTCCGGCAGCCTTTTTATGATGGCGGCAATTATATGTGTTTATATATATATATATTTTATATAATTATTGAAATATATGCATAAATGCATTTTTCTCAATTCTCAACTGAGGGTCAGATTTTAATAGTCAATAAACAAATTAATGGGGAAATCGCGGACTGTATCCCCAGCTACCGTGCATTTGAGGCCATTATCTTGGAAAAAAGAAAAAAGTTAGGTACGATTTTCATTTATGAGCAAAAAAGTGCCACCTACCATATCAGTCAGCTTTCTGTTAAACAAGGGTTCTGTTCATGCACGAACATCCAGCTCGATAGGCCTTATACATGAGCTTTTTGAGGTTTATTAAAAATTAATTATTTTTCACAAAAACTGAGGGACATCTATATTAAATTATTTGTTGTAGATTCTCCAAGAATATAGCTATATGTCTCTTTTGATGACATTATCTCTGAGATAAGATATTAAAGCTTGAGAACCACGCATATATTTTGGCGGTCACTTTGTATGGGGCTTGTACTGAGGTAACTGCACTCTTTCAAAAATTTATAGAAAACTGAGGGACAGATTTGCATAAAAATTTTTCATAAAATAGGTACAACCGTAGGCTTTAATTGGATACTAGCCGTCTTTGAGGCCGATATCTCTGAGTTGAGATATTTAAAAAATGCTGGCAGTGTCGTTTTTTAATCACTTGATAAATAAAAACAATAAATAACTGATTTTCAAAATTTCTGCATCAACATTTATTAGGCTACATTCAGAAAAACGTATCCAAATGTCAATGTTCAATCGTGGTTCCGATTCATGAACTTAGTTCCGAAAACCCTTGCTGGCGAACCGTTGCTAACTTGACACACATGTGTTTTACGTTTAGTTGATCTGATCAGCTGTTTTCTAATTTCTAATTCAATTCAGTTGAAGTTCGGGTCTTTATTCCTCAGTTAAGGATTGTACGCAGACGACAGTACAGCGCCCGTACCGTAATAACTTTATATAGAAAAAATGGTCCCGTACACTGGCCGTATAGTAATAACATAACCCAATATGCAGTTCTGTTAGGTACGGGCCGTACGGCAGTGTTGAACAATGAAAATGAAAAAAGCTGTCTGCACCTATTTACGGTAGCAAAAAAGGCAACAGCACAAAACGGCTTATAAATTTTTCTGAAAATATTGACAAAATTGGCCAAATTTAGGCTCCAATGCCATAATTATTGTTTTGGCAGTCAATGCTGCTCAAGAAGGAATAAATGATTTCACAGTAATATATGTATTATTATTCAACTCAAGGACTCTCATACTGATTTGATTTGATTTATTTGTTGCTTATTAATCCTAGTGCTACAAGTAGACATACTTATGAATTAATGCACTAGTCACATTTGAAAAGTACTCTTTAAGATAACAAAAGTTAAAAATACTTATATACTAAACATTAT